>WEIT01015113.1:274988-346106 GCA_013389985.1 Dryoscopus gambensis | reverse complement strand
CAGGGGAGGGACGGGCCCCGCGCCCCGCCCGGGGTGGGCGTGACGAGCCGAGGGAAGCGCAGAGGGAGCGAGAGGGGAGGAACCGGGCTGGTTAATTCCAACTTCGCAGCGCGTGGAGCGGCTTTGCGATTCCTGCGCGCTCCGGGTGCCGCTTCCACAGGGAGCACAGCTCTCCCGTTCGTGCCCGGACGCTCCACGAGGGAGAAGCCAAGGTTCCCCGCCGTCACCGAGGAACTGCGTTTGCCCAGGGAAACAAATTGAAAAACCTGTGCAAATTAACAATTATTAATTGCACATACGATGCCTTTTTTTTTTTTAGCATAAGACAACCCAATAATTACAGTCCGGTGCTGTTTGGATCCGAGCCGTCCTCCCCTGCACACGCTGCATTTACCATGTTACTTCCCATATGCCCTTTTTAATATGCAAAGAAGCAGATTTTTTGGCGAGAGAGAAAATTTTTGTGCTTGCAGAAGCATTGAACTGACGTGCGGATAAGCAAAATTCCCAGCAGGTTCCAGCTATAACCCAGCCGTGAGTGCTGGTGAAACGCCCAAAATCTGTCTGCAGCACTGCAGCTCTCACTGCTGCGGCTGTACAGGGACATCTTGGTGATTTCTTCCAGGGAACTCAGTGATTCCACTTCTATCTCTACAGCAAGACTTCAGCATGGTTATTAGGATATTTTTCTTCCTTAAATGATTTTAATTTTTATCTCTCTAAATCATGCAGAACTGAACCACAGTCCTCAAATGTAGATGAGATGAATAATCCAACTTTGATCACGGCTGATTCAGAGGCAGTGCAATATTGAAGTATCACATTCTCCACCAGATCTGCACCTGCCTTCTTTATGGGCACACCTGTAACACACTGGCTCAGCTCGTTTACACTGGGTTTACTATGACTTGACTTACCAACACCTTGACAAAACCAGTGTGAGTGATGTGCTTCACACCTAAAATCAAACTTAGAAATCTAAGGTGGGTTCCCGATAGCATTGCAACACGGTTTCCTTCAGCTCATGGGGTTGGATTCAAACACTGCCCCATCTGTGGAGAGCTGTGAGTCAAGGTGGCTCAGCAGCACTGGCTGCACTGAGCGAGGAAAAAGTCAGCACAGACATTTGTAGCACTCAGTGTTGGGAGAGAACAAAGCAAGAGAGGAAACGGGCATGGAACACTGCAGGGCAATGGGAAATATTCAAAGTTATCCTATATCACTGTCATTTCCACCCCAAGGAGTGGGCAGAGCCATGTTCCAGAAAGGCACATTACCCAACACTGCAGAGAGGTTTCATGCGAAACATATGGAAGAGGAATGAGTGGAGAGCTGGCACGGGGAGCATCTCTCAGGGCATCCACCTGCCCAGGATGCCCAATCTCTGCCATCCTCACCTCTGTTCACCCCACAGCTTCCTGGGGCAGGAGGCCAGCAGGCTGCAGGGGACCTCTGCCACCTCCCATCTCTGCACACCTTTCCACTTGTGCTGATGCAGAGCAGGGACATATCAGACACAGAGAAAAACAACTTCCTCTGCAGACAAACCCCTGCCCTGCTGCCCAGAGCTCATTTCCATGCTCATCCCCTATGTGACTGGCTGATTCCTGGCAAATCTTCCCAAATCCATAAACCTTAGCTCACTTAATGCGTATTTAATCTCTCTGCTGTAGGTTTATGTTGGCAGTGAGCAGGGCTAGACCAGCAGCAGAAGAGAGCAGCCCGTGGAGGTGAGCATTTTGGCCTCTACTTTGCACTATTCCCCCCTCTGCAGCACCACAACAGAGCAGGTTCTCCACACACAGCTATCATCTCTCCCAGCAGAAACACCACTATCTGTGCCCATGTCCCATTAGTGGTTTTCTACACTCCCCAGAACCTTCCCTGTCCCAGAGGCAATTCATAAAGTGGATACTTGGCACATACCCTCGAAAATACCTTGAGCTCTGAAGAAACACAGTATTATATGTCAGGAGTTTCTTTGGTTCTCTCCCACCTGCTTTTCAGTCTTCAGAAGCTTCCACACATCCCTCAGAGAATGCCCAGTGTCATCACAGGGGTGTGAAGTTTTCGTATTTAAGGTGAGACTCTGGTGCAGAGTGTTCTGAGTGACAGTCAGACAGGGATGGATGCTGCTGCAGTCTGTAAAACCAAGGTGCTGATATTAGCGATCTTTTTTTAAGTTGTTATTTAGTCGTATTTCGTATTTTTTTTCTCCTCTCTAAAAATTTTCACTTCCATGCCCAATGAGGTAGCCAAAAGAGGGGCTACATGAGGCGTGTAGAGACATCTGCAGAAGGCCTCTTGGAGAACTGAAAGCCTGTGCTGCTGCACACCAAACCCAATCCACCAGCTGAAAGATAACACAGGGAAAGAAACAGGCATTCTTTTAAAATGAGGACGTTGTTTTCAATCTTGGTCACCACTTGACATCACAACACAGGGAGAAGGAGAAGGAGCACAGGGACAGCAGCTGCTGGGCACTAGAGAAATGCCAAACAAGGCAAGGCTTTAAGGGGGAAAAAAGGGGGGAAAATAAATGCCAAACTAAGAGAAGGCAGGAGCGAACATGACAGCACAAAGAAGCCTCACCTTCTCTAAGCCTCTCAAACCGTTTTTTCACACCCAGAAAAACACTCTCCCCTTCCTCTGTGGCAAAAGGCAGTTTTGTCAATGGGTTGGAGTGCAGGAAGGGTCTCATCGGAGCCACATCAGGGATTTGTCTGACATGTTGAACACAGGTGTCACCTAAATACAGGGTTTTACCCGTAGAGATTTTTATCACCCATTTGCTTTTCCTTTGTTAAATGAGCCTAGCGACACCAGTACAAACCCCAGCTCTGTGTTATTCAGTGTCACCAGTAATGGGCTATTCCCCAGCCCAGCGCTCCTGACACTGTTCACAGCAACCCACACATCAAAGATGGAAAAATAAAAAAAACCAACCATCAAATGCCCGAGTGGAGCATTTTGCTGCCTGTCTTTCATACCTGCAGGCATTGAAAGGGCCTTTTTCTTCCTTATATTTCCCCTTTAGCCACCCAGGGGCTCCCCGACACCAAGTGTGGGTCATGTTGGTGCCTCTGCAAAGCTTTGGGGACCAGAGGAGATATAGGGGAAAAAAAATAAGGAGGTTTTTTTCCCCCAGCTGGGTCACTTTTGGGAAGGAGCCTGCAGAGCCCCAGGGGAGGGAGGAATCAGCTTTATCATCCTTGGTGAGATGAGGGTTTACTTTGGCTCTGTGTAAAGCCAGGCTCCAGTATGGGACACCACCATGCCTCCTGCTATCGTACCCTGTCCCCAGCCTCTGCTGGAGGTGTCCTGACTATAGAGCAAAGAGCTTTCTGCCCCACAGCACAGCGACTCTGCAGCTCTTTAGGACAAAAGGGCTATTTTACCCTGTATCCCAGAGTGCCACCTCACTAGGGACTGGAAATGTGTTTTCCTGTAGCCATTTGACAGCAGTCCAACGAGAAAGGGCCTCACATCCTCCCAAGAGGGGCACAAGGCATGGGGCAGAACTGTGCTCAGCTCCAACCCCGACTCCAGTGCCCCCACAGCGCCCAGAGCAGGCGATGGAGCCCCGTGGAGGTGTGCACCAGACATCCCGGGGAAACCCTGGGGATCCACACTGAGGCAGCTGCTGGTGACACTGCCAAGGGTGGAGCAACCCAGGACAACCCAGTGTGGGCCAGCTGGCATTAAGCCACGTACATGCAAAACAAAGGAGAGTGATTTTGTTGTTTTGTCCCATAAGACCAGTATTCCAAAAGGAAAAGGCAGGGTTGTTTGTAGAAAAGACATTGTCAAGTGCTTTATTTTCCTCCTCTCCCCTTCAAGGACCACTATTGTCCTCCTAACTCTGAGGGAACAGGCAGGCAGGAAGTTTTGTTGAAAGGCACTTCGGCATGAAGTGCCTGACCTGGCCAAGGGGCCTCCTGGGAGCTGTAGTTTTGTCTTCTCCCATCAGAATCGCTTTTTTGGGCAAAATTCCACAGCTGTGTAATACTTCCCATGACACAGCAGCAACCTCCCTGCACAGTCAGGGGACAGCGGGACCCCTGGACTTCAGCTGCTGCAAGACAACCCCAAGGGCTGCTCAAGATCTAAACCTTATCAGATTTGGCCAGAATAATTCACTTTTCTTTCACACCCTTCTCCTCTCACAGAATTCCCATGGAAACACAAACAAAGCTCTTGCTGTTTGGGTTTGGTTGGGGCTTTTTTCCTTCTCTCAGGGGAGGGTGGATGAAAGTGGTAAATGGAAAACTTAAAAAAAAAACCTAAAAAAAAAAAGAGGAAAAAAAGGGAGAAAAATACACTGAATAATACATGAGATACCATGTCTAGCTTGATTTTCCCTGCAGCAGTGCATCTCCCCTCTGTATCACCTCTTCGGAGCCTCAGGGGACAGAAACGTGCCTCAGAGCTAAAATAATACATATTTCTTGTACCACAAACTTGCTTTTGGCCAGGAAATGCCCGAATCCAAGCTATCCCGCCCTTTTCCTCTCTGGTGCATCGTTCCACAGATACCTGGATGCCACCGTGTGGCAGCTGCCCCGAGCAGCGAGGGAGGGACAAAGATCGGGACAGGGCTGCAGGGAAAGGCAAGGCTTTAGGGGGGGAGAAAAAGGGTGAAAATAAAATAAAAAGGAAGGCTGGGGTTTTTTTGCAGCAATTCACAAAAGTTCAAGGAATGCCAAGCACGTCAGTACATGAAGCACAGGATCTGGAGGAAGGAGAGAGTGCAAACCAGCTCCGTATGGTGTTGAGCTCAGACACACACTGACTTTCTATTTAAAGCCCTGCAGGAACGTGAATGCCAGGTTTGAGTGAGCTCAACAAGCCCTTCTGAAAACAATTTACATGGTCCTCTCTGCCACAGGGTCTGGTTATCTGACAGCTTTTAATGCCTTACCATTCCCACACAGCAGGATACAACCCACCTTTTCCTACTGGAGGACTGAAGTTTGGATCTGGAAAGGCATTTAATTATTGACAGAGACCAGTGGGACTTCCCTGGGGTCCAAATCAGCTTTGGGATGAGGACATGGGCTGCAGAGTGTTTAGTGCTGCTGCCTTCCCACCCTTCTCTCTTCCCTCCACGGGAAACAATGCTGGGTGGAACCCTGAAGATGAGGATTGTGCTACCAACACCGTGTCCCCAGGCACATCCCGCAGGCCAAACCATCTTGGCAAGGCCAGAACATCCTTCCTCCTCTACCAGCACCCTGAAACTGTCTCCTGCCAGGAGGCACCAAGAAGAAAGCAATACACAGCCCAGGGTCAGGGTTTGGGGTACGCCTCATTCTTCCGTCCTCTGCCTTTGGGGAATGCCTTATTTTCTCATTAAGTCCCTCTGATATATGTCTCAGTTTCCCCATATCTACCTCAACAGCACTGTTTCTCATTTATTCCGAGGTGCCGTTCACTGAATGGAGAATCACATGTTTTACCATTTGTCCATAACAGGCTGTCAAGTCGCCGTGTTATTATTAGCAACAGGAAAGGAACTAAGTAAATTATTCTTAAAGTATGCAATGAGCACTTGAGTAAGCGTTAAGTAATGAGCGTTTCTTTAGCGAGGAATCCGAGCGAGACACGCTCCACCCATTTGGTTAAGAGACAAAGGCTTATGTAAGCTGGGTGTTACATAAAGCCCTAAAATAGGGAGCCGGAGCACTCCCCCACCTTTGGGTGATAGCTGTGCTGCAGCCCACGGATACCTGAGCTGACACTGAACAAGCTCCGAGCGAAGAGGCAGCTGATGGCCAGGCCTGGAGCTGGCAGGAGCCGGTGGCAGGGACAGAGGTGTCCTGGGTGTGCTGCCACCAGCCCTGAGCACAGCTCGGGTGGCGAGTCTGGGTTTGCCCTCGCACTGCTCCGGAAACAGCCCCTACAGTGACGCGCTCCAAGCAGCTTTATCATCCCTGTGATGGTACAAGAACGCGTCTCTGTCCTTGTGTGGCAGGGCAGGCCAAGCGCCATCCAACCCCAGGGTGTCATCCCTAGGGAATTATAACTGGTGCTCAGGCAGGAGCACGCAAGCGGGGCATGGTTACGGGGAACCTTCTCAGCGGCTCTCCCTGTCTCCAGGGATCGGCAGGAAAGGGACTTTCCAAGACAGAAGTTCTGTCTTTGTAAGTTTCCCAGCTCCTGGCAGCTGATTCTTTCAATAAATTGACAGGTCAGTTCTGAAGTTCTCGTGAACTTTTGACTTCGGCCACATCGTGCGACAAAACCCACCACAATTTACCATAATTTATCTGCAGAGAAAAGGGGATCCACATCTTGCAACATCAACTACTACAGCTAAAAAAAGCAGGCTGGTAGGGGGTGCAGCCTCTTCATCACAACTTATGTGCCTGAAAGCCTGTCTGTCTAGAGAAAAATCATCTGTCTCCATAAAGAAATACTTTTTCTCTCTAGACATCTTGCATCCCACCTTAAAATGCACAATTCCAACACTCAGATGGCAGAACGGCTGACAGCAGTGGTTGCTTCCTAGACAGGAGGTCAAAAAAAGTCTCAGAGAACAGAATTTGTAATTCCCTTCCTAGCCCAGACACCAAATCCTCCTTCAAGTGCAGGTATCAGATGCAGTTGCATGAGAAGTCAGGGACATTTATCTGCTTGGGGGGAAGAAAAGGGGAGAGAAAGATCTTTAGGGACAGGATTTTTGGGCAGGCAGAGCAAAACGTGTCAGGAGTTACTTTCTGGACTACAAGGGAGCCATTCATGGCTGCAATCAGTTTGCTCTGCGGTACTTGCAGGAACATGCCAAGGCTGCTCTGTGATTCTGCCCGACTGACTTAGTGTTTGTGATTTGCCTGACCTTTGCTCTAAATAAATGGGAGCCACACAGAGAGAATTTTGATGCAAGTCCTCTGCATCTATAGCATCCTCCCTGGCTGCAACCCACTGGCTTCCTGGGGCTTTGTTTTAAAGGAGAGACAGACAGAAGGCAGGCGGGAGGGGAAAGTGAAGAAATGAAATGCAAGCTGTCTGGCCCACACAATTAAAAAAAAAAAAAAAAAAGAAAGAAAAAGAAATCAGAATGGCCTGGCTTTGTTTTCTGTCATGTTATTTATCTTACTTCAGAATTAAATCCAGATGACATAGATAAGACAGGGGTGACCCCTAGTGCCCTCTCCAGCTGCAGCTTCCACTGTTATTCCCTGTATTGATATTAGAGCATAAACAGAGGGAAGAAGCAGCACCTTTCAGATTTGTTCTTCATTCACAAAGCCTCTCTCTCCCCCCTTTCAGAAACAAGATCTCATTTCCTCTCACTGCTGAAACTCTATCACTGTGAGGCATTCACTGCAGCATCCCTTTGTCGCTGTTGTCTGGGAACAAAATTAAACACATTTACTTGTGTAAGAACTTACTATATTCCATTGACTATTTATCATAGTACATTTATATTTATCACCTTACATAAAAGAAAGAAGAGCCTATTTTGCTAACTCCAGGCTTGTCAATAGCTAAGAACAGCCATTCAAACTCCTGAGAAGAGACCTTTGTCTTGTAAAAAGTGTATTTTGCAGCACCAAGGCGCTGAAAGGAGCAAGTCTATCCTGTGACAGCCGTCAGTATGCACCACTTTTTTTTTTTGTCTTTCAGCACTGTCAAAACTCTCTGTTCTTGTGAATCAGCCTGCACCAGACATACCCTGCTCACTGTGCTGGGTGATGCTCATCAGGGGCTTTTCCTTGTGTTATTGAGAGGGAACAGCTCCTCTTTCAGAAAAACCTTGAGACACCCCCTCACAGGTTACTTTGGGATGCAGGATTTTTCTTGAGGAAATAAATGAACTTAGCACAAGCCTGAAAGATTTTTAGCTTCCTGTGATGTGAGCGCTTTGGGCACTTCCTGCCCTGCTGAGGTCAGGGCTGTGCCCACCAGCATCCAGCGTGGGTGGCACCACATCAGCTGACATCTCAAAATTTTACATATTAATGGGATCTCATCAGGCAAAGAAGCCACCTGCTAACAGTCCCCACGGTGACATTTCTATCCTCGAGAGAGCAGCAAACTCCCCTGTGCAGCATCACAGCCTGCTACATTTTTATCTGATGCCTCTTCAGCTCTGTCTTTCTTGCCTGTCCCTTGCAGGCTGGTGTCTGCACTGGCAGCCACCACCCCAGCACCCCTCCTGCTGCACCACGGCTCCTCTGCAGAGCCTGGATCCTCAGAGCTGGCACCCTCACTGCTTGAGCCCCGGGAACACTTCAGCGCTTCCCAAAAGCTATTCCCCAGCTCAGCCCTGGGGAATCCTTGGGAGCCACGTGTTGTCTCACCCCCATCACCACCCAGCTGGCAACTCCTTCCCCTTTTGCCACCCGCCAGCCCATTTCCTCACCAGAAACAACTTCCAGGTCTCAGCCAGTCTTTCCTTCCTCCCCAACATCTTATTGCTTTCACACAGCCTCTCTGGTCACTCATCCCTAGAGTTCCCTCTTAAGCCTCCAGGCTTCCTGCAGCCCCCTCACTGCAGGGCAGACAAACACCACCACACCCCTTCCCAAACCCACCCTTTCCTGGCATTTATATCCATGACTCAGCCCAAGTGAGGCTGGATCAGCCACAGGTGAGGCTGGTTGATGGCCCTATAACAAGTATTTTACTCATTGCAGGGGTGGGCTGGCTGCAACTAAAACAGCTGCATTTTTTCTAGTTTTAGTAAAAGTTCATAATCTGCTCTGGACATAGAATTGTAGCATGGTTCAGGTTGGAAGGGACCATAAAGATCATCCAGTTCCAACTCTGCCGTGGCAGGGACACCTTCCACTATCCCACATTGTTCCAAGTCCTGTCCAACCTGGCCTTGGGCACTGCCAGGGATGGGGCAACCACAGCTTCTCTGAGCAACCAGTGCCAGGGCCTCCCCACCCTCACAGGGGAGAATTTTTTTCCTAATAACCAATCTGAAGACACCCTCTGCCAATTTGAATCTAATCCCCCTTGTCCTGTCCCTCCATCCCTTGTCCAAAGTCCCTCTCCAGCTCTCCTGGAGCCCCTTTAGGCACTGGAAGGGTCTCCAAGATCTCTCTGGAGCCTTCTCTTCTCCAGGCAGAACACCCCCAGCTGTCTCAACCTGGTTCCAGAACAGAGGTGCTCCAGCCACCTGATTATCAGGGCTATAATACTGCTCTACTTATGTGCCTGTTCTTTGGATCATTTTCCCCTGATTTTATATCTCTGGGTTCCCATGTTCCCTTGTTTACATTAAAAGGAACAGTTTCTGAATTGAAGTTCCTCCTAATGTTTTATTTTTAAAGTAGGTTTCAAGGGGGGGCTATGAATTGTGCTAGTCATTGCATAATTTTGGTTTTATCTGGTGTAAATCTCACTTGCTTCTGGGACATCCTGTGCTTCTCAGTGTGACACCAACTCTGCGTTCCCCTCATGTCTCTGGATCCAGCACTGCTCCAACCTTTCCACTTCATTTCTTTTCCCCCTCTGTTTTAGTTAAAGATATGCAAGTATCTCATCCTCAGAGCCACTGTTTGCTTCTTTCACAATGTTCCATGTTCTTTTTCCTGAGTTTATTTTCCTTGCTAGCTTTAGTAAACACCATTTTTCTTCGCTGCTGTTCTGACTGTATATGATCCCATACAGAGAAAGCACTGCAAAATCTCTGTCTATAACACACATATCTTTCTATAGCTGCATTTTTCTCTATATTCTTATTTTTGCTTGGTGCTAGCTCTGTGTATTCCAGTTATGCTCTGCATCTAAAACAATCTGTCAGCTTACATGTGCCTATAAGTAGTGGGAGTATTCGTTTTGAATGTTTTCATTTAAACTCTAGCTTTGTTCCCTCACACTGTTAAAATGCTCAGAATTAGCTCATCACTTTAATATTTGATTATCACAGGAATGAGCTTCTCTGCAAGCTTTTGCAATATGCCACTTTCCAGGTTCCTCACATCCTTGTTCATACTGTTGGAAAGTTACCCTTGCGAAGTGAAAATGCTTTCTTGGATGTCACCTGAATGTCAGAATCTGAACCAGGCAATGCTGAATTTGACACAAATCCAAAAACTGAACCAGTCCTTCATCAGGTAAAATCATCATCATTAAAAATGCTTTCTCTAAAGACAGGAGGCTTTTTCTTTCTAAAGGCTACACTGGTTCAAGGAAACCGTAAATTCTTTGATTCGCCTGACGCTGCAGGTCAAACTAGATTATCAGAACAGATTATTCTGGTATTCATGCTGAAAAACTTACAAATATCCGGACAAACTGCAACTGCACCTGGTAGAGAGATGGTCAGAGAAGATAAGGGAGTTGCTGCTTCTGCTCTTAAATGCCCCAAATTCGCCTACAGTCCTTCCGAGACAGCCACTTCTCCCGCAGAGATCAGTAATGCAGCTGCTTTCACTTGTTTTCTTTTTTATCTGAGCTGTGTTATAAGTTTCAAAACTTTGCTGTTCAAAACTTTGTTAGAAAACTGCACTCGATCCTGCTGCTGATGGAGAGCCAGCGTTTTACCAGTGATTATCATTGCTTTAGTGTCCCCCCAGCTTCTGACTCCTGTAAATCAGAAGCTGACTCAGTGGAGTTTGGAGAGCCAGAGGCAGCTCCCAGACCTTGCTCCTTGATGTGCTCAGCAGCGAGTGCTTCTGCTGAAGTCTCCATGCTGGGGCCATGGGTTTTGGCAGCCAGGATGGCCCTGTCCCCTCCAGCCACCACCCTGACTCCCACAAGGCTGCACACACTGTCTCACTGGGAGCCCAGGGGCAGGGAGGCCACAGGAAGGAGGATTTTTATGTCGTGGCCCACTGGATGGATTGCAATAGGAAAAAACTGGGGTTGAATGAGTCACGAAAGTTTTAACACACCATGAGCTGGAAAAACCCACTGGACAAGCCATGGCAGCACACAACACAGGGAAGGAGAACATGGGATGGAGCAGATCCCACCCCCCAACACAAGGCCCACGAAAAAAACGTTTTAATTTTCCTGCCGAAAATCCATCAGGAAGCAGAAAGCTAGTCTCAAAAAAGCAATTTTACTATTTGCCAAGCACACATGCAAGAAAAGCAATCAGGAACGCTGAGCTCTGCCTTTCCAGAGTTTAGACCAAACTCAAAGCTGCCATCAGTCCCAGTTCCCCACACTGCTCCCACTTGGCTCAGGTCCTTCACTAAAACCAGTAGCATAATTCTCTATTCCTCCTTTTTCCCCC
This sequence comes from Dryoscopus gambensis, assembly GCA_013389985.1. Classification (NCBI taxonomy): domain Eukaryota; kingdom Metazoa; phylum Chordata; class Aves; order Passeriformes; family Malaconotidae; genus Dryoscopus; species Dryoscopus gambensis. The sequence goes on along the minus strand of WEIT01015113.1, from coordinate 334,906 downwards.
CATCTTCCAGTTGTTTTGCACATTTCAAGTTAAACATGTAAAACGAGGCTTTGCCATACGGTGAAAACTGAGAAAGGAAGGACAAGTGGAAAATAAAATCCACAAAACAATAAAAGAAAGACAGAACCTGACATATGAAGCCCAGACAGAGTCCTGTCAATCATTTCTGTTTGTACTTACCGAGACAGGAGCTGCACAGCCCTCAGAGGAGCACGGCCGGGGGTATATTCTCAGTTTCCTTTAATTCCATCCATAAATCTGGGAAGAGCAGAGCATTACAAATCTCAGCATGCCTGGCAGATAAAAACACCCAAGTGTACAGCGCGGGATGAGTCGCCATCACGTGGAACCCGTTCTGAAGGCAATAACTGGTCCCAGGTGGGGCTGGGATCAGCGTGTGGAGCAGGAGGGTATTTCCCAGTGTGAGTGAAACGCCCATTTGCCTGGCTAACTCGTAAGGTCCTCTTTAAGCAGAGGGAAAAGTTAAAGAAAAAACACTGACAAGTTCTGCGTTTCACCCAGTTTTTGCACCCCCTTAGCTGCTAATCAGTGTTCCACTGTAGATTTCTGACAGTTATTAACAAATACATGAAGAACAGTGACAAACTGACAAGCCAGTGGCACGCAGCCTCAGAGGTGTCAGTCTTTATTAAACCTTCAAATGAAAGTGGGCAGATTCCCATTTTACCCTCTGTCACACTTACCGAGGGAACATAAACCTGACCCAGAACCAGTTCTTCAGCAATTTAATTGTGAGTGTCACATACAGCAGCTGGTACAGCACACGCAGAAATGGGCCGCTCAGCTTTTACTTTAACTGTCTTTGGTTTTTAACTTTCTGTCAGTCCCTAACGCATACCTGGATACCCAGTTATTTCAGAGAGGCCAGAGGAAGGTCACTGCTGGAATTTTCCGGCTCTCCTGCGTGTAGGTGGATGACAGGAATTCGAGGGGTTTGGTTGGCACCTGCTCCACAGCCCTCAGTTTCCAGCTGAGGACACCAGAGGTTTTTTTGCTCATAAAGGGGCTGGCACTTATTTGGGGGTCACACCACCATTCCTGGCACCTCTCCGGGCAGGTCCTTATGCAAATGATGTTTACTTGGAATTTGCCTTAATGTGTAACTGAAAAGCTGCTTCCAAGGATACCTGTTCCCAAATCTTTGGGTTCTCCCCATAACCAAACATCTCCAGGCTGGTTTGGGGGAGCAGAGGCTGCTGCAGGGTGTGATCCAGAGCTGCACGTCAGTGTTTGGTATTGACTTAATACACCCAGGGCTGCCGTGAGCAAACTGCCCATCCCAGATCCAAACATCCTTATCTCCTGGCAGCGCTGTTCCTCCCGCATTTAAAGCAAAACTACGCTTTGGAGTCAGGAATGAAATCAGGCCGACGAGGCAGAGGACAACTTCACATCACTTTCTCCTGCCGTCTGTGGAATTCCCAAAATTAACCATGCCATCAACAAGCACCCCACTGAGCTACCCCCAGCAAACTCCTGCTCCAACCAGCCAGCACTTACCTGGACGTGAACTGAATTCCCTCCAAAACCCCCAGGAACGATGTCAATGCTGTGCTTGGGCATTAATCCGTGGGAAACGGTGAGATCCCAGCACTGCGCCGTGGATGCAGCTGTCTCTGGAGCCCTTCAGAGAGGGGCTGTGAGGCAGCGCTGCTGCTCTGGGACGCAGATGCCCCACGAGTGGGTGAAGTGGAGAGATAAGCGGGTGAGGACACGCCAGCAGCGGCGCGGGATCGCCCGGCGCAGCTCCAGCTCCAAGGCGCTTCCTCTTTCCAACGTCACTCTGGTGTTACACGGAAGGACCAAACAGCAAGTGGTTCATGGTCTTTTTCTTCTTCTTTTATAATAAGTAGTTCAATTCTTACTGTTTTAAATGTAGAAAGAAGTGACTTTTTATCTCGGGGGAAAAAATTTGTGTAATATTCCTGCATCTAACCTTATTAAATGGAAAGGAAAAAACTGCAGTTTTCAGAAAACCAGGCACTCTTCATCATTTTTTATAGATCTGTGCCGTGAGGGCACTCATACTACTTTAAAAGTGGGTGAATAGAGGCAGGGAAGTGAGGGACTGCACAGTGAATGCTGAGGAAAAGGTGCTTCAGGACTGCGAGTACTGGTGCAGAACACCCAGCTCAGGTACAGCATGCTCCTCTGGTATGAAACCACTGAGGTGTTTCAAATTTGCTAAAATACCTTGACAGGGTGGCTCTGCTTTTCTTCTGCTGCCTCTGGTGCCTGTCTGGTCCCAGGGGAGCCAGGTGCTCACAGCATCTGCTCCCACGGGACACAGCCAGCACCAGGAGGCTTCCTAAGAACACACTGGGGAGGGAGCACACTCCACGATCACTGAGCAAGACAGTTGTGGAATATTTAGGTGTCCAAATACTGATCTATGTGCAAACAGGTGGTGAGTGGGGATTCTATTATCCCCACTTTTTAATTTATATTTATCCTATTTATTATTTATTTTATATTTCTTATAAACTCTTCAGAAGTGCTTCAGTCTAGGTGTTGGGAAGGTTGTCTTATCTTTATTCTGAATGGCTTTTCTTTTCCATTTCCTTTTTCTTTGGATAGGCTGAACCCACAGAGCTCTCAAACTCCAGTAAGGATGAAAAGGGATGCTGGGAGAGATCTGAGTGAAAAACCGCCTGGAAACAGAGTAGTGGGGAAAAAAGGGCAAGGGTTAAGTTTATTGTATTCAGGTTGGTATTTTTATTAGTGATAGCCCTGTTTGAAGGTCAGTATTTGTTTCAGCAAACTTGCTGTCATGAGCAGCTGAGTCATCCTGCCGGGTACGCCCAGGGAGAAGCGTCCCCCTGAAACACCAGGACTGACTTTTTCGTGTTTTCACCCCAAATCCCGCTGTGTTTTTAAAGCACTGGACACTCGATGCTGCTCGTTACCCAACTCCTCTGGCTTGCTAAAAACGCAGCCTGGCCTTTCTGCGCTGCAAACACCAGCCTGGGACCTTTTAACCTGCCAGCGACACACTCCGCTGATTTTTGGGAGGCTCCTTGTGACTCCAGACAAAGTCGTGAGCTTTCAACCTTTTGAAAAGCAGACTTCAGAAGGATGTTGTAAAAGGAACACCTTTGCCTTCTGATTGCAAAACCCGAGGATTCCTTCAGGAGACTACATCCCCGCCATTCAGATAGGGTTGTGTGTAGGGTGGTACCGCTGTTAATGACTTTGCTGATGGAGACAGCACTCGCACAATGATAGTCTGGGCAAAGGCTGGTTTTAATTAGGAACACTAAGAGTCGTTAAGTGACCAAGTATGGTACTGAGTCACGTGGAGCAGTACGGAGATTGCTTAGGGCCATGGAGTTCAGTCCTTCCTTTAAAAATCTTTCCTAAGACTGTTCCCCGGGGAGGAGGAAGCCAGTGGGGCATTTGGCATTACCGTTCCAGCGGGAACCACAGACGTGTCTGATCAGACGCTACAGAGGAGGATTTTGTGGTCTCTTAAGAACAGACATGCTGCAATATTCCTTCAGTGGAGACACGCAGCTGAGGAGGGCATTTCTAACATTCTCACGCAGTCCCAAAAACACTTAATTTAACACCAGCCAGCCCTTTAAACACCACTTTTGCTTGGGATGCTGTAGTTCTATGGAAGTGGAAGCGGTGCCCTCAGGCACTGACCTCAGATACTCTCCGCTGACTATGCACAGAGCTGGGATGGGGCAGGAGCTGTGCTGAGAAGGATGCCTTGCCCCCCACCACATTCCCCTCCTGCTCCCAATTTGCTGCAGGAGGACTCATCCCTTCCTCGCTCACGGGAGGAGGAAGCCTTTTGAAAGATGCAACAGACCCAGCGAGCCTTGGTTCGGGTTTGGGGGAAGATAAATTATCTTCTGGGAATTTCCGTCCCAGGAAACACGAATTTGCAGCCTTCCTGGAAAGGTGAGCCGGGAAAGCTGGCAGCCTGCAGATGTTTCCATAGCTCCAGTGCAAGGGAAAATGTGTTGAAATTGAGGGAAAATTTTATAGGCAACTCTGCTTGGAAATTAGCAAGCTCCGGTAGGAAAACTTGAACATGTTTAGGAGAATCAGACACCAAGAAAGAAACTCCTTCTGCCATGATGAGAATTGGAAAAGGGTGGTGTTTCTTGGAGTCTCTAGTCGTAGGGAAACTAGCCTTGGGGTTCCATGGGAGGCTTGAAGGCTGCTTGAGGAGACAGCACTGGCTGGCCAGAGAGCCAGGCACAGCTGAGCCCTCATGGCTTAACGGGCATGAAAATATTCTGCCAGAGTTGCTGAAAGTAGGTTTGCAAAATGGAGATGGAAAAGTTTGGACCCCAATCTGCACCAGCCTGGCAGAGGAGAAGAGCTGCTCCTCCTGCTGCTTTTGCCTGGGGATTAGGTACGAGAGCAGTACATAGAAATACAGATACAGCTGGAAGAAGAACCTGCTGGTACGAACTAATAATTACTGTCAGAAAGTGCACAGCGGTTGTTTGTGGTTTCCAGAAGCCACCGCAGTGTTTGCAGGCTGAGAGAGGCAGAGGAAGTGTTTCTATGGACAGCTGAAGGTCTGAACCCAGCACAGGCGTCAGGCTGGTAAATCAGAGAGCAAACACCGCGCTTCCCCACGGCTTCAAATGCTGTTACAGAGAAAGCAATTTATATTCTTGCTCTGGAAAAGACGATTATGTCCTCGTTTGTGAGAAGAAACGCTGTCCTCTGGCTATGCAAAATTCTGCACAGCATGTTCTGTGGAAAGCCTAAACGCATTATCCAAAAGTCCTGGAGCCCACTGGGAGAGCCACCACCTTCCATCACCCCGCTCAAGCCCACTTGCACAGCCACCAGCCCTGCACGCTGTCACCCTTGGGGCTGTGCCTGGCCTTGGCTCAGTCTTCTACATGTCCCAGGGGCCCAGGCTGTTGCTAGAAAGTCATATTTATGTACAACCAACTCAGCCGGGGAGGGCTTGGTTTCAGTTCTGACGTTGGCTCACGTGTGGCCGCTGCAGTGCCTCCTCTGCAGCCTCTCTGAGCTGGGTAGAGGGCTTGGTTGAAAAACTGCCATTACTTACCCTGCTCTGGCGGTTTGGGGTGCAGCATCAATGGGAGTAACTGCACTCAGCAACTGAACACTAAATAACTGGACATAATAACCAGTGAGGACATTTATGAGCTGAGTGAGGTCCTAGGACAATAAAGGAAGCTTGATGGTAGCTCGTTCATTACCATCTGCACATATTGGCAGTAAAGCTGACACCAGCAGTCAGAAACACAGGCCTACAAAGACCTCTTAACATTATTTTCCACTTTTACAAATTTAATTAGCTCTTTCCCCCTCAAGGAGCAGAATACAAAAATATTTTTTTCCAGGTAATGTAGCCATTTTCTACGTAAAGAAGTGGAGAGAACACCAAAGCAGAAAAAAAACTGTATTAGAACTGTTATTCCCATTTTCTACATGGACATTTTGGCAATAGCTTCTTCTCTGAAAAGAAGTGTCTCTTTGTTCAGTGCCATAACTCATGAGCTTCTAAACCAGGATGGATGGAGTCTCAAAATATGGAATTTAATCAGATTTCCCACATCTTTCTCTGGATCTACTAGGCTGCTGTAAGTTTAGACAGGATCAGTCAATTTCTGTTTCAAGAATAAGCTGTGGTGATCTCTGGTTCTCCTTCCCCACAGCTGGCAGTTTCACAGGGCTCTTGCAGTTTTGGGAGGGGACATTTTGTGTTGTAGGAGAGCACTGAGCAGCCCTGTAAGGAAAGGGTCAGATCAAGGTAACACCTCACAGCCCAGCAGCACCTCCCGACAGAGCACGGGCGGTTCATTCTCCAGAAATCAGCGCTGGCCTGAGCAGCCTGGTCCAGCTGCCTTCCACACGACGGCTTTGGGACAGCTGTAGCCAGCCCCAGGGTGTTCCCAGATAACAGGCTGATAGCAGTTCGCTGCTGGAGCCCTCATTCAAGGTCTGGGTTTAGCCAGCAGGTCACGTTGGTATGTGTTGATTCCTGCAGGAAGATAATCTTTGTGCCGCTAAGGCAGAGTCTGGTTTCCAGAACAACCTGGTAATGGAGCTACTCTTTTTGTTAATTATGCTGTCCAAACAGAACCTCGTGGAGCTGATTTTCTGCTATTTAGAGAGAGAAAGGTAATCATACCAGCGTACAAATGACAAGGTTGAGTAAAGACTCACCTGTTGCACCAGCAGTTCAGCCTGTCTTTCCCAAAAGGAGAATGATTCACATATCCCATGACACCATCCCACCATGCAGTTTTCCTGGGATACTGGATTTCCTAATATTGTGACGTCTGATCCCAGTTTGTGGTGAATGAAGTGATGTTAACTGACCAGTTATTCAGTATATCATCTCAGGGGGAGCATTAATACATTCTCCGTTCAGTGGTGCAATATCTCATGCACAAAATGTACCTTAGGCTCAGTAAGCCTTGCCAGCCTCACTTCTGAGCCTAACTGAATCCTTAGTATGATTTGGGAAAACCAGCATTTGAAGAGAGGGTTCCAACCTTTCACCCATAATAAGCTTTCAAAGATGAATATTCCTATTAGAGCATTTCCTGGGGGAAGTTGTTGTGACTTCCCCAGCAACACAGAATGCACTTCTGCCATCAGATATCTTTTTCATATGTAGGGGCCTGGAAACCCTGCTCATCCCTGCTGTCCCCTCACCAGGCTGCATTTGGGAACGAGTCATTCCTGTATTTAAACTGAAAGCATGGTAATCTCCTGTCAGATCCCTGGGTGCAAGATGGGACAAGGGGGAACAGTTTTAAACCAGAAGAGGAGAGATTTAGACTATATGTTAGAAAAGGTTCTTTGTGAGGGTGGTGAGGCCCTGGCACAGGTTGCCCAGAGGAGCTGTGGCTGCCCCATCCCTGGAAGTGTCCCAGGACAGGTTGGATGGAGCTTGGAGCAGCCTGGGATAGTGGAAGGTGTCCCTGCCTGTGGTTGGAAGGAGATGATCTTGAGGATGCCTTTCAACCCAAACCATTCCATGACATCCAGCATGAGCAGGACCAAGCAATCGGACATCCACCAGCACCTCATGCCACGGTGCAGCTGCATCACCTCCATCGTGGGGACACCCCGGGTTTGCCCTCCAGCAGTGCGGGGATGGAGAGCACACCGGGTGCGTTTGCCTTACACGATAAAAGAACAACCAAAAGGCTCCAGCTCTGCCTTTCTTTGACAGAAAGGCAGCCAGAGAACTGCCCTCTCCCACGAGCCTGGTGCTCAGCCTATGAGATAATACAGGCTGGCCTTTTCTTTGCAGCTGTATTGTTTTAGTGCTTGGAAAATAGCAGCAGGCTGAGCAGTGAGTCATCTGTCACTAGATGGGGTTAAAGTAATTTCCGTTTTCTGTTGCCATGGGGAAATCAACGTCCTAAGATTTGTCCTTTCTCCCACTCAAACACGTGGGAGTAGAAAGCCTGAAACCCGGCAAGACTAAACATTTTTTAAAATTATTTTTTATATTTTTTTTGTCCCCTTATAAACAAACTTCCCTCCGCGGCCTTGCAGCTGTCAGTCTGTTCCCGGAATCGTCCAGTTAACAATGTCATTCCCCTTGGATTGCAAAAAATCCAGAAGCAGAGTTTAAGTAAATATTTGACATTCATATAGGAGTTGCTTCATATTATCACTTGAAGAGTCTCTTTTTCTTGTAAAGTTTTACATGTACATTCGAGGGGGAAGTATAAACTTGATATTATACAAACAAAGTTGAAACTTTGAAGGAAAAGTAAATTAAAGTTGCAGCTTCCCCAGCATATAGTGTCAGGATATAGTGACTAACAGAAACAGGAAAGAGGAAATTGCAGTAAATACCATTTAAAACCTTGCTAACGTATAGTTTATATGAGTAGCAGCACAGCAACATCTAGTGTTGATCAGGAATATAGCTGGAAGTTATCACATACTTTGTTAATGGTATTTTGATGAAATTAAGTTTTTCCTGGACCGTGATACCACTGCCCAGCCTCAGCTCCATCTCCCCTGTGTTCCCTACTGTGTCACTGCCTGCATTATTGCCTGGATCATCAGGAGAATCACTGGGCTTCTATTTAAGCACCAACTCAGTAAAGCTACAGATTTAAATGTGATTTAGTGCAACAGTGGCCAACACCTTTAGCATCTGAACTGAAATTAAGAAAGCAATTCCTACCTGGGAGCTGGTCCCTTTGCCAGTAGGCAGAGCACTCAAAGTTATTCCTTTCCCTAGAAATGAGTGTGCAAGTGTAAGGCTGCCACGCTAAGTGGTGTGTCAGAGCAGGCCCTGCTTTCACCCTCCTGTATTTCCTCACAAATGCAGGGATTACTGTATTATGCACAGTTTAGACCATCTATTAAAAAAAAAAAGATTGAGGTGCATATTGAATCTCTCCCCATATCTCATGCAGATTCTTCTTTTTATTTACAAGACACCTGAGGCTCAAAGTTAAGTTCTTGCTACTTAGCTCTTCTGTGGGTATACATTATGGATTTAGCAATAATTTAGTTTTGATTACTTAAATTTAACTAAACTAATCAAGTTTAACTTAACATTAGTTTGGTTTTTTTAATTTAATTTTTAATGACTTTGTTAAACTCTCACAGAGGTTTGGGTTTTTTTCATATAAGCAAACCTTTATATCAGGGCTTGCTGTGGACTATTTAAATGAGAGAATTTTTCTACTTAGATTACAGCTCCTGCTACATGAAGTTTGCTTCATCTTGAATAAGATAATGTCCTTTAGGTTTTCTCAAACAAAACAAAATTAATGGGTGGCTGCTTTCCAAGTCCAGCTGTCTTGCAACCCCCTGTGAACAGATTTTTTGCCACATTTAAGTTTATTACATGAGCTAATTAGCATGACTGTGTAGGTGCGTGGAATGCACTGGAGGAGAGGAAAAAATACAAGTGTACAAAATTCTGTTATATAATTTTCTATGGGAACGTGATTATTACAGAGACCTGGATCACACTCTGGATTCTTTTCAGCAGGGTTTTGGGAGCGAGCAGTTAGGCAAGGAAGAAGAAAGGACATTCAAGTCTATCACAGAGAATGGGGCCAAGAGCAGGAAAGTCTGACTGCCACCTGATTTTTGTGGCTTAGAAATACAGTCACGACTTTAAAAGGTATTAATTCTATACTCACATTGGCTGCTTTTGCCTCAAGAAGAAACAATTCAGCAGAATTCAATGCCTGATGGGAAGTGAGGACTTCAAGCTTGTCAGCTACGCTGCAAGGCTTGTTTAAAATCAGGATGAAATACAGCTTCTAATTAATAGCAAGGAAATATGGATTGTTACCCACTCTGGCCCTGAGAAAGGCATCAGGGTGTCTGCTGGAAACACACAGCCAGACCAGAGATCAGAGCTCTGCTTCATGTTATTAAGACATTCACACCACCCTAACGAAATTAAACGGGCAGCTCAGCAACATGAAGTGATCAGAGTCTCTTTCTTCCTCCTGCATGCATGAAATGACATTTTAAAGTGGTGTGTGATCTTCCGGAGCCTCTAAAGGGGTCAGGCACCAGGCGCATCTGGCATGCTGATCCTCTCATTCAAGGGCATGAAGTCATCCTCCAAGCTGCATTGCTGAGTCAAGAATGTGCAATTTTCCACGTGTCACTTTACTGACTTGTACACTGAACAGGCATTAATATTAATTTCATTAAAGATCAGGCTTATTTAAGAAAATTGCAAGCCCTGCTAATTGTCTTTTAATTTAACTAGAAATAAAACAGTGCTTGGTAAAGGGGGCTGGTGTTATTTGAACAAACATGCTCCACACAGCCCTGCTGCACCACGCCATAAATCAGCTCAGTGCTGGGTTCCTCCTGACAGGGTCAATTTGGTATTAGAGGATCTTCAGAGGTGCGAGTTTAATTACAAAATTCCTACTAAATTTGCCACCCTGCCTTGCCCAGCATGCAGAGGGAACACTGCCATCTCAGCAGCCCGAGGTGCCACCACTGTGCACACAGGCTTGCCCTGAAGCACAGTCATCCCATTCCAGTCTGCTTTAGGAGAAACAGGATATGCCCTGGGCCACGTGGTTGTGCCCAGGGTCACCCTGGCTGATGGCAGCACCCAGCTACAGCTGGCGGGTCTGAAATGAGTTTGAGGACAAGACTGCAGATGGTAAAGTTCATAATTGCTTTGGCTCTTGCAATCACAATATTTGCTGTGGCAGGTAGGGAGAAACAGTGCTCCAGCAATGGGAGGTGCCCTGCTGTAGCCCCTTGAAAACCAAAGGCCTTTCCTCATTGTGCCCAGGAACAGATCCTCAGAGTGACCTCCTACCTACACAGCATCTCTCAAAGGTCTCAGAGCCATTATCTTTCATATTTGGGTCAATCAAAAGCACCAACACAGCAGTAGGTATAGGATTCATTTGATTTCAAGCTACCAGCTAGAGCCTATTCCCTCTAAATCAACTTGTTACACATACATTACACCAACAGCGACTGCCCAGGAAGGTGGTCCCGTGCAGGAGGACACATCCCTGCCCTGCAGAAGCTGGATTCATGCTGGCTGTGATGGGCAGATCAGTGCGGGAAACAAGTCAGCAAGTCCTGTCTCTCTGCACACTGGGAAGCAGTCTGTCCTCTTGGGGAGGCAGGTGAAGGAGTAATTCAGAAATCACAGGATGGGCTTTCTGCAGCTGAAAGGGAAGAGCAGCACATTTGGAAGAAAAAAAAAATAAAACCAAAACCATTCCTAGGGGTGAAGGAGCCTTATTTACCAGAGTGTAAAACCTTCTGTTTCTGTAGGAACATCTGAAGACAAACAGAAGGGTGCGTGTGGTGCCAGGTAAACAGCTCCCGCATGCCATGGCTACGGTCTCTAAGGAGCTGCTGTTTATTATGAACCATCCCTGCCTCGGCCTTAGTGACAAACCCTCCCTGCAAATCCAGCAGGGAGAGGCTCACAAGGAAGGGAAGAGCTTGTCTGGAGTTGCCAGAGGGATACTTATTACCTTTGGGATTATAAGTTGTTTTTTTTTTTTTCTCCTGGAATTTTGCCTTTTCCCCTTTGTTTTTTTCTTATGACCTCTGGTTCTTTGGATGGAGTCTCACCAGACCCATTTAGAATGGACCTTTGGTAGGCAGAACAAAAGTGTTATCAAAGGAAAGATGTTAGTGATCCTACAGAGGCATTAAAAAGTCAACTATGTCTGAATTATTTATTTCCCAGTTTCTGTGAACTATATTTAAACAGAGAAATGCTCAGTATTACATGAAACTAAAGCAAGAAGCTCCCTGGAGGCTCTTGGAAAAGTTTAAATTTGCAGTAAATATTGGCATATTGATTGTTATCAGGACCTGCTGATTTTTAATTTCCCTTCTCAGAGAACCCCCAAACTTTCTCTTTCTTATCCTGATTTGGATTGTTAAAAGGGTATAAATGTAAATTAGGATCCCCCAGGTTGTGCTGGTTGTAATCATGATAATTGTTCAGTGCTTTTCTTTGGTCCTTTGCCCAAGTTTTTGCATTTCCAAGGGGATGCTTTAAGTGATGCAGTGAATCAGGCACAACAAGCTTTAAGGAGTAACACTCAGGTAGGCACGGGGCTGGGAAATCCTCATCCTCCTCACTGAGAGTGCAGTACACACCTGGTGCCTCCTCCTGGAAACTGGCTGCTTTGCCCAGCGTAGGAGCTGGTGAGGTTTTTGGGATGAGGCCCCACAGCTGCAGGAGTTCAGAGGGGCTGGTGGCCCTGTGGCAGCAGGGGATGCCCTGAGGAAGCAGAGTCAATGTGGGATTTGAAGGAAGAGTGCATCTTCTCCTCTCACTCCAACAGCTGGAGAAAGATCTCCAGGGGAATCCTACCCTGGGTTTTCCAGGGGGCATGATGTTATTCTTGTGATTTCAGTGCAGTGATTTTGCCATGAAGTTTTATACTCTTGTATTCCCACCACATAACTGCTAAACTTTGACACAGTTCATTCTTTTCTTTTTAATCCAAGAGGACAAAGAAAAGGTTTTTTCATAGCACTGTCATTTCAGCTGTCCTCGTACCAAGGAGTTGACTGCAGTACTTTATGGCTTCCCTACCCTTCCATCAACCTTGGGATGTTTATTTTTCTTCAACCATAGCTGTTTGCAGCACGCTAACAAGAACTGAAGATCTTTTAACACTGCTATTTGTTTACTGAAGACATCAAAGCTTTTTTTTCCACGAGCCTCCTTTGAGCCGGTGCAATCTGCAAACAGCCGTGCAACACCAAGGTGTGTTTCGTGCCGCCAAGATAAAACCACAGTGCACTGTGAAGTTACAGGTATTTTCTTATCTCAGGTTCTAAAGTTAGCTCTGCTTCATGCCTCAGCTCCTCAAACTGTCTGTCCCCAACCCAGAGCCCTGCACTTCCAGCAGACCTTCCTGTGCCTTCCATTTGGGACATGCACCGTGGCAGGGATAGCAGCTGATCTAAAACAAATATTTTGCAACATCTATGAGCAGAAGCATTTCCTTGTTTCACTTTGATGGCCAAGATGCTAACGGGAAGCAGCGCTCTGTATTTAGTGTTAGGTCCTGTCAGCTTTCAGTTCAGACACAGCCTGCGGGTGCTGGGAAATACGCAGTGCAGGAAATGACAGATGTTGGCAGCAAAATAAATAACAAGAGCTGCTGAAAATAAAGTCCTAAGAAATGCGGGTCTACCCTTTTTATGGATTTCCTAGATACATTGAGGCTATTTTAAGGCAGATTGAACTCCCACTCCTCACAGTGTAAACAGGATTATTCCCTCTGTGGAACATATGGCAGCCTAAACATCATCATTTGTGCATCACTGGTATTCCCAGTCATGTTTCAAGCATTGCCTGGCCCCAAATGTGTATCCTACCATTCAGAGCCTCCCAGCAGCATTCTGGGAGCCTTAAGCACTGCCTGTACATCCCAGGAAGCATGTCCATGGAGGACAACCTAAAGCCTGGATGAGAAGGACCTACTGGAGTGGAACCAAGAGATCAGCTCCCTCAGGTCAGCTGTGGTATGGACAACAGGAAGAAAAGGGCAGCAAAGGAGGAGGATGGGACAAGGACTGGCCAATGGGGGTTTTATTCCACAATGAACTAACTCACCCCGAGATGCATTGGTTGAAGACAGAGCAGGCAAAGATCCAAGGCTTTCCAGGAACTGGGAAGGGCAATGTGCGGGGTCGGTGAGGGCAAGGCAGATCTGCACCGGCAAAGTCCAGGTCACGAGAAGCGCTGGCTGTAGTGGTTGGGAAGGGTTTGTGTTCTAGGGGCATTTTCAGCAACATGCAACTTACTTTTTATTCATCTGCCGTGGGCGTCACTCACCGCGTCACAGGAAGACATTGTGCATGGCCTGGTGCTCGTGGCAGCTTTGGAGACCTGTTGCAAGAAGGAGACCCCCAAAGGAGGGGCTGGGTGGCAGAGAATGTGCTGTTCAGCAGGTTTTAATCCTGAAAAGGAGGCGTAAGGAGAAAGCAGTACAAACATTTCTCCTCCCACTAGCTTTAAACCAGGCAAGGAGTGCGGGTACAACAGGGTGCAGCCAAAGAGGCTGCAAGTGTGTGGGACTCAAGAGTTTTGGCCACTTCCCTTGACTCGGGGAGCTGTGAAGCTCAGGCACAGCATGTGGCTCAGCAAGGCAGGGCTCAGCCCCCCAGATGTGTGGGACAAGAGGAGAAACTGTTCCCCACAGGGTCCCCATGGAGTTGGGAACAGGGACAGAGCCCCCTCAGTGACACAACTGGGCTGCCCCCCTCCAGCCCCAGCACTCAGGTGTATCCTGCAGAGCACTTCCAGAGCCTTGCCTTCAGAAATAAAAAAAAAAAAAAAAAAAAAAAAAGGCAGACCCTTAAAATAAAAACACAAGAGTTTTAAGCACATCCAACTTTGGGATAGAGCGTAAAATTTCATGCCAGAAAAATTTAAAACAAACTGGAAACTGATCATCTACTCCTTTAAATGATGTGCCTGGAGCTAAACCAGCAAGACTGAATAATCTCTGCACCGCTTTCATCTTCCTTCAACTTTTCCTTTGTTCCATCAGCCACATGTGTGTTAAGTGTAAATTGAAGCCCTCTTTGCTGGAAAAGCAGATTGTGAAAAGGGCTTGGCCTTCATCTTATAATTCGGCTTCAGTATTACAATTACTCTTGTTTTGTTGTATTATTTATCCTGGCTAGAACCCTCTAGGATCCCCTGAAGGGTTTTTTTTTTTTCTGGTGGATTTAGCCAACATCCACTCATGAATCCAGATGTTTCTGCTTTTATCCACGGGAATTTATGGACATGCCAAGATCGTAACTTCAGGCTCAGCCTCAAGACAAGTATTTTTCAAATTCCTTAAAAAAAAAAATGGAAAGTGCCACAAAAATCCCCCTGGGTCTTCCTGCATTTTAGCACGCCAGAATGGAAAACAACCATAGGACAATGCTGCTCAATGTTCTGTGTTGGTAGTCTCCTAAACTGAACCAGAAACCATAGCCCAGATTGTGCTTTTCTCTGTGATTTTGGACACGGACCTTGCCTTCAGCACAAATTCAGCTCTTCTTCCCCTTCACCAGCCTGAAGTCAGGAGCACAGACACATGTGGGTCCAGGATGCTTTCACTGGGAAAAAAATCCACCCCGCCAGGCAGAGCCCATGCTGATGTATTAAAATGAACATGTGCCTGCGTCACAGATACTCTCCCCAGAAAAAAACCTGGTTGCAAAATAAGGACAGAGATGAAATATACCCTGCCCTGATGGCAACCTGGTGAATAACACAGTGACTGCTGGGCCTTTGGCAGCACTCAGGAAAAATAACCTACCCCAAACTCACTCCTCATCCAGAGTGATAAAAGCAGCATAAAGCAGAAATTAAAATAACCTTAACAACCTGCCTTCTGCACTGCCAGGGGTTTCCTTCAGGCAGTCCCTGAATTCCCTCCCTGCTCCCCACTTATCAGCATGAGAATTAAAGCTGGTGTGTGGTGGTGGTCAGTGCGAGCGTGGTGGTGTGGAAGGTGTCCTGTTCGGGATGGCCATGTCTTTCCAGGTGCCCAGAGGTTCCTCAGTGTCAGGGCACTCAGGAGCATGGAATAGCAAAGGCAGGAGATGCACAGAACAGTTTTCAGTGGCCTTTTGGCAGCCAACACGAAACACCCCCTGTGACCACGCGGTGCACAGCAAGGGCACGATGTTGTGTCTGAGTGCACAAAAGGTGAATTTTAGCTTTTCCTCCAAGGCCCTCTCGGCTGGCCTTGAGTGCTCACCAGCACGAGCACAGTCCTGCCCTTACTGTGCACAATCCAGTCCCTTTTAAAGCCCTCCCTGTGCACTGGATGGGGAGGAACACGGAGCAGTCATTCCAGCCTGGCAGAGAAGAGCCCCTTCTGCTCCCCAGCACAGCAGCCAGTTATTGCTTGCTCTGACAGCATTCGTTCCCTACCTGCAGAGCTGCTGGATCAAAGAAAACTTAAATTGTTCCTAAAAGCTCTTCTAAGGCTTCCCCCAGCATAGAAAAACCTCTCAGCTGGCACAAAGGGTGGAACTGGCTCCATAGCAAACCCCTCCAGGGCAGGGGTGTGCTGGGACAAGGAGGAGGCACAAGAGCCAGGGAAGTTGAGAATCCAGCAAAGCTCTTCACCCCACTTACCCCAGAGCTGAGCTCAGCCACATCAAAATCCTGCTGAGGGCAGGGGTAAGTGGTGCCATCATGGAGGGGAACAAGTCCAGGAGTCGATAGGGTGTCACATGCAGGAGGCAGGAAAAGAGCAGCAGAGTCAATCTGGATGATGCATTTGAAAAGAAAACCACTTTTCTTGTTAATATTGTGGGTCAAATGTGCTATGCAGGGCTCATCGAGGGTGCACATTAAATGTCCCACCAGCACAGTCATTCTCCCACTTCCTACCACGTCTTCTATTTCATAACGAGGAATTTTGTAGTATTGAACTATGCAATTTACATTTTAAAGGCCGCCCATTGTACTTACATGCTGTATGACAAACTGTATACCTGTTCCAACTTATTCTTCTGGTATTCTTAGTAAAATATGGTTTCAATGACTTGGTCTTCCCTGAAAAAAAAAATTGCCATTTTTCTTTAATAAGTTCATGACATTCAAACTACTAATTTTCCTTACCATCACATCCTTTTTTGGACACAGAATAAAGGAGATTAAATATATTTTAAAAAAGAGGGTTTATCCAAGTTGGAAATGAAGAAATTCAAAAATACTCTTTAAAGATTTTTTTGGGTTTTTTTAAAATAAATAATCACTCAGCAGGTCATAAAAGTGATAAAATGCTTTTGTCTCCATTTCAGTGGGAAGCCAGTTTTGCCTTTAACATCCTGAGCATCATGGGAGCCTCAGTGCAATTTGCTCCTGCTGTTACTTCCCTGCTCCTTGGCCCATCCTGCTACTGCTCCCTGGCTGGGATCAGCCACCTGGGTTACAATCCTGTTTGCTTTTCCCTGCACTGACTTCCCAAACCCCTGCAAACACCCATCACGTTGAGTGGTACCCCTCACCCTGCAGACACCAGCCCCACATTTGAGTTTGGCTGTGTCCTGTGCAGCTTTGGGTTTTGTGAGGACTTTAGTGAAGCTGCTCCAGTTTGGACATTTAAAGATAAGAATCAGTCATGATTGGGAAGGTGGATTGCCAGGAGGGTGGCATGGCTGGGCAAGGACAGGCAGGTCCTGAATGCACTCACGTTGGGATCAGAAGCACCCCTGAAGCCATGTGGTTCATTCAATTAGATCATCTTATGAACCTTTAATTTGGCCCTTCAGACCCATTACACCTTTTGCATGCATAGCCTGGGCCTCTGAATTTAAAGGCTTGGCAAAATTTTATGGAAATTATACAGTTGACTTTTAACATTACAGAAAGCAGAACCTGAGGATTTGCCTTTCTGCTCTTCCTTGTGACTGTCAGCTCTGCTCTGCCAGTAGCACACAGAGCCATCAAAACCTGCACAGACCTAGCCCTGAGATAAACACGGATCTGATCTCAACGCAGACATCAACAGCAGGAGGGGTGTGAAAAATAACCACCATTCAGCATGTGGTACCTCTGCTCCAGGTAGAGCCTGAGGCAGGAGCACCTTGAGAGTGCAGGAGGATGAGAGGTGAGGGCAGGAGGAGGAATGGATCTCTGAGTGACCCAGAGCAGAGCCAGAGCCCAGCACCACACCCCTGAGCAGCGCTCGCATGAGGCATGGCACTGATTTCCTGCCCTGACATTCCTCCAGCCCATACACCTTGGAGCACTTGCTGTCGGTTCAGACATTCACAAGTTTTGCTGTGCTGAGGGAAATCTCACCTGTGCGTGCCACCCCTTGGGGATTTTCTTCCCTTTAACCTTTGTTTGGAGCCAGTCTGGAAACCCCGAAAATAACGGTGTTTCCATGACAACAGCCCAGCCGAGGACTCCTCTGGGACACCTGAAGGATCTAAACACTGCCAGTGCTTTCTGCTGCTCCAGCATCACACCCCCTGGTACCACAGCCACATCCTTTCCCCTCTCCCTCCTCTCGTGCTGCAGTGGGCTGCAGAGTGCTTTGGGCAGGCTCTGCCTGCTGTGGCATCACTGTCACAGCGATGATGCTGATAAGTCACACTGCACAAGGGCTGCAGGGGCACGTGTTGGACCACAGCACCAGCTCGTGGGGGAGAAAGGCCTGAAGGGCCTGCAGCCTAAAGGACTGGACAGCTGTTGCATTTCATAATCCCCTAGGCTTATTAATCAGATTCATAATTTTCATGCCCTCCTTGGCATGTTACAGGAGATATGAAGCGATCCTTTGTTGCACAGTCCCTGCTTTGCTCCCAACACACAGCATTTCTTCTGCCTACATTCAGCAAAGCTCTGGAACCACTGGACCCGATGGTCCTGTCCCAGCAGAGCATCCCTGGGACCTCACCAAGACCCCAAGTATCCTCAGCTGCCCCCTCTCCCTGAGCAGGGCAGGGCACCAGCCCTTTGCAGAATCAGGCCCTGCTTGCCCAAGTGTTTTCTCCCAGTACCTTTCCCAGAGACTGACTCCAGCCGAGTGCTCCATTGATCCACCACTCCCGAGGCAGTTCCAAACCCCCATCCCTTCCCTGCAGCACTCTGTCTGCCCTCAGACCAAGATTTATGAGGCCAGTTCATGGATGTGGCTGCAAGAAGACTCCAAAAGCTTTTGTTGCAATGCCACAAGCAGCACAAACAACAGCAAAGTGCTCTTTGCATACCT
Organism: Dryoscopus gambensis; assembly: GCA_013389985.1. Taxonomy (NCBI): domain Eukaryota; kingdom Metazoa; phylum Chordata; class Aves; order Passeriformes; family Malaconotidae; genus Dryoscopus; species Dryoscopus gambensis. The sequence continues at coordinate 316,694 of WEIT01015113.1, read as the reverse complement.
GATCCTCACTGAAGGGATTCGAGCAGGATCCTTGCCCGGACAGCAGGCTCTGGAGAGGGACCCAAGGAGGCAGCATGGGTGTGTGCCAGCCTGACAATGGGGTTTCGTTTAATGAGAACAGATTTAAGTGTGGAAATCAAATATGAAACAGTCGCAGCCAGCATTGTCTGCATTCTTGGAGGGGCACTGAACGAGCAGAAAGAAAGGAACCGAGACACTGGCCCAGACATGCTCCAGCTGTCTGTGACTACCTCTTCCCTCCTCCACTGAATGTAACAATTCAGCTTGTTTTCATTTCATTATTGGATGTTATTTTTGCAACCTGGGAAAAGAATAGAAAAATGGAAGGGGGGAAAAAACATCCTTCAAATGCTTTTGGGTTTATTTTTAAGAACTAGACCATTTCTTTCCTATCAGAGATAAGTACAGACTTTTAAAGGTGCACAGGGCCTAGGGTATTATTAGTTCAGCATTTGTTTCTCAAATAAGGTCCTTTATCTCAGAGGCAGCAGCACTTGTGTTGCTGTGGTTATTCGTGTAAGTCTCACTCATGTAGTACTGAGCAACACACAATTAAACAGCCATATAAACACCCCAGGCTGAGCAACAGCTGCCTACAGGTAACCTTCAGCTTCATGCACTCACTTGCCAAATGCTTCAGCTCTAGCCCTGAAAATCCTCACCTGCTTGTGCCCTCCGTCACTGTGGGCACAGCACAAATCAAGATTTTAATGAGTTGGTTTAAAGCCTGGTGCTGCAGATCCCTGTAACACAAGTGCTGCTCAACCCACCACCTTCCCTTCCTCCTCTGCCTTCCCAAAAAGACAGGTTATCCATCTTTAATGTTCAAAATAATTCCCACACGAGATCTCATGGTTATTTGTTTTCCCACTCTTTTTTTCCCCTTGCTTGTGGGGGACATGCCAGCACACACTGCCCATGCCTCAGCTGGGGACACTCCACCCTGTGAAAGCAAACAGCCACCAGGAGAAGGGCCAGGGTTATAGTTTCCCATTGAGGGTAGTGGGAGTTCTCAGTTTTGTGCTGGACTTCTCTGGAAAGATCTTTCCTCTGTTTTGATGCTGACACACTTCAGCACAGCAATGGTGCTTTAAGGGAGAAGTAGGATTCAGAGTGTTTCTTACCATTTATCTTCCTCTTCAGGACGTCCGCTAACCCAGGACTCTCTACCTCAGCTTTTGCGCAGTCCTGCAGTATTCCTAGCAGGATAAGATCAGGTATGCTTCAGAGCGAGATATTGTCTCTCCATACATTGTTTTGCAACATCCAAAGCAGGTCTGTAATTTTAAACATGGGTATTTTAAGCTCCAGCAAAGGTATTTTGAAGTGCACATGCAATAACTTCTCACTACTCACACCATCTCTTCCTGATCAATGGCATTGCTCTAAGGATCTGCATGGAGAAGCTTTAACCTAACTTGTACCTTATTCCATCTAGTACAGCACAGGGAGAGTTTTACATTTTGTTAACAAAATTTAATTTTCATACCAGAAACAAATTTCCACTCATTAAGGGTAAAAGATGATGATTTCAAGCAAGGAGTTTCACCTGATCCAGAAACTGTGAACATCTGCTCAACACCAGGCCCAGAAGCAACTTCATTTACCTTAATGTGTGTGCTTATCTCTAAGCAGGTGCTTAAGTGGTTTGTTGGCAAGAGCTGGAGTGCTTATGCCTTTCCAGGTGACCCTATTTAATAATTGCTGGTATTAAACTGCTCAATAACTATAAACACGAGGCAAAACCAGCCAACATGGAATCAGCTCTACACACAGCTTTTCCAAGCATGATTTCTGCATTAGTCAGGGGGGGTCAGACTGTTCCATGATCAAGGGCTGACCCCAAAAGCCACAGGAATCAGTGGAAGGGTGTTGACCAGTTACACCAGTTTGGAGATGGGATCCCCTGTGAGCAGAAACACCTTTCGGTTTTGGCACTGGGGCTAACAGGGACAACAAAGGCTCTGCGCTGACATTAAGAAAATGTGTTCTGTGAATTGACATCCTGTTAACCTCCAGCTCCCTTAGAGGAAGCTGTTAATTTAATGGTTGCATCAGGAAGATACAGCAACGAAGGAAACCTCACAGCCTAATGTCAGCATTGACACCTGCACAGGGCAGCACTGACTGCAGGGAGCTCCGTGCAGAGCAGAAATTGAAATATCCTGCCCTTGACAAGGAGAAAACTTTCAAACCTAAGTGATCGTAGCTGATACAGAGTCTAGAGGCAGAGCATGTCCTGCACAGCAAGGCCTCTCTGGATCCTACAGGTTCTTCCAGTTGAATTCAAGGCAAAAATTGATGGAGGAATCCACTCCCACTGCTTGGGGGTAAGATGCTGCACACAGTCTTATCTCACCCTGATATAAAGGGTTCTCAGCAGAAAAGTTCATTTTGCTATTTGATTCCACTGCAGTTAAATTTGACTTACAGGTGGTATCCATTTTACTGAGTATCAAACTTATACCATGCAGGTGTGCAAAGATAAAAGTGGACAGTAAGGGTAAGACACTTAAATACACCTAAGTGGTAAAACACCTAAAATGAGATGCTTGGCCTAAAAATAAAGGTGCAAAGGCCCCGACTCCACAAAACACTTCAGCACAGACCTGCAGCAGACAGGGGTGATGCTGCTGAGCTCAGCCTGACACAAGTGCTGTAACTAATACAGTGATAATCAGGATTCATTGCAAGTTGGATGGGATCTAAAATGCAACTGTGCTGCAAAACTGTGGGTTTAATCTGGGAATGCCAGTACATCACCTGAAGAAATGAAGTTATAGTCTTTCCATTGCCTGCTCAGACACAGGCTTGTCTTTATACACCAGAAAACACCTTAATTTACAGGAGCAAAGGAGAAGGATCTGGGTTGTTGCATTAGTTTCAGGAAGAAAAAACCTTTATCTCTGTAGGTAAGGCTGGCATTTGCACTCAAGTCCCAGCTCACCACCTCACATTTTGATGCTTCTACAGATTTGAGCACCACCTTCCAGACATGAGATCACAGACCTGTGTCCCTGACTCCTGCAGCTCCAAACATCATTCCTGATTGTGGATCCTGCCCAGCTCTGACTCATTTTCTGTGAAGCAGCCCATCACCTTCATTCATTCAGTCTCCCACACAAACATCACTGTCCTTTCCCCAAGTCTGCGCTCCCCTACTCTTCAGTCTGTGGCTCAGGGTCAGCATCATCCTGCAATCCTCTATCCCACCACTTACATTTTCTGTCCACCAGCTCCTAACGAGAAATGCAAAGGAAAGTTCCTCGCAGCTTCAGCCAACCTCACCTCCCAAGGTCTTTTTGCCCAGAGGGACAATAACTACAGTTCAAGCCAAGATACTATCTCATCCAGACAAGGGAAGTCTGGAAGCCCTGATAGCTAATGACCTACGTAAGCCTGAGTTACAATTTCACTCTCCATAATTCAACTGCAGCTTCTAAACTGCGTGGAAATGCTGTGCAGTGTTTATGGAAACATTAATGTTACTTAGATTCTGGAAACAGCAACGCTGTTTTCAGTGGTCTTGGTTAACCACTGTCTCAAGGTATCATAGTCACTGGATAAATCTTAGATGTGTTGAGAGACATTTGTGCCAAAACAGAAGGGCAGAATTTGTGAGGCATTTCAAGAAACAGAAATCATCCCTGAGCGTGGGTCCTCCTCTGGCAGCAGCCAGTGCAGGTGTCCATCTGCACACAGAGCAGATGGCAGAGTTAAAGCCTAAACCTATAATCATCAGTCAGGCAAAATTACAGCAGGTGATGGTGTGTGCAGCTGAGTCGAGGGCTTTATGGCAGGTAATCAGCGCACTCCTGCCCCATAACCTCTGCAGTCTCTGGGGTTTTGAGTCAGCAGTTCTGCTCCTGTGGGCAGCAAGCTCACAGAAGCCATTTTCTCTGCAAGCGTTATAATTTCCATCTCAGTTCAGCATGCTCCCTCATTGAGCTGTCATTGCCCACAAAAGGGTTTTCTGGGTAATTAATACCACCAGGGCTCTAATGAAGATGCCACATAAGACTCCGCTACAGCAGCTCCAGGTAACATGACCAGTCTGCCACCCTTTTACTGTTCTTCAAAAAGATGATGCCTCTTTAGCAGGACAAATCAGGATCTAAATAGTGCTACAGCACTAGCACTGAGACACAGGTAATTTTGCCTGTTTAAAAAAATACCTTCAGCACTAAATGTGTCTAATTCTAGACAAAATCCTGTTTATCACATCAGGAGGATATCACTAGCAGCAGCACCCCAGCTTTCCACAGGATGCTCAGGTGTCCCTGGGTGGTGTTTGCTTTAGACTGTTTTCATGGCCACCTCACCACCCTGGTCACCTGTGCAGCTCCACTGCTGGTAGCAGGACAGTAAAAATGAAGTGCTGGCAACTCCTGCTCTGGTGAGAGCAGGAGAAATGGAAGAGGCTTCTGAAATACCCCAGCCACTGCATGAATGTAAGTGGCAGAGCAGGAAGGGTGACAAGGTGAAGGTTTGTGAAGGGAAGCGCTGGATCCAGCTGCCATGACACACATCCAGTGCAGAGGACTGACCTGAGACTACTTGCTCCTCACACAGACAGAGTTTTAATTCTGATAATAAAGCATGCAAATAAACAAAGCCAAATAATCCTTACACAGGAAAAGCACTAAGAAAACTGTCATCAGCAAGCAAGATATTTTACTGAAGACTTGGAAATATTGGACATATTTTCACGTACATGAAGTGCAGTTGTGTTTCCTCATGTGCAGGGAGGTTGTAGGAGTTCACATTCCCCACCCCTGGCTATGGCTGTGCCAGGGGGATGTGTGGGTGTTCCACCACCAACCCCGCCTGGCTGCTGAGCACACCCTGATGCTTCCATCCAGCTGCAAGCTTCTACACTTGACTCACCCCAGAAAACATCACATCAGACATTAATCCTATTGTGCAGGTACTAATAAGGAGACAAAGCACCACTGAAGCCTCTGTCAACTTTTTCCTCCTCGGGACACCTGATTTATTATTGACAAAGTGCTTCCTGCTTTGTGCTAACATCCAACTCAGCTGCAAATGCCCGTCAGAACTCGGGAGCAGTTCATCTCCTCATCTCTTACCTTCGGGGCAGTGTAGGTTAAAGTCAAACCACATGAAAGGAAACAGTGTGTGGCTGATTCTACAGCTCTTAAAAAAAAAAAATTGCCTCTTTATAATATTGGATGGAAGTTTTTATAACTGGCTCTGATAATTAATTGGAACCAATCGAAGAATAAGTGTGCGTGCCACAAACTGTACATGGGAGAAAGACTACAGAAGAAATCCAAGAAAAAAAATTTTGCTGGCAAAGATCAAAGAAAAGTAAAGGCATTAGATAACGACCACATTTTCTTAAAAAAAGAAACCCTTTCTTTGAAGGCAATAGCTGATGAGTAAGAATCTGATGAGCCAATTCATACAAAGTTCCTTTGAAACAAGGTACATGTACACACTGAAAGAAAATAATTTCAAAACACTGGCATTATTATATATATCTTCTAGAAACTGTTAGTTACAGTAACTTCTCTGCTGTGTCAGTAGCCTTTGAGGAGAAGAAAACACACCTACTCCACGAACAATCTGATGGCAAAGCTGGCTCAACAATTTCTATTTCCTGCAAGTTACCAGTTAGGAGATTTAGCTCAATCCTACTGAAGTCTTCTACTTGCCCTCAGCTGAGCTGATGATTGGCCCATTTGTGGAAGCCCAGACCCTTTATGGAAGGTCAGAAGACAGAGATGCCAACAAAAGTGATGCCTGGCTGATAGGTGCCTGCTTCCCAGGGTGAATTCCCATCTACACCAGTAACACCAAGTTGCCACAGGCTCCATATGCAGCAGAAGTAATTTACTCCATAGAAGGCCCAAAGCCCCAAATGCTGAGCCAGGCCACAGGGGCAGAAGGATATTGCCCTGGTTTCAGCCACAGCAGAGTTATTTTCTTCCCAGTAGCTGAGACCCACACAGCCTCTTGGTCTGAATCAGAAACTGCATTTTTGGTGTCTGAGCCTTTCCCCTCCGTTCTCACCCCAGCACTTGTCTCTAAGGGTGTCACGGTGTCCCTGAGTCACCTTAACAGCTCAGTGTCACCCACATAGGTTATGTTGGTGCCAGTCAACTATTCCGACTGCTTTCCTTTCACCTTGCCTGTCTGACCCCTGGGCAAGATGATTCAGCTCACTAAACCATCCAAACTATTGAGCTCTGTGCTTTCAGAGGGCTCCTGCCCTGCTCATGCTCTGAGCCACAGGGCAGAGGCGTGTGACACACGCACAGCCAGTGGGCCGGCTCCAAAACAAACACAGCGTGGCTGGGATGTGAAATAAAACAACCCAGACAAATAATACAGACCTCAAACACATTTTCCTACCTTTATAGGATTAAAATCCCTCCCTGCGTGTCTAGTCCTCTGCTCTGAAGCGTGTTCCTCTGTGTACTTAGGAGATCCCTGTAAAAAAATGAATGCTCTATTATGAGGGAATTCCTGTCTCTTCCTCTATCACCTACCTGCTTCTCTTGGAAAGATTTTTACCTTTTCTAAAAATACTTCTGAGAAAAGCCCTTTCTAATTGCAAAATCAGCTTCTCAAACCTTTCACATGAGGGGCAATGAAGAGCATAAGGCAAACCTGGCACCCTCAGCTAAACCTCAGGCAGCTTCCAGCACTACCCAACCCAGACAAATCCCCAAATTTTAGTGACGTTTTTGTTACCCTGTGCTAGGTGCAGGCATTTCTCTTCACCCTTCTAGGGAGGGCACAGAGAACAGAGAAAAGCAAGCCCCAGAACCCAAAAGGAGTTTGAACTTGACATGCCTGCACACACCCATTACTGAGCACTGCCAAGTGAGGCTTCCCAGATTATCACAGGAGGCTCATACTAGGAAACCTATCCCAGACTTGCTTTTATGAAGGATCATCATCCTTCTTCCAAAGTGGAAGTTTGCACTTGTTGGGAATGTGCTAAGTCTCACACATATTGTTGTTATTGTGTGGCTTTCCCTTCCTCTCACAGCTGCTAAGCCTTACATTCAGGTAATAAATACTGTGGAATGACTGCAGTCGGCTACAGCAGAGTATTAGAAAAGCCTCAGATAAACCTCCAGTGTCAGACGTTTGTACTCACTGAAGGCCATTGAGAAAGACAGGCTTGGAAAAAGTGAGCAGAAAAGATGAATATGCTGGATTTTATTAGTCTATGCATACCAAGAAAGCACCAAAACACTGATTTCATGAGACTATCTAAAAACAGACATGCAGAAAGAGCTCTGTGCTGAAGGATTCCCACAGATAGCTAGACAAATACCTTATAAAAATATCAGCAATGAAATGCAAGTGAAATGTCTGTTGATACACAGAGCTCACATCATTAACTGTGGTATGAGGTTAGTAGTAAAGTGATTCTCTCGTTTAAAACTAACCTGGAAGATGTCTTTCCAATTTTAAAAAGCCTGAAGGACTCTTGTGGAGACTCAGATACCAATAGCTCTCTGGAAATGTCACCACTAGTTCTTTGCTGTGCTCAAGGCTCCAACAACATTGTTAAAGGGTCAAAGATGACATTTATCCAGGTCACTTTTGTGGTTAACTCATGGGTTTAGCAGTCAATATTCAGATTTCAAGTGATCACTGAAATTTGAAAGTTTTGGATTTTGAGGTAATATTCATGTTAGGGCCGGGAACAACTAAAGCATCAGTTGCAACTTCAAAGCCCATTCCCATTCTCCCTTTCTATGCCAGTGCTGTTGAGGTTACAGCCACACTATGACTTAAAAAAAAAAATTCAGAAGGAGAGTGCTTTCTTCATCTCCCCTCTCGAAACATCAAAGAGCAGAGATGACTTTGTACCCCACTGTGTTTAACCATGAAACCCTCCCTGGCTGATTCAGCATGATGACAGACGGGTGACAGGGCAGCTCTGGGGACACCAGGAGCATCATTTCTGCAGCTGAGCAGCAGCACAGTCACCACATCAGAGGGGAAGCTCTCACCTGGGGTGCCCACAAAACCACACCAGGATGTGCCCCACACCTCAAACCAAGGTGATTGTGCTGCGTGCTCCCACTTCAGCTCCCAGACACTCAGTTCCACTTTTTCTAAGTGTGCTGAAGTTTAAGAAGTTAATGGAACCAGTAGCGCTGAAAGAAATTCAGTGTCCCAGCTGAATAGTGACAGATACGTAAATTCCTGTGACAATTAAAAAAGTGACTCTCAGAACACAGCAAGCACCAGGAGCTTCCATTAATGTGCTGAGCTTCTCTCGTCCTCATTCCGAGTTTGCACAGATTGCAGCTGAAGGACTGAGGGACAGCATCCTCCAGAGCCTTGGAAACTGTACTGGTGCTCACAAGACCAAAGATTCATCCCATCTCGTAGTAATCAGTATTATAATAGTGGAATGCTCACAAAGCTGCAGAGACCCAGTTGTTCAGAATTTCACATCCTCTGTAGGGCTGTTGTATCCCACCTGATGGGTTTGCTACAGCCCTGCCACGTGCTGCTCTCTGCAGAGCTCCTGAGGTGAAAACTCCTATTTGGCTATTGGATCAACACTGGCTACCAATATTTGGAAACCCATCACTCTGCCACAAGCCCTGCACTGCCCACAGCACTGATTGAGGGGGATCCCTGCTCCCAGCTGGAGCACAAGAGCTCTGGCTCTCATGCTGAGGGGTCTGGCTAGCGGGCCCGTCACGTGGCACAGTGATGCCCCACAGCAGCACTTGCTTGCACAGTAGTCTCTGAGCACAGCTAAAACGTGAGCTGTGTTTTGCTGGGGATTACTCTGTTGTTACTGCTTCCCCTGATAGCATCAGCTCCAAAGCGTGGATATGGCCGCGGGGAATGCTTAAAGAATCCAGATGCAGTCCTCAGCCTTAATGCATTTTCCTTTCCTCAAAATACTACTGCACTTTTCCTACAGTGACAGCCATGACTCAGATACCTCAGCAGCAAAGAGGAAGAGGCATTTATTTGGTGTGTGCTTGCATTGTTAACTGACCCCCCAAGCCATGAGTAGAACACTCAGCCCTCAGTACATGTTTTAATGGGAATTATTTTAATGTACTGCATGGTACACAGCAGCCTCTTGCCATCAAGAAGGCAACTTTTCTTAACAATCATGCTACTAAGGAATATTAAGTGGAACAATGTACATCTTGCCCTGCTGAAGAACTTTATAGAACACCATGATAAAGTTTTCTAGAAGATGTGACTCTGGACTAGTTCAGACAATCTTGCATCTCTCCTTTAAGAGGTGAAATAAGCTTCCACATGGACACGGGGGTGTCATAGGAAAAACAAATAGACTAGGAGGCATTTACATGAAAAGCACTTAAATAATCTAATCTCTGTAGCTAATTTAGGAACTCCTAGGGAAAGAGAAGGTAGAGATAAGGAATCTTAATGAGGCCAGGCCAAAAATCAACACATGAGCAGCAATCAAATGCTTGCTGACTGCTGTCTGTTCATTATGTGTGATGAGTTTGACAGTTTCTCAAGAGGAGAGACCATTACAAAAATAGTAAAGACATTCCACTAAAAAACCCACTGAGCCACTATTAAAGACTTAGTCAACAGTAAAAGCCTGGTAAAGCATTGTTAGTCACTGCTGAAGTATTGCTAAGCAACCCTTTATCCTCCTTTGGACTGGATTAGTTTCATCACGGCAATAACCAACGGCCTCCATCCTCACTCACAGCTCCCAGTTTGAAGTGCTGTGCAATTTTCTTTGACACTCAAGTGAGAGTTGCCACTCCAGCTCCTGTTGAAGAGTGAGGGGGTTGCACATCAGCAGGGGAGCCTGTCTGCAGCCCGAGTGGCTTCAGAAGCCAGGCTGCAGGACACCAGCTAATTCATTTTAAGAGATGAGCAATATTTATTCACTCTCACACTTTAATTCTTTGCTGATTGCAGCAGCAGCTGATATCCTTCTCAGTACTGATTAAAAAAAAAAAAAAGCCAGCCTTGACCAAAGCCAGACCAGCTGCTCTCAGGATTTCCACTAAAACTCTATTTAGCTGTAGTAAAAAACCTGAAACCAGGAAGCTCCCAGGTAACAGCTCTCTGCTAGGCATTGCTTCTATCTTCATCTCTATTTTGTACACTGTTTATGTTTGTATCTTCTCAGCAGCACCTCCAAGAGGTTCCTTCCGTGGGTATTAGTAATAATTCAATTAGCAGAGCAAATTCAACTGGGTATTAGCTCACCTAGTCCAGCCTCCAAGCAGTTTCCAAAGAAAGATGAGAGTGATAAATAAGGGACATGACCTTTCTCAACATGATCCAAAACCCAGCGCAATGAGGGGTCAGCTAGACACAGAACCAACAAACTGAGACTTCAGAAAAGCCAAGGAGCCCCAGAAAAACAAATCAGATGAGTCTTGTCTGCTGCTGCCACCCTGGAAAAACAGCATCCAGTAACCCATCCACTTTCCCAGACTACAGCCAGGAAGAGGGAGGAGTTCCCAGACGCTTTCCCAGCCGCTCTCTGTCTCCCGTTCCACTCTCAGGTTGGCATACACGCACTAACAAAGCTCTCCTCAGCCTGCATGGTGCTTTAGCAGACGTACAGCTACTCCTTTAGCCTGACAGATGTGGTTTGTCACCAGCCAGACCCACAGCTAAGAGTCACTCATAGAGGTGTGTGCTTCAGTTGGGAAGATGATGACTTTCCCATGAATTAGAATTATTTGTTCACCCCAGAATTTAAAGTCCACATCTAAGAAGTGTTATTTGGTAGCAGTAACTTTACGACAGAAAAAACTCCCAGTTGGATAAATAGAAATATCACTTTTCAGTGAAAGCAGGGTGCCAGTCACAGAAATGTGTTCAGAGTCCATTCCTGTGCCAGAATGATCCTCTCAGAGCAGAAACGAGGTGCCATATAGTCCAGAACTCACTATCTATTATTTTTGGCTTGAGAATAGCTCAAAAAAAAAATTATGCCCTTTCTCAGAACTACTTACAGCAACAGCCCAAAGATCACAGACAACACCCAAACTGCAGCACAGCTCAAACACAGGAAAGTGCCCTGGGCTGAGTTTAAATAGGGCCCAGGGCCCATGGACCAGGTGGGGCTGAGGTCCCAGGTGAGGCTGCTCAGGCCATCATGTTCACATGAGCCCCTGACAAATAAACCTGATGGTGATGATGTTGATTTTAAATTTATTTAAATTTATTCCTGTGTGACACCAAAGGCAGACAACAGCCACATATCAGGATCTCTCCCCTAATGATCCCGTGATAATGTCCCATGGCTCTGCTGTACCGCTGGGCTCTGGTGGCAACTCCCTGCCAGATTACCTGGGATTATCAGACATCTCTTGATGGAAATGCTCAGCTGGCAACAGGCAGTAGCAGTGTGGTCTAACTTAGTGATTTTTTTTAACAAGTTCCCGAATTTTCCAGGTTAATTTCACCTAGAAAAAACACATCACTCCTTTTAAAGCCCCAGCCTGCTTGAGTTGGTTTGATTTCCTCACATACCACTTCCCCTGGGGCAGAGCTCAGAGGAACAGAAATGCCTGGCTTTAGGCAGTCAGGTTTTACTAAGTGCATGATAAATTTATTTTTCCTAAAATCCAGCATGTATAGACAGTGTAGGCCACCCTTCCTGCCACATCTTCCCTGTCTGGGGCTGAGTCTTCTTCCTTATCTTCAGCCAGCAGCTCTGACATTCTCCAGATATGCTCATGAGGTCAGACAGAGACTTTTTGGCTAAGTACCCTCCTTATCCACAATGTTTGCACGTAAAGGAGGTTGGGGACATCTTCCCATATTTGAACCAAAGGGAGAGTTTTATCTCTGCGGGAGCCCCAAAGACACAATACAAGTGTTTGCTTTGTGCTGCTCTGCTCCTTAACAAGGCCCTTACAGCTTTCAAGGGAACAGATTGCAGGGCTGTGCCAAAACTGGCAGCTTCCTGCAGAATTTGCAGGAGGCAGCTTAAAACAGGTTGAAGGTGAAGAAGACACCCAGGAAACCACGAGTTGTAGTGAAGTGGAATGCTAAAACAGAAGACTGGGAAAAACTGTGTGCTTAAAGGGATGGTTTTCAAATAACACTGATTGCTAATTAAACTGCTCCTACTCTTTGTCTTTTCTTTTTACAAACTTGCTTCTCTCTGGTATAGAGACAATAAAGAACAAAGCAAAAAGCCGATGTGCCAAATTGTGATCTCAGGGAAACTGGTGGAAAAGCACATAAAACATTCCCTTAGGGGACTGGGAATTGTGGGGTTCGGAAGAGAGCCCCGGTCACACAAATGGAGTTTCATTATTTGGTATGTGAGTTCATTATAAGTGGGCTCAATTATATTTCATCAGTGAAGAGAAAATGGCCTTTTCATCCAATGTATCGAGTTGAGTTGAGCTGAATGCTAAGCACATCTGACGCAGCTTTTGGGAAAAAACAAAACAAGAACAGTAGCCATGTGAAAAAACAAACAAAATGACTACGGCATCTCGGCGCCTCGGCGAGCTCTGTTTCTCACGGAGCCAGGGCATAAAGAAGTGAATGAAGTACAGTAGCTTAACATGCACCACATGAGTGTGTGCGGTGCCACATTTGCTGATTTACTAACTCGTTTTGTTTGAGGGGCACTTGAAAGGCTTTGACATTTACAGCTCTGTAGGCAAATGTGAAAGGAAAGAATAGATGCTGTATCTCTGAGCTCCCAGCTGCTGGTAAGTGTCTACTCAAAGCGCCAGCAATCCACATGAAATCAGGAGCACCCTGTGCCCCTGAGCTTCCCAGGTTTGTCTGCGAACGCTATTAGAGCAAATACGTCCACAGTCGGTGGGGTTAAAAATGTAAATGGGCCTCTCAGCGAGATGCGAAGTCTCTCAATGGAAAGTTGTGACGTTTTCCCCAAGTCTTCTATTCCAGCACGGAGCAGGCTGGATGCAGAGAACAGCCCAGCGCCTGCGCTCAGCAGCCACGGATCAGTTATTGAGAGTACACCGGGCGTCCTGAGACACTTAAGTCAAAGGCACTTAGGATGCTTTCCTGGGCTTTATTGCAAGAACAGTTTTGTTTCTATGTGAGTCACTCACCATACGAATGTTTATTCTGCCCTGTGTCTCCTGCTTCACACGGGCCTCGCTGTTTTCAGGGAGGGAACACACACACAGAGCACCAGGAACAGGGCAAGCAAAGCCTCGGGAAATTCCAAACCCTGCACTCAGCCTTGTTACTTCTCACGGATGTCGCTTTGCAATTTTATTTGTCAAGCCTGAAAGCTTTTTGCCTTTCTAAATCATTCAGTGGGACCCCTTTTGACAGCGTGGGTGTTTTGAAGCTCTTCAGTTCAGCCTTGGCAGCGTTGGGTGGGATTCATGGGTACAGCATCATTTTCCTGCTCTGCCATGCGATGAGGCTCCTGTTTCCCTGCCACTTGCTGACAGGCAGCACTGTGACAGTCTGAAGCTGTCTGTACATCCAGTTATCCTCTGCCACTTCCTCCTGCCTGTTTGGAAGCACCCTGCCTACTCCATTAGGATTTTTCACCCATGGGAGCAGCAGAGTAAAGACTGAGGGAGGTGAGGGAAGCCAGGGAAGGAGCAGGGTGGAGCAGGAGGTGAAATGAGATGGGGAGGAGGAAAAAGCAGAGATAACAATGGAGTAGGAAAGCAGTGGAAAGATCCAAGGGGAGAAGGCAATGATTAGGACCAGCAGGGAGTGACAGAGAGATGATGACATCTGTTTTCACGAGAGGGATGGGGTGGTGCTGATTCTGATAGTATGCAGACTGTGTGTGAAATGTTCTTTACAGATTTCTCGTGGGGTCTTGCTCAGCTGGAAACCTGCATGGGGAGTACTTGCCTGCCTTTCCTTTCCGTGGCGATCTGAGCACAGAGGAAGAGAGTAGAAAGCATGCATGCTTGGATGTAGCCCACAACTGGAAAGCACTGCTGGCCCTGTAGTTTAGGCATGGTCTGTCTTAAATCCGCTCACACGGACAAGGAATGGAAGGCAGCCCTATCTTCTGCCAAGCTCATTTGGAGAATTAATCTGAAAGCTGTTTTAAAGATGCTTTCAGAGGTCCCTGATAATATCCGTTCTTCTAGTTACACTTTGTCCTCTCCATCATCTCAGAGGCTCGTGTGGAAGACAAACCCCTAATGAAAGCATAGGTCAATTTGCACTTCTGTTCCTCCAGGAAAAGCTCAGCTAAAACCACTCAACTACAAAACTCATTCAGCCTCCCCTGGACAAGGCATTATTAAGATTCATTACTTTCTACATTCAGAGTCACAATCACTACAAAATCAGTGTCAGAGGGATGCCACAGGGCATATGGGTATGTGTCCATTGTCCTTGGATTTTTCCCCTGACTTTTCTTTTTCAGCCTCACAATTTGGTTCTTGGTCCCTGCCCTTCCTGTGTGCAGTGGTCCTGCAGACAAAAATTCCCCTTAACTGTTAACTTTTGGGGAGGAGACATCAAGGGGAAATTAATTCCCTTCCTCAACACTGCTAAAACAATCCCTCATTTCTCACCCCACTGCAGATGAGGACAGTATAAATCCGTGGCTCTTGTAGTGCCAGGTGCAGCATGGTCAGTTGTTACAAGGAAAAGTGTCACAGATTTCATTTCTATTTCTATTGAGATAGTAATTTTAAAAAAATAAGGACAAATTCCCCAGAACTGTTTGCTGAATCACAAGTCACACTTAGCTTGGATGATTATTAAAATATTCATTTTATTTCTCCCCTTAGAGGTTCATATTTATCACAGCTCACTCTCAAAATATTTTTAATTAAGGAACAATGCTGTCACCATGTCCTTTTGCAGACTGACACGACGCAGTGAAGGAAGGCTGCCTTTCCCTTGCAGATAAATGGCTAATGCTGAGGATGCCTTTTGAAGCACACAGTTGACCACTGCCACCCACCATGCACAGATCTGTTCTGATTCCCTCCATGCATGGATCAATCCTTAGGCTTTATGTTTCCTGGAAATCTGTGTGACATCTTTACATTGCAGAGAAGGTCACCAGTGCATTTCTTGCCTCAGATGATGAGTTTCTAGGCTTGATTCATGTTGACTTCTGTCAAAAGGGAATATAAAATAGAATTGTAACTGGCCTGATAGAAAAAAAATAAATTAAGTAAAACAAATCATTCTTTTCTTCTGCTCCGATGCTGGCAATAAACATCACTGTAGCTGTGAAATGCAAATGAGTCAGGGCTTTCACTCCCTGACAGCAGACATCACATCACCAGAGAGATGGCCTTGAGATCCCTGCCAGTCGCAGGCACAAGGCATCCCTATGGCAACTAAAGCAGAGTAACACTGGGAAAAGGCTTGTTTAATATGCTCCAGCAGCTGAAAATCAGAGAAAAGTCAGCACCACAGGAGCAGCCTGGCTTCTGCAGATCACATCAAGGGCTTTGTCCCCCACAGGCAAGAAGGGCTGCTACCAGGTGACGATTGAGCTGAGCTGTGGGGATACACCTCTGGATGTCCCGTGGTCTTGGGCCTCGATTATCCTGCCCCGGAATCTGATTACACCACACAGTGACCTTAATCTGGCCCAGATATAAAAATTTTGTTCTCATGGAAAGGAAAATACAGAGAAAAGCCTGGAATTTGGGCACTGAGCTGACAACACACCCAGGCTGAGGAGCTGTCTGAATGCTGTGAAACACTTATTCCTCCTTCCAGGCATAAAACTGCTTCCAACATGTCCTTTTGCAGTCTACTTTCCACCCCATTGATACAGCCCTTTGCAGAACAATGGTAAAAAGCTGAAATGCTTCAGAATCTCAGAATTTATTCCTGAGCTGGAAAAGGGCACGTATGGGGTCAAGCAGAGCAGCCAAAATCTGTGCTGGACTTCACGTTGATAGAAGTTGCTGTCAAGAGAACTGGAAGAGTGGTCCCACCATGTGATGCCACCACTCTTCAGAGAATAAAGGTTTGACTTTTTTCCTCATGCTCCCAAGATCTTACAGCCAGTAATTGCCCTATGGGTTGCTTTTTCCTTATCTCCTCTTCAATATAGAACAATGGGTACCTATGAGGGGCAGCTTTTTCAACATCGTCCCCTAATTTTCCTATTGTTCATTAGCAATGTTCGTAGGAAACGTGAACTTTATGAAAAATGGGAGTACGAAAGCAAAGCTGATGTGTAAGAAGCAAAAATGATGGACAAGAATTAATTAAACTCCCACAGGAAAAATGATATTTGCTCTGAATATTCTAAATGGAGGCTTCAACAAGGTAGGAGCTTAAATTTGCCGTTGTGTTTCAGTGTTCATAGTTACATAAATTACAGTTAATAACAATAATATAATATAACATAATAATAATAAATGATTATAATACATATAACAATATAATGAATATAGGTTTAATTAATATGCTTTTATTAAAATATAAAACAATATAGTAAATAGTAGCAGGGAATTAGCTGTATAGAAGACCAGTTTAATTAGGAGAAAAAGCTCCTAAAGAAGAAAAAAAGGAAGAAAACAGAAGGAGAAAAAAAAAAAAAGAAGAAAAAAAGAAGAAAAAATTCCAGCCAGGATGAAGTATTTGTAGCAGTTCAAAATCAAGCAGTGAGATGTGATCACCAGTGTAGTCCTGGAGCTGCCCCCCTGTTCCCAGCTCAGCTCCACTCCCTGCAAGCAGCAAGAAATCCCAGGGAAATTGTGACTGGCTAATGACAAGAGTGGTGGAGAAGAAAGAAGTGAGTTAGGTGAGCAGTCCAGACACATTCCAAAAGGAAGTGGAGAACCAGTGCAAGGAACCTGCAGTGAATCACCAGCCAGAGCCACTATGGAAAAAGAGTTTATTATCTGATAGCTACAAGTGTTGGGGAGGGACTGGATCACCAGAGGACATCTGCACAGTGTTTTCATCAGCCTCATTGTGCCAACGTTAACATCAGCCAACAGGAACTGAGCTCAGTGCACTGAATAAACTTGCCAGTATTAACCTGTTAAAACTCCGAGTGCTCGATGGAGCCAAGTCCTCCCTCAGCCCACCTGGACCCGCATATGGCACCAGCGACCAGATTAATCCTCCTAATCCGTACATTGTGGCAGCTGCTAATGAGATACAGAGTTTTCCACTGTTTCTCATTCACCCCTTGTCCGTAATGGTTTTCAGTCCTTGCTGCCTCATGGAAAGCTTTCCTGAAGTTGTTCCAGTGACTGTTGTGACTTCATTTCCTCGCACACTGGTGATTACCAGTGGCAGTGTTGGTGCAGCGTCTGAGGCTGAGTGTCCCCAGAAGTGACAGTGGCTCTCCAGCCCGCGGGCTCCAGGTCAGCTCACCAGCACGGGGCACCAGCAGAAACTCCAGAGACTTTTCCCAGCACTGGGTCCGTGCAGGCTCTCATTCCTCATGGGAGAGATGCAGCTAAAGGTGCATCCTTTGCACGCTCTACCAACCCTCCCCTTGTTTCAGTGAGCAGAGAAGATGCACTCACAGAGAATAGACAATGGAATTAGGCTTTACTGGAAGCGTGGTTTTTCCTTTTTATGTCTAATTGTTTGTCTATAATCAAGATGAAAGAGGTCTTTCTTCCAATGGCAGACCACAGAGCTCTGCTGTAAAGGGCAAATGAAGAAGAAAATGGAGCTTCTCTGGAGTAATTATTCTCCCATGCCATGTATGCCTGTTAAAATTCAGTTTAGTGAGCCACAAACCACTCAGAGAGGAGCTTTGGTCTGAGGACCAGATGGACCAAATTTGCTGTTTGAGACCAACTTCATTGTCAGAGACATGAAGTAGAGAAGGAAGATGACAAAGAGGAGAAGTAAACATTGAATCTGACTTCACCGTCCTTCCCGAGAAACAGCCTTCTCCTCTGTGGCCAGGATTGGCACAGGCAACTTCCTCCCTCAGTCTTGGTTTTCTTGGCAAAAGCTGTTTATTTTACTGCGTAATTTTTCTCCCAGTGGGCTCAATCCCTGACATGTTTCAAAAGAATTTGGCAATCTCTTCCTCATCACTGTTTTGGTTGCCTCTGTGTTCTGTGGCTCACCCATTGCTGCTGGGTGACATTTGCAGACACGTTACTGTCAGGAACAGGGAGCCACAACGATTTCCTGAGGTGAAACTCCCTGCTAATCTCTATGTGTGTCTGTGTTTGTGGATGTGTTGTCTCCTATTTTTCTTTGGCTTTCATGTGATGTCCGAGCTGTCCCAGATTACATCACCATCACCCTGATAAAAATTCCAGTTATTCACACTCCAGACAGCCCTGCTGCTCATATCTCAGGGCTGGGGCTGTGGAGTCTCTAATAGTTGTGCCCCAGATTTCAGAACTTGATTCATCCCATCATCTCTTGAAATCAAGGGTTATCTCTAAAGTAAATTTTGCCAAACAGTAAGAACACAGAAGCAGCAGCATCTGGGCTGTATCTGCAGGTGACAAATTTCACAGTTTATTTAATCTCTTTAAATGAGGCTTCAAGATACAATTTTCATTTTCCTTGCGAAAATGTTCCTGCAAAGGATATCTTTTATTCCTGACTTGACCAGGGCTGTGGTGAAACAAGGGTGGTGCTGTGGGAGACCAAGATCATATAACAATGGGCAAAAGCAAAGATTTTTTACATTGTGTGGTGTTCAGCAAAATGCAGAGAAAGTCAAGTACGAGTGATGGATGCACCACGTGAGCAGGGCTGCTGAGCTGATGAGCAATCCTGGAGACTGCCTTCCAGAGCAGATAACCTATAAAAATACTTTACACTGGATGAAAGACTCAGTTCCCAGCAGGAAAAGAGAGGCAACTTTCAGGGCTTGATTGACTGGATGTGCCTATATTTAAATGACAAATCAAGATGACAGTATTTTATATTTATGTACTCCATATATTATATATGTAATTTATACAAAATCTAATACGGGGAAAATTGGTAGAAACAATGCAATTTTGTTTTTTTATGTTTGCACCTTACCAAACTGATAAAACCCAGTATCCAATTCTTTGCCACTTTGCCCCAGATCTCTTCCCATTCGACCCCCTTAGTCCCCACAAAACCCTACATTAATCCCCATGAAACCCCTTTTCTCAGGTACAAACTTGAGGAACCCCTGAGGCTCATTCCAAGACCCAGATTAAATCACACAGATATCAGAAGTCACCTCCTTGATGAATTATCTAGCTGAGAGATTCATGGAATTAAGACAAGGTATATTAATAAAGGCAGAAAAGGGTCAGTTTTGAAAAGCCACAATGGAGATGCTCTGGTTTTATGTTGTTTGACCACAGTATTTTGAATGTCTATGAAACTGCTGAGTCTTAAAGAAACCACCGAGCTTGTGGCTGGAAGTGGTGGAGTAAAAATGGAAAAGAAGTGGTACCACTTCTTTTTACCACAAGTGTGTAAAACTATTGCCAGAAAACATATTGACTGAACTGAAAAATACTGAATTATTGGGGGAGAGAAAGAGTAAGATTGGACAAGATGTAAGGTACAACATGGTGTGTATGGGAATTATCTTCACAGTCTGACATTTTTTTATGTGCAGACAGTTTGGCCCAGAATTAGGAAAGTAAGTGGAGATGTTCTAGAATTAGGAAAGTAAGCTGAGATGTTCTAGATGATATTTAAGGTCCCTTCCAACCCAAGCTGTTCTATGACACTATGCTCGAGTCTGCCAGGGGGAGCTGGAAGTAGTGTGACGAGGGCTAAAAACTGCCTTGGATAAAAATATAAATGGCATTTCAGTATATCCTTCCAGGAGCCAAGGCAGGCCGCGGGGGAAGCTGCAATGATCAGGTGCAAGCTAACAAGAAGCTGTTGAATGAGAGCTGATCCATGGCCATGCTCATTTATAATTATAGCTTCACAGTTTTTGCTTTCTGTAGAGGTGCAATGACGTTTTTGTGGGAAGAGCACATCAACCTGGAACCAAGAGCCCAGGGAACAGTGAACACCGAGGTGACTGCACCGACTGCTCCGAATACAAACTGCATTCGTTCTCTGACTGCAGAACAAATTGCGAGTAGTAGTTCAGGTCATTTCTCTTTACGTCTGGATGAGTCTTCCATCTCTAGCCAGATGTTGGCCTTGCCATTTCCATGAAGAGTTGCTAAGACAGCAACATCTCCTGAAGCATATTTCAGGCTTGCTGTCAGTGCTGCCTCTGCAGTGTGTCACTTGCAGTCCATCGCTCCCATTTTTTCCCTTCCCGTTCTGAGAGACTTTTCCTAACGGAGATGAAGTGCTGGATTTGATGAGCCAAATCCATTTTCTTACAGACACCAGTGTCACGACTGTCATCCATTTCTGCTGAGTTTCATAGAAACCCAGGCATTTCTTTGACTGCTCGGTCCTCAGATCTTCCTTTGCACTTTGTTTACCCCACTTAATAACACAACAAAAGTCTCAACACCCTCAACTACCATTATGGCAATGGCATTTTTAATTTAGAGGAGCATCCACTGCTGCATCAGTAGGAAAAAACCAAGAAAAATACTTGTTTTCTTAATTGTATATGTGTGGAGGATTTTGACATGAATTTAGGCCAATGAACTCTCCTTTTTTTGCAAGCAGAACTTGCAACACTTACCCTCTATGATTCTTCTAAATGGAAATATCATACAGGTAATATTCAAAACAAAGATGTTACCAAAAAAAGCATGAAGCGAGTATAGATTTTTGTTAATGCTCTTAATTAGAGCCATAAAATTCCAGAGTAGATTTCCATTTGAATGACTCATGTTATTAAGTACAGGACTGTATGTTCCCATGGCTCAGCAACCTTAGTAAATATATCATTAGTGGTTCACAGAGAGAGAATGGATAGTTTGGTGCTGGTGTTCTTGTTTTCAGCAACTTCATACTCTAGTGATACAACTGCCATTATTTTCCATCAATGTTGCTGTTGTCCCTGCCAGACAAATGTTGTGTGATCAGAGATGCAAGGGATTCACATGATTGTCCATGATTTCCATTAAGACTGGCTTTCCACAGACTGTTAAAATCCAGGTCACGTCATGGAAAGCTGAAAACAATTCATACAACACATGTAAACCTTTAGCATCCACAGCGTCCTGTAGCCTTGCTACAGTTCAATATATGATGGGAAGAACATCTTGGTTTAAACCTCATATCTGCTCCTATTGTGTGACACTCATTGCTTCTTAAAGTGAGATAATGTGAACAACTGGGTTTTATTTTCCTCCTGTGTGTCCCTTTGCGCTGTAAACCTCTACTGTACTCCTTTGTCATCTCTCTTGGGGCCAAAGAGTTTACAGCTTACTTAATTATTCCATATTTACATCAGAAATGGATGCCGGCACGAGCATATGTGCACACACTCTTCTGCTTATTAGTATTGCAATTAATTGGGAGTTGAGGGATGCCTGAGAACTTGCCCCTCCGTGCCTGTGGTGATTTGGTATCCAAAAGCATGTGTTCATTGGTGTGGGTTTAAACTCCTGCAAGCTCTGTTATGCAAAGCAGACTGAGAAAAGTGCAGCAGCCTCACTTATTTACAGCTGCCTTGGCAGCCCTGAGAGCAGCTTTTGGGGAAGCACCAGCTTCTCCCCAGTCAGTAGGGGCTGCTCTCTTGTGGGATGCATTCCCTCCTGCTGTTACTAGATAAGTGAAAATTTGGAGAAGGAATAATGCAACGTTTTTAAACATTAATAATTAATGTGTAAAATGTAGAGTAATTATTTTTGTTAGTAATTGGTTTCTGGGCTCTATGAAGTCTTCTAAGTGAGGAACACACTGGGTATGAAATCAGATCTAAAAAGGACATAGACTGTACCTGGCAAAGCAAGCTCAAGTACAGTTGTTCCATTGTGTCTCCNCACAGACTAGACTTTGAAGTTGGATACTGAATAGGTTGGAAAAAACTCTGTATTTGGAACTGCTGTATGCTCAGTTCTAAAGGATTCATGAAGACAGTGGAATCTGTGCTGCCCAAACTGTTCCATGTGAACACACTCACCTTGGGAAGGAGGCGATGGGCAATGGGTCAGCATCAGCACCGTGTTCCTGGTGGGGACAAACACCACTGCTCTTTTCCTGCTGGCACGGGACTAGGAAAGGCAATGCAGAGCTCTGTCAGCCTGTGCAGCCTGTGTGCCATAGTAAATATCCACTAATATTCCCATTCCAATGGAAAAATAAAGCCTCCCTGGCTTAGGAAAGAACTTGTTGGCAGCTGTGAGTTTGGTTTCATGACCGAGCTGTGTCACAGCAGCTCAACAGACCTTGCAGCCCGAGGCTGATCAAAGACCCCTTTTTCCCAGTTACCTTATAACTGTGTAAGTTAAAATAATTGCTTCCTATTCCTGTCAGGGATGACCCAAAGCTCCTAAAACGAGTGGGACCTCTTGCTCCGCTCCACTCTTGACTGTGTCTGCTGTTGCCAAGTTCAGACTATTAGTCCGTCTTCTCTAATGAGACACTTCAGAGGAAGGAGAAGAACACAAAGCAGCTGCTAGCATGAAATAACTTTGCAATAGCCGCTTCCTGACCCTGGTGAGCATAGCTGGGTTTGAGGTATTCGGCAGAAAATCTTGTGGAACTGGAAGAACTATTGCTTCTGCATCATCTGATCTACATCCATCTGTTAGCAAAAGTAAAATTCTCTGTGTTGTGCCCCACTCCAGCTACTGGCAGTACCTGGAGGTCAGAGCCATGGTACAATGCTGGAGGTGAACTCTTGTTTCATGGTATTTAAGAGTAGCTAATAATGAGGAAAAAACAATACTATAAACAAACCAGCATCCATAGCAACACAACCATTCACTCTTGAACTTTTCAAAACAGGAATAATTAATTTAACCTTTTTCTTTGTGGCATTGGTTTGGTTTTTGTTTTTTGTTTTTTTGGTTTTTTTTTCTTTTTGTATTATAAAAGCTTACACAGGCAGATGTGGGTGTGTTCTGGCAATTACTAATCAGCTGAGTCAGAGTTCTTCAAGGGAGCTTGCAATGAAACACCAGGAAGGATCTACGTCTTTTACATTTAAGTTCTTGTAACCCGAGTGCAATCTGAATTGCTCAGCACAGCAGCTTTGGCATTAGGGGGCTGTATCAAACAGATCCATGCAATTGTTTCTAAGGAAATGCTTTTCCTATTGCCTTTGACAGTTAAAAATGAGGCAGTGGAGTGTTCATTTGCTGGAGTACCTGAGTGTGGGAGTCATTCCAGTCTGATCTGGTGGCACTTTTCCCCAGGGAGGGTGTTTCCCATCTGTTGATACGGTTCCCTACAACTAGACCTGCTCAATGCATTTGTCCTGTTTTTGAGTAACAAATGAGCACAAAGATCAACCAGTTCATGTTGGGAATAGGAAGTGAATATGTACTGATGGGTCACAGTCTAATTCTGGGAACTGCATCCTCCTTTCCAAGTTCTTAGGTGGATCCTTGGCTGCAAACCAGACAGAAACATGAAAGGGAAGATTCTGTTGCAAATGCTCCACTTCTGTGGCATTATATCAGGAAAATAAGGGTACAAGGCTCTTCAAATGAGGGTTTCATTGCAAGATACCTGTATTTGGGGTTCATTATGTGGATTCACACTTCCAAATGCACTAATACCACAATAACTGAAAGTGCCAGCAAAGCTAATGGCAATACTGCAGGTGTCTGAGACTAATTTGAGGAATCCACTTTATTGTTTTGGGGATAAAAGATCTCCATCCTTGGGTAACTGAGGGTTATGGAAATACATGGATTAAATCTGGGCTCAAGATTTGAATCTTGCTCTGCACTTCACTGACCTGAATAAGGTAAAAGACGGTGTGATCAAGTTCATCACTTGGCTCAAAGAGCTTGCACAGTTCCTTACAGCTTTTATCATCCAGGCCTCCTTATCTTGCTCCATCTGCTCCATCCCAGTGATATTTTTAGCATGCATTCACTGTACAGTTTTTCCAGTCTGGCTGCCTGACCCTTTGGTTTCCGAACAATGCAACTGCAGTGGAAGTGGTGCATGAGCAAAGGCTGCCACTGAAGTGGGATTTTTTCCAGCTCCCAGAATAACTTCCAAATTTGACCAATCCTCTCACCTTGGAGCTGTTCTTAACGAGTCAAGCTGGGAGGTTTTTTTCTGTAAGGTTCTGTTAACCTAGAAATGGCTGCAGCTCAGCTTTGAAGTTAACACTTCATTAAGATTAATTGGGGGAGTTCACACCTCTGCTGGGAGTTTGTCTAGCAGACTGTGAGACAGGAGCGGGCTGATTTACACGCCGATGCCTGACTTTGTAGCTGTAAAAGCGAGGGCAGTGACTGGCTCCAAGAACAGTGCAAGAACTGAAAAATGACCCTGCTTCCACAGCTGGGCTCCTCCTGCTCCTGAACTCACCGCAGGGAATGGATGCTGATCACAGCTGCCTTGAACTTGCGCTACAGTTTCAGGTGCCAGCCTCAGGACACAAATGACAGGGGATATATGATTAAACCTTACATTACTGGTGGTGGATAAACAAAGAGGTAAATTTTTCCATTTGTGTACTGCTGCCTGGTATGAGCTGGGGATCATTCACCAGAAGGAGGAGAAGGGAAATGGGGCTGGCTCCTGCTGACACATGGGCTGTGTCCACTGCTCTGTGTCCATGGAGAGGTCTACAGGAGGATGCGAGGGTAGGAGAGCTGTGTGAATCTGTCTCTTCCC
Source organism: Dryoscopus gambensis (assembly GCA_013389985.1). NCBI lineage: Eukaryota > Metazoa > Chordata > Aves > Passeriformes > Malaconotidae > Dryoscopus > Dryoscopus gambensis. Next base: position 292,064 of record WEIT01015113.1, on the reverse strand, counting down.
TTTGGGTCAGGCCACATGGTGGGAAGAATGAACCCTGAAACACGTCAGATCCATCAGAACCAGGAAAGCCAGTGTCCTTTTAGCTTCTTGGATTTGTCTGTGTTAGGTTTAGAGGTGGACTCAATGATCTTAGAATCATTTAGGCTGGAAAAGGCCTTTATGAGTCTGTGGCAGTGAGCTGCCAGCTCTGCTAGGAAGGCAGTAGCCTCAGCAGCAAGGTGGCACATGTTTTTTTGTCCCCTCGACTCTGTCTTCTTTCTCCTTGTGATGATTCACTTGGATAATCATCACAATGTAAATCATCAGTGGTTGTTTGAGGTCACATGGGCACAGACAATTAGACTTGGGCTGATCCCAAGTAAAATAGTCCCAAACAAATGGATGCTTCATCTATAGGTTATCTCATATGCAGGGAGTTCACAGAATCACAGAATATGCTGAGTTAGGAGGGACCCACAAGGACCATCAAGTCCAACTCCTGGCCCTGCACAGCACCATCCCCGAGAGTCACACCATGTGCCCAAGATCATTGTCCAAACACTCTTTGAACACACAGCTGTGACCAGTAATGTCTTAAAATCGCCAGTGTTTCTCTCAGATCCCTCTGGCAGAACTGCACAGTGTCAATGATGTTGGGGAAAGCTGTGTGATGGAACCTTTCTCCCTCGCCAAAGTATGGATGAACAGTACATCAAAGCTACGGCAGTGTTACTTATGGCATAGTAAATAAGTCAGATCCTGCAGTATGTCAAGGTCCATATTCAGAATAGTTTGTGCCCTTAATCAGTTTTCATTCTCAAATCAGATGAGCTGCAGTGTCCTGTGCAACACAGCTGAGGTGGTTGGAGCAGGCTCTCCCATTCAGCAGCGTTGACCTTCCGCAGTTCCGCCTCTCCAGAAGATCCGCTCGGCATTTTGAAGGGGTTATGATTAGCTGTGATGTGACAAAATAAACAATGGTGTGTAGTGTTTGCACAACAGCTCTCACACGTACTGCTTTGTGCAAGACAATCCTGCGGCCTGAAGCCTGGAGAAACCTCCCTTGTAGCTCGGTCAGCTTCTTTGATAGAGCTTTTATCTTACCCTTTACTGTGTTTATTGCTGGCAGAAAACAAGAGTAAATGTATAGATAAACTTCAGGGTCTTATCATCTTGGCTAGAAGGGTAATCCTGGCTCCATTCATGTAAACAGCTAAATTCCTTCTGATTTCATTTGTACTAGGGTTCCATCTCTTTGAGTACTTTTTTCTCCCTCTATTTGCAGTCCTTGAAGCAATCACAGACTGCTGTCTACCACCTGCATTCCACCAGGCACGGGGATTGCAGCTGAAGGCTCAGCACAAGGGAAAAACCCCTCCTTGGAAACTTTCAGATCTTTAGACATTTCTGGGACAGGGAGAGAGGTGGGAATTCATGGACCAGGGGCTGAAAACCCATCAGGTATTGGAAGGAACAGCTGGAGGAAAGGGGCAAGGCTGGCTGCAAACTCCTGTTTTGATGCAGCTGCTGAAATAGGCACCATTCCCTGCATTGCCAGTGGAGCACAAAGGCTAAAATATAATATTAGAGAGATGGCAATGAGCATTACATCTTGGGGTTTTAGTGTTTTAACGTTGTTTCTATGGTACCAGTACCTGGAATCTTCAGAAAAATAAAATAAAATTTAATGATAATAACCAGAGAGCCACTGCCCTACTTCTATATATAGAAGCCCTCTGCTGTATTACCATGATTTCATATCTGATAAGGGTGTTTCCAGTTCCGTGAAATTATTTTTGTTGTCTATGGTTCATACAGGTGGCAACATGTAGATTCTTAATTTATTTTTTGAAGTTGATATATATATATTCTACTTTTCTGAAAAAATACATTTACAGATGAAGGTTCAGATATTGGCTGTCCTAGAACTTCAAATCTCCTGTTTGTTACAGGTCAGATATAGATCTGCAATTTACAGCACAAACCACCCTAGCATTCACCCGAGCAACCAACCATGGTCCAATCCAGTGGAACCTGGACTAATATAAGTTGGTATAAGTTGGCCATAGGAGTCCAGAAGCACTGGAGACCACACAGTTTTATCTATATCCATCACCTGGAAATTGAAATGCAGCACATTTTAGAAACAAGTTAACCAAGTGCTGCTGCAGGACATTGGTTAAGGATAAACAGAAAGTAATGTCCTACAAGAAATATCACTGGAAATGGAGGTTTAGCTGCCCAGGTTTGAGTTCATGAGAGACATCTGGCTCTTGAATAACGTCAGTCATAACTGCTTGAAGGTGAACCTGTGGGATTCACTAGCCCAGACTGGGCTAATCTAATGGAAAGGTCTTTCCTGATCTGGAGGAGAAGATTTTGTGATTAAGGAAGAAGTGTCCTGTGCTACACATTCCATCAGAAAGACAGCGCTTGCCCAAACATAATACCCCTGGTAGCATAATAGGAGAACATCCTGGGTTTAGACTGTGGTGAAAAGAGTCTCTAGGGTTACTTACAGGTGTTCCTCGCAGGGCAACAACAGATGCATTTCTCCTTAACTTATTGTAAAGTCTCTTTCTGTGCCTTCTGACCAACGGGCAGCAACATGTTTCACTCCAAAAAATTCTTTCCATTTATGAGGCTACAGCAGAACTCAGAAATACTGCACACAAGTTGTTTAACTGCTCTTGAAGATCAGACAGGAGGGGAAAGTATTCCCTAACTGACATGATAGGTTGTCCCAACAGACTCTTTATTCTAAAATAGTTTCATATTTCCAAATGTAAAAATCTAAAACAGTGGTGAAGGAGGCTAAGGTTTCTTTTTTGGTTCAGCCAGCTAACCTGGAAAGGTATATCTGTGCAGTCAGTCAGGAAAGTAGCGAAATTCCTGGTTGTAGCTCTTGGAAATGATTGCAGAAGCAAAGCCAGGTTATTTTGATAGAGGTTGTGTTATCACCAGAAAAAGTCTGGAAAGAGCATGTTAAGATGTGGGTTTGATTTATTCTAGGACCTAGGGTTCAAGTTCAAATCCAAACCAGGATTAAAAAAGACTAGAGTATTCAGCAGGAGGTTTTGGCTTCAAATGATAGAAACAGTGAGGGATCTTGCTGGCTTTGGTGATAGGTCAGGTTTTTAAATCACCTTGATTTTTGCACACCTCCTCTTACAGATAATTGAAACCATATTGTGTTACATATATGCAGCATGAATTTCCATTGGTAACATGTTTTTATCTTGAGAAATTACTTTTTTTTCTTCTACTGTAACCGAGACAAAGAAGCTCCTTTTCTCTATCCCTGTCATCTTCCAGCTCCTGTCGAACAATCTGGGCCTAATTTGAATTCCAGCAATGAGGAATAACCTGATATTTGGCTTACCTTCATGCATGAAAGGTTAATTCTGTACATCCAAGATTTATACTGCATGCTAGTTCAAGGGCATTTTACCACACAGTTGGTGAGGGATTTTCACAAATACAAGAGAGGACTGTATGTTTTTTAACTTTTTCTTTCAACTCTTTTTTCTATTTTTCATTAAGTTCCCAGCTGACTGCACACTCTTGAATGCAGCAATCTGTTTAATTTAGTTTTAGCCTTCCTTTTCCTGTTTTGCTGTTTACTTTTCTTCGCATGCCAGTAGCGACTGAGGCAATACTGTGGGACCATTATTTGTTTCAGGCATCTTGGAATATATGTGTTGGCTGTGCTCTGGGTGTGCATGCATGAGAGAAAGGGAATAAACATACATGTGGCCAATTAGTTAGCACACTTAAATTAATGAAGAGCAATCTATGAACCTTCTTTTTTCTGAGAATTTGGAAATGCTGGGAACGTTTGCCATGTAGCTTTCAAAAACTTCAAAAGCAGCTATAAGGTCACAGTCTAATACTCCCTTCTGTATACTCATGTCTTTTCTAAAAATATTTCCCAACTTAATCTTCAGTGTGTGGAACAGGAGGGCAGAGGGGGAATGGCAGTGTTTACGACCAAAGTGCAAAGATGAGGAAGAAAATTAAATCCACAAAAAAGTGAATCTTTTGATCTCTGCTTCATTTTCCTCATTACCAACTTCACAGTACCAGCAGTTATGTTTTAACTAAACACTGAGTTTATGGACCTATGTCTCTGTCTGCAGATAAGGGAAGGTCAAGAGGAACTAAGCTAATGCTGCCTTTGCTTTTGCACATTTTTGCACATTCCTTGAATTGGAACACCCAAACAAGTCAGTGGGAGTCTAAACACCACCAATGATTTGGGTGTGTTGCTTCTTGTAGTAGGTAAAATACAATCAAAGATGTCTGCACTGGTTAGACACAATCCTGAGAAGAAAGAGTCTCAGTAATATCACAGGTGAAGAGGCCTCTAGGGTCCATGAAACTTGAAAGAAAATACCACAATAAACTGAACGGCAGCAAAATTAACCCAGTTAGAAGAGTTTGGAAGGAAGTGTTAAAGACCTAGGCTTTATGTCCCCTTTTATTTTTTTTCTCTTTTCTTCTTGAATTGTGAGAAACCCTCAGGAGTCAGAAAAGCTGCAAATGGGAGGAAGAGGGAGGTGTATGGAGGATGTCTGTTCTGTAGGAAATCTCCTCTGTCAAACCACCCTCTGGAGCAGTGAGAAAACCTCCTGTTTCCAGTGATGCTTCTGCCTCTCATTCCACAAAATAAAACCAAAGGAGAGACTTAGTTTTACCCCATCTCTTTACCTTCAAACTAACCTTACTGACTCTTGCCCACCAAAGGAGTTCCTTGCCAGGTTGATAAACACATCCACTGTTTGAGAACTCTACAAAGTGATCACATCTTCTTCATCGCATTGTCACTGTCCTGGCTTCACTGCTGGTTTGCCTACTCCAAACCCCAGCAGAGGGGGTGAGCTGAGCTTGCACAGTGTGCCCTGGCAGCCCCAAGGGATGCCTTGAATGGTCCTGCCAAAACACTGACCTGTCACAATTCATCCTCCAGGTGGGATGATTGATGTCCTCAGAAAACCCGTGTGCGCCAGAAGGGAGTTTAGGTGCGCAATGAGGAAGTCAAAGAAAACCCACAGGTCCCAAAGAAGAAAAAAAACCTGAACTATTCTACACCTAGCACCAATACCATCTGAGGAAAATAAAAACCTTTTTCTTTCTGTGCTTTCTTCCAATGTACAGAAAAATAATGTAGCCAGATTCTACCCTCCTGAAACTACTGACACTCATAAACAAGTAACCTGGTATTGGACATTAAGGAAAACTTACATTAGGGCAATTCGCAGAGGGAAACAGCTCCAACAGGTGTGTGCATTGGAGAAATAAGGCATGTCCCTTATTGCTGGTATCATTTATAACTTCAGGTCTGAGCACACAGCTAATCCTGAAGTAGCTCCAGAAACAAAAGGCAAGAAAAGAATAATGATTCCTGGGAAGCCAGTATGCTGGCTCTGACTGATGTTGGCTACAAACGCATCTGGGTGAGCTGAATCTGGAGTTTAAGCACAGACAGGTCATTTCAAACTGTCCTGTGGCTAAGTAACATTTCTCCCTGGGGAAGTGTCCCTTCCAAACACTTCCACTGTGCCACCCAGGCTTCCTCTCAATGTCATTGTCTGTTCTTAGTGGGTTTTCTTAATCTTCAGTCTTTCTGAAGATTTTGGGCTATTCAGGGAAGCTGCTATAATAATTTTTTCAGATGTTTTGAGTTCTGAAAGTCTTCACCTGCAGAGGATTTATCCTGATAAGGCATTAACTCCAGCTTTATTTGAAGAAAGAGAACTGTACACAAAGTGACGGGTGCTTGGCTGCTTCTTAGACACTAACATGAGCAGTTCTGAATGGAGATCTGTTCAGGTGTTCTGGATATTTGCATGTCAGCATGCAGAAAAAGCAAGCAAATGCAAATGAATGTTCCTGAAACAGCAGTGGAAAGAAAATATTTTTTTACATACCCTAAAAAGACCTTGTTATAAGGATCATGATAGCAAGAGCCCAACAGCAAGAGACAGAAGTGCTGAACTTCCAGAGCAGGAGATGAGAACTGGCTGGCTGACAGCAATGGGATTGGGGCCCTTCCCTTCTACGTCGCCATAGATTTCACTGAGATCCTTAGCTCAGTGTTTTATTAAGCATCCAGAAGCACTTAAGCCCTAGAAATCTCCTTGGGCTGCATAATCCTGTATGCAGGAACCCCACATGTGCATGTGAGTGAATGCATGTGCTCATCAGGGAAGCAAAAAGGAGGAACTGAGGCAGCAGGCACATGACTCAGTGTGTGGAGGGAGTGGTAATACAACCCTGGTATTGCAGCAAGTTTGGATCTTCGTTCGGCAGCAGCTGGGCTTCCTCCCAACAGAAAATGCTGCAGGCTACATTTATGCTCAGCAGGTAATTATCCATGGGAGCAGGTAAGGGATTAGTGACCAGGTAGAGTTTCACACCTGTCAGTGGGGTGAACACTGTAGCTGCTCAGAAATATTTGGCAAGAGAGGAAATAATAGAGCTTTTCCCATGCTAAACCACAAGTCCCTTCCATACGAACTGAAGGGGAATTGTCTCCTGATGGTGGAATTTGGTACGTGACATGCCTGGACGAGATGTGGCTCAAAGTCATGTTGCTGCATGTGCTTGGCAGTAATGCTGGCTTAATAAATATCTGTCCTCCTCTTACATCCATGCCTACCTCTGTGCTGCAGCCCACACCCCTGCCTTTGGTGCTGCTGGAAACCAGCCATGGAGATACCTGGTTTGAAGAGCAAAAATAAACCCAAACCTTTTTAGGAATGCTGGCTCACAGCCAGGTAAATATCCTGACCTGATTGGCAGCACTGATGCAAAGCCCAGGAGGGCCAGCAGAACCCAGAGGGCAGAGCACAGAGGTACCAGCCAGCAGCGAGGGGCAGCAATAGCTCAAGCCTAAATTCCTACCAAAGACTTTGCATCATGACCCTGGAGCTGGAGCCACAGTTTGGGGAGCAAAGCTCAGCCTAATCCAGTCTCTGTTCTGAACAATGCAGGGATACCACAGGTTTAACCCAGCTTTTGCCTTTGCCTTTGAATTAAGCAGCATGAATTTAGGTTTGCATCTTACACCCAGAGGAACCTTATTGAGCAGCTTGTTTCTGCCAATGTAATTAATCAGGAGACAGCAAAAGATCACTTTGTTTCATCCCAGATTTCAAACCCCATTTGTCTGCTCTTCCCTGGCCTGTGAAGGTTTTCCCACATGCTGTGTGTTCTGTGTTCTGGGCATCATATGGTCTCTTATTTTTAGCTGTAGGTGACTGCAACACAACCCCTTCAAAGAAATCCCACTGATCCTGTCTGTTAGTATTCAAAAGCAATCAGGTGTTAACAGGCTTATACAAAAGTTTGCCTATCTAAAATTTCTTCTGCTCTCACTTCCTTAGCTTTCATTCTCATAATCTGTGTCCCAAGTGAAAAGACACCTGCTCACTGGATTGACCTATCACAAAACCAAATAAAAGGTTCTTGTTTTCCCCTGCTGCAGCAATATCTTTTTGCTACTGAAAATGTAGCACTTGTATCAGCTCCCTTTAACTATGTTTCCTCCATTCCCTGATTAACACATCTAAGTTTAAGCTTTGGTTGCATAATTTACAGATTGCAAGAGTTTACTCTTTTCAGATTCTGTAAATGATGTTTAAAGTACTCAGGTGTCATTTTTTTTATACTAAGATGGATTCACAAAGTCAATTGATGAATGGAACTGAGCAGTTTCCAGGATCAAGTTCAAGCTCGTAAAAGCAGATGCGTTACTAAAAATTAAATAATTTTCTGAAGCGCAAATCTTTCCCCAACAAGAATAGAATCATAGCTCTCCTTCTCTCTTTCCATATGTAGCATTATACAAGAAATGCAAAGTAAGATATGGGCATCTCTTGAGCATTTGTTGAAATTAGAATTCTGGTCGTCATTGGATGTTCTTTGTGCCAGACAGAGCTGCGCTTTTTCCAGATAACTCCATCGTGGCCCCTGATACTGCATGTGCTTACTTGATTATTCTGAATACTTCAGAGTACTTTTATAGCTCTCTCATAATGAACTGCTAAGTCTATTTTGAATATGTTAATCTCAGGATTAAGTTAAATATAAATACATGCCCCCAGCACTCTGAAGGATTGATGCATTTTCAGTTTAATCTCTGAGGATTTCAGTACCATTCAGAAGAAATGTTCAATATCAATTCAGTGTTGCTTCCAAGTAGGTGCACGCTTTGATGAGGAATTTATATGAATCCCATTATAGAAATGCTGGGATCCCTGTTTTATAGTTACAGAAGAACCAAAACCCCAGAAGACTAAGGGAGTGGTGTGACAACAGAATACATTTATTTTTTGGACAGGACAGGATTAAAAAGTGCTGCCATATGAGATCAAGTATTTACGTGGTCTAAACTCTCTGCCAGTTCCAGTTTATTTTAAAAATTCTGGCGGATTAACTCTGAACAGCCAGGCTTTATGCCAGATCAGGCACTTCCATCCCAGCTACAATCTGACTCCCAGAGCAGATGCACAGATTCAGGGGTGAGCACAAAGGTGTCGCGTTGACACGAACTGCACCGTGCACTCTGACAGGTTCAAGAGACAAGCCTGCTCCAGGATAAATGTGCTGAGAAGAAATCTGGAAGTACACAGATGCAGTTCTTTTCCTCATGTAACCGTGGCCTTACAACTTGGACTGAGAAGAGCTGTGGTCTGGTCAGGGAGACCACAGCTCCTTGGGCATCTGTGCCCTTCCCCGTCCTCATCCCGGCAAGCAGAGCTGAGAGAGACCAGGAAGCTACAAACATTACGGGCAGACTGTGAGACCCTGAGGATATTTGTGAATTTGGGACAGTAAAACAGCACTGGGAGTAAAAATGGACCCAGTGAACAGCAAATGGATTGCTGAAGGCATTCCAAGAGTCTGAAACCCAGGTGTTGTAGTGCTGCCTGGCTGCATCAAGGACCAGAGCTTGGCTGGGGGGTTCAAGCTCTGGGCTGGGGGTCAGGGATGAGAGGGGGACTGCTGTGCCCTGCCCCAAATGTAGACTGGCTGTGGGCACTGGGAATCAGCTCTGCAAACCTTACAGAGAGTTTAACTCAGGGAAACAGAACTGCGTGCTCTGTGGTGAGGAGTTGGTGAAAAGTGTGAGCCACAGCAGATTGCTCCTTATCCTTATCCTCCATTTTTAAAGGTGAAGTAATGTAAAGGGGGGAGAGGAATAAGAAACATCTGAAATATGTGTATGAGAACTTTGTCAATCCTTCTAAAATGTCTATTATATTTATTTAACCTTTATTGTATATGGCATAAGATTTACATTACAACTGGCATTTTTATGGCTACTTTCCTGTGTAACAACTTTCTTTCAGAAATCACAAAGCGTATTTTTAAACACCCATCAATTAAGCCTCACATAATCATTGTATGGGTAATGAAAAGTATTCTATTTGCTTTCCTGTCCCTTCTACATTTTTTTCAATCACACAAATCTTCAAGAATTAAGAAAAGCAGCAGCAGAAACCTGTGAAGAATTCACCTGGGTTTATTTTATATTTTTTTTCCTTTTTTTCTTATTTTAACAGACTACAATCATTCCTCCATCCCTGTATCAGCTCTGTGGTCAGCCTTCGAGTGAGATTTAAGGCCGTGTTCAACCTCTCAGCCATGGAATGACTCGGGACTGATGCAGACACCACTTCACATCCCTGCATATCACAGCTGTGATCTGCTGAGGTGCACACAGGAAGGCAGGAGCTGACACGGCACACTGCCTGTATTGCCTTCCTTGTTGCAGTTGCTCCTCCCTTAATAAAAAAATAATTCCAGGTTTTGTTGATTTTTAGGGCATGTTGCTAGATCTTAACTTTGTTATTAAAAAAAATGTTAAAAGTATGTAGAATTTAGGTGTGATAGGGTATGTGACAGGGCATGATGGAGAGGGTAAGCCTGGCTATTTATTGTAGATAAAAAAGTAATAGAATTGTAAAATATGCATTATTTTTTAAATCATTGTAGCCTGAGGCAGGGTTAGCTGAAGAGGTTTTTCCAAGGCCGTACCAAAACATTTATATTCCAGACACAATAATGTATCTATTTCATGATGATAAACAATCTCAGGCATCACCTTTGAAGTCTGGAAAAGTTAGCAGCTTGGTAAATAATTTTTAAAACGTAACTGCTTTTCAAAGGAGCACTTGATGTATTTCCATGCAGCTTTGGGGAAGCTCTTGGAAAAGTCATTGATGGAGAAAAATCTGATGCGAAACTCTTAAATCGTTCAGTTCTTTTTTTTTTTCTGATAATACACTGAAAGTTGGTGATATTTTTTTCATAGGGGTTTTACATCTGGTATAAAGATTCTCTGTTTATTGCAGATATATAGAGCTTTTGAGGAATCTGTCTCACTTCCATGATGTTTTGGAAGAGGACTTGTACATGGACATGACTGGGCGTCTCCATTTAAAAGCAGGGAGCCTTCTGCTTCCACACAGTCAGCCAGGGACTTGGAGATGGTCCCTGATGGCTAGACAGGAAAAAAAAAAAAGGCATTGTTAGGTTTATTTTTGCCTCTTTTATGACTAAAAACACACTTAGCAAAATTCTGAAAGGAGGAGGAAACCACAAGCGCACACAACGTGGCCAAGGCTCCCCTGGATGAGAAGCGCTGGGAGCAAGGCTGGGCTGGCTCTTCCCTCACCTCTCACTGGGATTTATGGTCATCTCGTGATCTAGGGGCTGGAACTGCCAGCACCAGAGGGGCTTATGACTCTCGTTGTTTTAAAGTTATTTGTGCATTCACTGTAGGCATTATGAAATTGCTGTGTGTTTTTTTATCTCCGAAGAGCCAGACTTCTGAGCCACCGGCGTAGCTTCCTAATCACAGGCATGGAAACTCCTGAACTTTAACTAGAGGTGTTATCTGAGTAGTCCTCTTTTAAGTTACTTTGGGGAAAAATCAGTAATCATGATTGTTTAAAAAGCTTATATTGAATGCTTTGCTACTGCAGAGCAAACCTGCTGAGCCACAGGTAACAGTTTAATTCCAAAGTTGGCAACATTTCTCATGGATTGCCCCGTACACAAAAATCTCCAAATTGCATATGTGTGTTGTTAACTGTAGATAAGGCTGTTGGATGTAAAAGATACATTATTGTGTCTAGAATATAAATATTTTGGTATGGCCTTGGAAAAACCTCTTCAGCTACGAAAAGAAGAAAAATCCTTCAAGTTGTACCTTGACTGATTTAAAATGAAGATGAATTTTTGACAAAACACCGTTTGTAGCATGCAGTATGAAGATTCCCAGTGTGTGGGAAAAGGCTTTCATGATACCACTAGAGAAATCAAAATAAAGAGCAGAAACTACTTAGGAATTCACTAGAAACCTTGGTGGGAGCTAGGAATAAAGCTCCCATGTCTAGTGCTTCCACTCGGCAAGAAAAATAAATGTTTACTTATTAAAGAGTTTATTTCTAAATTGTCAGGTGTGGCTGCCCTTTACAGGAAAGCAAGTGCATGACTGGCAAGGGAAAAGAAAAAAATTAACTGGAAAAATAAATGCTGTGAAGAGGAAGGAGATACAGCACAGAGGAAAACTTCTGTGATAGAAAAGGGCAATGGATCAGCAGAAGTTTGCTGGTATGCACAGAAATGACAACATCTGATTTTTTTTTTTTTACAGGGAGAAGAAGCTATTAAGCATATTTTAAGTCATTCCTGCTTGTATTTTCTCCCCCTTTTCTTTCTTTGTAGTTGAGGGTTTTGTTGTTATTTTTTTTTTTCTAATGACAAGAAGATAAACTGCTGGTTGTAAAGAGTGCTGCAGGGGAAACACTGGGGATATAACCACCTAATTATGAATTTCCTGAATGTGCAACATGACCAGGAGCAACTGGACAGGATTAGTGCTGTATGTTTCATCTCCAGCTGTTTCATGAATGCCAGTCTCCAAACTCTTCCAAGAAGAACATTTTTTTTCCTGTGGCCCTACTTTTGGCTTTAACAATGAGAGCAATACCGCTTTGTTTTCTTTAGAGCCTGAACTGAAACAAGAGCTTTCAACAAAACAAACCCCATGCAAACCTAACGGGCCAAAGAGCTGCACAGTGTTAAGGAGATGTAGCTGAAGTATTTGCAAAATATCAAAAAGGAACATCCTTCTCGTTGACAAAACTGCAACTAACACTGCAGAGACAATTATGAGACAATAAATGAGAGTATTTTCTTCTGGAGCAGTGGTCAGAAGTTATTGTTTTGAATAAGTACCACTGGTGTGTAATCTTCACGGCGAGCTTCTTGAATTGCTGAAGTGCCAATGCTCTTTGGAAGCTCTTAGCAGACAGGAACTTATTTAAACTTATAAAACCAGCGTAGACGAAAAAATGTAAAAAACGCCCTGTGTAAGGCCTCAGCTTGCAAACAGAGAAATTGTGAAGACAATGTTGCTTCTCATGGAAGAGAGGGCAGCAGGAACCTTTTCCTTTCCATGATGCCTTTGTAAAGATTAAGAAACAGCTAACAGAATAATATCCCTGACAAACAACAACTTCTGGGGTGTCAGAAATCACACCTTTACAGTAATGGCATGGGTATTTTCATCTTCTAGCTGCTGGTGAAATTCTCTGGTCTTTTGTGACTTCCAGTAGAGTGTGACTGGACATATTTGTTGCTTAGTAGTATCTCTATTTATTGCTTGAATCTCTGTGAGATTCAAAAGCTGAATTAAAGACTTGCTCACTAAATGTAATAAAATTATGTCCAGTAAGTAACTGGTTTTATCACACTGATTTGCAATGCAAAGTTACCATGCTCTGCACTAACAGAAGAGACAGAGAATTTTTATTTCAGAGTCATACAGAGGTTGTTCCTTTGATCTTATCCTAACAATAAGTTTTTTGGGCCCTAATTTCTTCACATGTTATTGAGCACAAGAAACCCTGACCTGTGTTATCCTAAAAAAAGGGAAAAATCTGCTAATTAATACCATGAGTACAAACTCGGTCAGCTTATGAATGCAAACCTGTGAATATATGCTGAATGAATAACTGGCATTCATTTCCTCTAAATAGAGAGGTACAGACAGAAGTCCTGGTTTGTGCTAATGTTTACATGCCCTACTTATTTAGAAAGAGTGTCCTGCAGAATTTTGGATTCCCTGCAGTAAAAGTGACCATTATAAACTACATACACTCACCCAGATTTTCTTGCATGTGCCAGTCTCCACAGGCACTATCTTGAAAATAAAGCATTGTAAGGATTGAAGGAAATTATTGTGTTTTAATCTGTAAAATCTAATTTGCCTTTAGCTTTCTTTTTTTTGTCACGTAAAAGAGTGAGAGAAGACTGCCATGACCATATTGTACTGTGTGATTTTGAGTACTCAATTGTTTAAATTGCACTAACTTTATCGGTTTGTGAGACATACTGACAAAAAAGCATTTAATAACAAGAAAAGAACATATTGTATGGCCTTCTCTTTATTCTGAGGAAGGAGTAAGTTACATCATCACAAGGAGGGGGAGGGACCTTAACCCTAACCTAAATCATTTTGTTCTGGATATTTTTGTAAGGAGATCTTCCACCTTTGCTTTGAGCATCCTGCCAGTCCCACCTCTCAAGTGACAGAGTGAGGTCCAAGTAAGGGATGCTTCAGGGCCATGCTCTCAGCCTGAGGGGTCACCAAAGGCAGTTTTGCTGAGTACTTTTGTCTTTCTCAATCCAAGTTGCTGCTGGCAAAAAAGAAAAAGAAAAAGAAAGAGCGTGAATCTGGAGCTCTTGCTATGTAACAGAATGTAAACTGTAAGGACACTGAGTCCTGAGTCCTCACCCCACGGCTGCCCAGAGGTGTGATAATGCACATGGAGAGAAAACTCCTGCGACCACAGTCCAGCCAGTGTTTGAGTGGAACCATCCACCCTCTATGCTGGTGCTATGCAGGGTTAAAACTGACTGAGGGCGGTATATCCCAGGTAAAAACCAACATGGTGTTCAGCAAATAAATCAATCAAAGCATGCTCTGTGTGCTGTCAAACAGCACCGATGCCAAGAGCTCTGCCTGCCTGCCTTCCAGAATACAGAAGATGCAGCTTGTGGGAATAGTAACAGTTTAACTCAAATCCCATCAGAAATGTGAGGGAAAGTATGCTGGGAGAATAAAGACTGTCTTCACAGCCTTGGCAATGATATCTGACCTCCAAGGCCACATCCTGATTGTACAGAAACATGGGCCCCTCTCCGGGTTTTGCCACCAAATAGGAGGGGATGGCTGATGGAGATGATGGCAGAATACAGGGTTTATAACTGGTTTGGATCCAGCCTCAGTCAGCAGTGCCAAAATTGTTACTGTGTGATGGCTAAACAATTCCTGCTTGAAAGGAGTTGGGGGTTCTGTCTGGCCCTGCTGCATCTGCAGCTTTAGAGTGACTGTCACGGGGACAGGGATCCAACAGAAACACCAAAGAAGGATAAAGCACAGCCCCTTCATCCTGCTCCTCTGCAACAGCACATGTGGGAAGGGAGATGGAAGAGACGCGCTATCGCGTTTCTGACGCCACTCGCTTCCCGAATAAACAGAAAGATCTCACTGTGATAAAAGATAAATATGCATGTTATTGAAAAAAAACCCCAGACTCATCAAAACAGAAAAATTAGTTCATAGCTTTGGTCTGTATTTATTTGGACGATAGTTTAGGTCAGTCATTTTATGCAGTGCAACTTGTCTGTCCCCGCTGTGTCATCACTTAACTTAATCCTTTTCCTTTTTCAGTGGCAAGACACATTTCCTCTTGGTCTGATTATTGCTCTTCCTAGATGAGCTGGTTCAGGGAGTAAGCTGTAATAGAAATACTTTTATTTGTTATTTATGTAGGAACCCTCTGATGGAAAGCAATCCTTGCTTCACTCTCCCCTGTCCCGTCCCTTGGTTCTTGAGCCATGCCTGGGCTCCATAGAATCAGTTTATTGTTGCTGTTAACCATCTGCTCTTTCAGTTCATCAGGGCCGTGGGGACGAACAGGAGGAGCTCCAAGAAGAAGGCAGCATTTGCTCCAGGTCCAGGCTGATCTTTCGCTAGTTTTTGTGAGTCTGCCGTTCTGCAGTTCCAGGTGAGGCTGGAAATGTCCTCGTGCCCGGGGCCCCTGTTCTGACTCTCCAGATGAGGACCTGACTTTTGGCCCATCAGATACAAAAGCTACAAATCAGTTCTGTGATTCCGTTTCCTTCCTCTTCTTTATTTCTCTTCATTTTGCTTTCTCCAGGTTTGATTTAATTTACTCCTTAATTTAAATTTTATCTTTTTTTCATCATTTTCCAACTCATGTCAGTGATTTTTTCCCTTCTAAACCAATATCTTCACTATCCCTTCTCTTTTTCTTTTTTTTTTTTTTTTTTAATTTCACAAAACAGTCTATGAGACCAAGTAAAGTCTTTACCACCCTAGTGAGTAATTAATCTCATCTGGTCTATAACTCTATCCAGGACCATCAAAAAGTCTGCGTGTTTTGGGTCAATAATAAAACAAAACATTTTTCTACTTTTAGATTTTATGCATTACAAAAGTTTTTGCAATTAACGACAAACAATACTTAGTGCTGGCTGACCATTCCACATTGAAAAAATCTTTCCCATGGGAAAAATGCCTATTTGTTATTTTCATAGGAATTATCTATTTCAGAAAACTTTATTTTCATTTTTCTGGGTTTTAGTCATGTAGAGAAAAGCCCCAAACTCAGCCTATTTGGGCATGATACTTTTACTCAGCTTTGATGCCAAACTGATTTTTCTTTCGTGTGTGTTTCAGCAAGAAGCAGAACATCAAGGAGTCCTATGGGAAAAGTGTTTGTGTTGGTATTTTAATGGAAGCTGAAGAAAATACACTTGGGCTGCCTCAGACTCCAGAGGGTTTTCCAGTTTTTGAAAGGAAACCTTGCCCTGGCGGATAAAGTGGATCAATCATTGATAAAAGCTGCTGGGAAAAGTAACACTGAAGAATATAGCGATGGAGAGAAGGCAGAGCACAGGACGTGTGGGCGATGAGCTCCTGCAGAGGAAGGTTGGTTTCCCCAAGGACCAAGGCTAAATCAAAAGACCCTTCATAGCACGGCTGCGATCTGTGGTGGGGGTAAGGCCAAGTTCTATTTTAAGCTTTTCCTGTAACCAGATTAAAGCTCCAGTCATGATTCTCCCGTGGCTTGGATGCAGTGCTGAGAGGTGAATGACCACCGTGGCTCCTTGGGGCTCTCTTCCAGAGCCCAGAGATAAACTTATCTTCTTTAGAGCTGCACAGTTTAATAAATCAGAGCATTTCTTTAGCCCTGAACAATGTTGCCTAGAGCTTTTCCTCCTCGCTCCCAACCGATGGGAACCTAGGAATGACCACACTGATGGGAGCATGGGCCTACGCCTTTGCAGCAACCCACAGCAGACACCGAGGGAGGGACACGTGTGGGGACATGCACTGACCTCAGCCTGGAACTGCTTGGGCAAAGGCCTTCCCTGTCAGAAATGGCATTTTGGTGACAACTTTCCAACATCCATCGCAACCACACACCCCTGCTAGGGCTGGGTGGACAAGGGGAGGCTCGGTGGGTGATGTGTTCTCCAGCGGTGAGACCTGGCAGTAGGTGAAGGGTCTACAAAACACATTTTATGAGGAACAGCTGCGGGAGGGTTTGTTTGATCTGGAGAAGAGGAGGCTCAGGTGAGAACTCATCCCTCTCTACAGGTCCCTGAAAGGAGATTGTAGCCAGCTACAACAAACCATCAACACGATGGTCTTTTCTACCGCACCTGCAGTGAGAGGACTAGAGGAAAACGGGCTTAAGCTGAGATAGGGGAGGTTAAGATTGGACATTAGAAACAAATGTTTTACTTTTAGGGTGGTCTGGCATCGGAACAACGGAATGCTGGTGCAATCACCATCCCTGGAGGTGTTCAAGAGGCATCCGGACCTGGCACTAGGTGGTTTAGGGGTTACAGCGGTGCCGCTGGGTGGGCGGCTGGCCTGCATCATCCTGAAGGTCTCTCCCAACCTTGATGATTCTCCAATTCTATTATTCTACGATTCCAAGTAACGATGAGCGGATCGGGGCGGACTCGAGGGGCGGAGGAGGC
>WEIT01015113.1:182283-274416 GCA_013389985.1 Dryoscopus gambensis | reverse complement strand
CCCGAGCCGCGCCCCGCTCCGCAGCTCGCTGCCCGGCCGGGGCTGCGGGCAGGTGGAGGAACCGGGGGCTCCTCCGCCTCCAGAACGTCGGGATCCAGAGGGCATGTTGGAGAAAAAGCTGGAGAAAGGCGCGACCGTCTTCTCTCGGCCCCGTCCTCCCCTCCCGGCTCCTGGCAGAGGCGGCTTGGGGAAGGAAAGCCCTGGAAACTTTTTATTTTTGCTTGCCAGGCACCTTTTTAAAATGGCATGCGACCAGCAGACGGAATGAAAAAAGAACAACTCTTTTAATAAAGCTTAACCTCTCTTAGGTTAAGACCACAGCTGCATCCCCCCCTTCCCGGTTCTCAGAAATGTTCTATTTAAATAAGGTTTTGGCGGAGGTAGTGCGGCTGGGAGTTCAATGTAACGAGCCATTTATCCCATCTATATTTGTAGAATAGAAGGCGCGGGGCAAGCCTGCCTCTCTCCATATTAGTAATTTTGTATTTAATTTGCATTTCTTTGTGTCCTTGGAGTATCTAATCAAAGTACTAGCCTTAAAGGGGTAGTTACCCCATCGCGGAGGGGGGAACTGAGATACAGAGGGATTAGAGTTTCTTGTTGGTGTGGGTTTTTTATGGTGGTTTTTTTGTTTGGTTGTTTGTTTTTTTTTTTGTTTTTTTTTTTTTTTTTTAATGTTATTTGGACTCCGTGCAGGATCTGTGAGAACAGGATTCCCGTATCTCAGTTCCCTGTGCCCTAACCACAGCTGCTGTATCCCTTAACCGCTTACCCTGCAGAACACCGGGCCCAGCCAGTACGTTCCTGAAAGGTGCCAAACCAGTCTAACTCGAGTTTAACAATGTGCTAGGTACTGGGATTTCAAACTTCCACAGATTTTTAAGCACAGAACACTATTTCTCAACCTTTTTTCTTTTTTTTCCCTTGCAGCAGCAGAGCTTGCTTAAAAAAGGTTGAGAGTGCCAGGCCTGGCAGTGCCTCAGTGCCTGTACTGGTCTGGGTCTGTGCTTTGTTCTGATGGGGAGCGGCTGGTCTGGACACGGATGACACAATGTGTGCTTGGCTGGAAATCCAGATAAAGGCATTGCTTCCATAAACCTCAGGAATGGGCCACGGGCTGCCTCCTGAGTGGAAGCATCTTGCTCCTCTCGCCGTGTCCACCGCCGGTCTGGCCCACCTACGGCCCGGGTGTCTTTCTCAGCACTCGGAGAATACGCTGCCGGTGCTACCAGTAAGAAAATGATTCTTGGCCGTGTTCCCGGGGTCATTTCGGGTCTCGAACAGAAGCGGTCTGTTAGTGCTTTTCTCTTAATCTTCAGCACTCTTGTGGTTCCCTCTCGTTAGTTTCAAAGCTGTTGTGATTTGTGGTTGTATTGGGACCCTGCTGTGGCAGAAACGTCTGCTGCCCCAGAAGTATCGTGTATTGTTCTTCACAGTTCAGTATCTTTTAGCTACTTTATACTTATAATGTAGCTCAGAGATGAGTCTGTGTGGAAGGTGATATATTTTAACTTATTTTTCTTTTTTTTTTAAATTTTTTTAAATTTTGAGCCTTTGGGACCCATCTGGTTTGGGTTTGAGGTCACTGCTGGGACAGCAGTGAGAGGGGTTTTTCATACTGTTAGCCTATAGTTGGCCAAAGGATAAGAAATGAAGGTAGTTAGCAGCCAAAATAAGCTGATATTCTGCTATAGCCAAGAAGCTCAGAGCTGTAACTCCATACTGCAAGTATTTTCTCTTTAATGTCCGAAAAGTTTGTAACTTCCAATCTGAAATCTTGTTTATCCTGGCACTTCTTTTTTCTACGTGTAGTATTCAGGAAACTGAAAGAAGATTTCTCCATTATACCTCTTTCTTAGCAGAGAATTTGGGGTTTTTTTTCCTCACTTTTTAGTGTCCTTTATGCCCTCTGAGAAAGAGAAGAAGGCTATAGTCAAACTTATGCAGTTTGTAAATCTGCGCAAGAAAATATACACAGATCATGCAGCAAACTTCTGCGTGTGTGGTTGTATTCCTGAACTTTCTAATACGGATAATTGACTTTTTCCCTGGAAAATGTGGGTTGTCAGAACCAACATTTACAGTATGAATAAATGTTTGTAGCGTAAGGATCTTAATTCCTACTAAATACATACAATTAAATAAAAGGCCCAGAGCCCGAACACACCTGAATAAAACAACTTCCTCTATTCAGTGCTTTTCTCTTCACTGTAGTCTGCCCCTTCCCTCTAAAGAAAAGACATGAGAGAGAATGGAGTGACCTCTTTGGAGCACCTGGAGTGGCAGTTTGGGGCACACTGGGAGAGCATCCCGTCATTTCACCAAGGAGGTGGCTAATGAGTGTTAAGTCTGGAAGTAGTGTCCCAGTGCACTGGAATTGCTTTGAGCAACATGCCACGAATTATCGAAGTCCCCTTTGTTTGCAGTAGCCTTTAGTGTACAGCAAATAAAATAAATAGCAGGAGAAGCCAGCAGAGCCCTGTGTAAATCTCAGCTGTGCAAAATACCGGCGAGGCAAAGAGTTTCTCAAGCGTTGCCCAGAGAGGATTTGTGCCTCAGTGATTGTCTCTGCGCTGCTGAGTGGTAGAGGATCCTTTAGAAAGAGCAGTATCAAAACTCGTGTTGTTTATGGCCAAGGTTTAGTGTCCCTGTGTGATCTGTCCCTGGAGATGGAAGGTATGTGGGAAGAGGGAAGTTCTTCAAACAAGGCAGTGGAAACACAAGCCATCTACAGGCAGGAATGCTGGTGTGGCAGCGAGCAGATAACTCCAAACAGCTTCCAGTGGGGATGTGGTGGCTGGCGTTTTTATCAGTTTATTGTAAGCACCTCTTTGCAAAATTGAAGTTGGAAGCCTGCTTGCTGTTGAATTCCAGACAGCCAGGAAAAAAAAAAGGCACAAACTAATTAAACGTGATTTATTGTGGAATTTGCAACAGTGTTGGAGAGATGAGTTGCCTTTCAGAAATGCTGCTGTGGGTGTTAAATCTGTGCTCTGCTCTGGATGAAAAATGACGGTGCTGTTGAGCAAGTACACAAGAAAAATGTTGTCTGTGTTAAAGTCTGTTCTTGAGCAGGAATATTCCCTGGAGGTCCCAGGTAGTGCAGCTTTGAGCAAATCTTTGTGGTGCTTTTAATTGGGAAAAGGATGGGTTTCCTTGAGCTTAGAGGTTAAAATGCAGGGCTTCTCCAGTGACATGCTTTCTGCGTTTGATCTGAGGAGTCCTTTGTTTACAAGTAAATTGTGGTGTTTGTTAGCAGATTAAAGACAAAAAGCCAGCTGCATAAGAAACATTCTCTATTTGTTTTTCTAGTGGTGACAGTTTATAATGGTGATATACTGAAAATTACCATGTGGATACTCTGCTTAGGAAACTGCAGCTATGTATAGTGTTATTTTTGTAATACGAAGCAACAAACAATTCCTAAGTAATTAAATATACATTTTATAATTTTTTTTTTGAAGAGAACAAAACTGCAGCTGTTACCGATATGTGGCTTTGCTTCTTCTGGCATCTGCTCCTTGTTCTAGAAGGTACTCAGTGCATTGACAAGATGGATTCAGGAGAGGAGTTTCTGCTGTTGTGTTTTGGTTTATCTTGTTATTTGTTAGATTTAGAATAACTGAAAGCAAACACTTGAATTCTCTGGAGATGAAGGTGATAAGCCTGTCTGATTTTTCTGTGTTGACTTAGTGTATGACAATTCTGTGGCAGCAATGCAAATACCTTAAAACATGCTTTATATGCTGGTCTCTTATCGTTGCCTTAGTTGTACTTGTGGATGTTTCTATTATTAGGTCCTTGCAAAGGACTCTAATAATAGAATGTATATATGTATTTAAACATATACTTCATGTTTTCAGGAATGTTTTGTATGGAATGCTTTGAAAAGAGAGAAAGAAATTGCATTTGGGAGGTTAATAAAAACTTGAATAAACAACAATTTTAGATGACCCTTGCCACCCTCAGAGATGCTTGGGATGTTGTGGACAGATTTCCCCATGCTTTTAATCTAGACTAGCAAAATCAATGTGTTCTGCTTAGTTTGTGGGTTCTCCGGGCCTCTGTGCAGCTGTGCCAATTTTGAACGGTTGCTCCCTGTTCTCCATTCACCCACTAATAAAATGCCAATGTTTATAACCTAAATCCCAGTGTTACCTTTTGCCCCAAATATTTCTGCACAGTTCTTTAGTCAGGCCCAAAGCTGCAGTGAAGTAAGATGGTGTGATTATTTTGGACCTTGATAGCAGAAACAGCGTGGGAGTAGAGAGTTGTCCCGATTTGTTTCAGGATGACCTTACCATTTTCCTTTAGTGTATGATTAGTTAGCTGAAAGAATTCATTCTACTTTATAACTTGCCTTTGTCATAGAAGTATGTCCCTGTTCAGTGGCAATTCACGTAACATAAGTGACCTTATGCTTGCAGACACTTGAACTGATCCGGGTATGTTACTCAGTGTTATGCGCTGCTCTGCTCCTTATTTATTTATTGATGTGGAATAATGCAGCAGACGAAAGAAAAGATGACAGCATTTGTGGGTAATGAGAGCACTGAGTAGGTTTCCTTCTGGTCAGCCTCTATTTTTTGTGGACTCACGTGATGTCAACTCATAGAAGAGGAAAAAATTGCTTTCAGTGTCTTGTTACTAGCAAATGGCAACCAGAAGCATCACTTCATTAGAATAAATTAACAGAGCACAAGAGACCCAGTTGGAACTGCAGAGCTTGTGGATAATTTGGGGTCTATAATGCCCAAATAGTTGGGTTTTTTGTCTATAAGTACTGATAGAAGTGGTTAGTTTGAAAAGCAAAGGCACAGCTTGGGCTTGACTGACTCCATGAAGGATGTTGCTTTACTGGGGGACTCAGCATTCTGTCTTCCATACGATGTTACAGTATCAGGAATAATGGCTTAGGTTGAAGTGGAAAAAATTCCTCCTTTTGTGATGAGATAAGGCAAACTGGGATATACCATGTATATGATTCTTCTAGATGTATTTGAATTGGAGGCAAGTTTGGGACCTAGTTGCATACATGCTTGTGTGTGTTCTGTTGTTGTAGCAGACGGTAATTGGTGTTTGGCTTTGAGGAGTGTGTTTGGTTGGCTTGAACAGTTAAAATGTTGGTCTTGTTCTCCCCAGTTCTTTCTTACTTCACTTTGCTTAGTACATATTAATATCCTGTTCTTTTGTGCCACTCTGAAGCTCTGAGGAAATCATTTTATAGTCTTGTTAGGAGATATATTTTTATTAACTGTATTAAAAATTGAAAAAAGGGGTTAAAAATAAGCTGTAGTTTTCCCCCAAAACGTGTTAGTGGTGTTCCTCTATTATACAGTCCTGTATTGAACTGTGGCTACCGTGGAACCCATGGCTTTTAAGGCGAGGAGTTTATTCCTATTTAGTTGCACTATCTGAAGGATGGCAACATGTTTCTTGAGGGCTGATTTCCAGACTCATCCCCTGAGCAGGGCAGAGGGACATTCAGCTGCTATCACGTCTTTTTCTTTGGCAGGTTAACTAGGAAATTTGTTTTCAAAGCCTGCCTTGGGGAGGAGAGAGCAACAAGTCTTTATTTTTGAATGCTGGAAAGTGTTAGAAGCTGTGGCAGCTCAAAGAAAGGCAAATGAAAGAAAACAACTGTTTCTTACTCTGGATTTTTACAGAATTGGCTTCTGCTTTAGTGAGTTTTTTTTTTTTAATTCTAAGGTCTTCTGCTTTTCTCAGTGTCCCACTTGCCCATCCTTTCTTTAACACACTTTTTCATTAGCCACCCATGATTTCTGAGACTATTGTAGGGTTTTCCTTTTAATTATCTCTCTGTATGATTTATGTTCTGTTGGTTGCACAGCTGTTAAAGGTGATCCTCAGCTATGCAGTGAGGTTTCTTCTGCTCTCGGGGTCCAGCACTTTGTCACAGGAGCAGTGTCCCTCCTGAGCAACCCCTCTGACAATCCATGTGTCTGGGGAACTGAGCAGCTAGAGACGCAACACTTAATTTGGCACAATGTTCGCTCTTTGCTGGCTTTTCTTGAATGCTTCAGATGTGGGCAAGGGAGGGGCAGCAGATCTGTGTTTGTGGAACACTGCATTCCCTTCTGTCCTCTTCCCTTTGCCTTCATGCTCTTGTTCACGCACTGGTTGCAACGTGTGGCCTCTGCATGACTAAAAGTGCAGGCATGTGGACGTGGGGCTGCTGGGTGGGAGGAACGTGTCCGTCCACATGTGCAGTGGGGTGTGCCCAGCACTGCAGCCCGGGTGGCTGTGTCTTGGCTCTGAGGTGGGTACAAATGACCCAGGAAGGCTGTGGTGTGTGGTCCCCATGTGCTTCAGAAGAGTCGAAGTGGTGTGATCTGATAGGACCACAGGTGCTGCTTCTGGGGTCATAGGTTGAGGCATTGTTGATGGTATGGGTCCCAGCCAGCCATACAAGGGGGGAAAATCCATGGACATCTTCAAAAGCTGTTTCTGAGGAATAGGTCAGCTTTAGTGAGTCTTGGTTGGCTATTTCAGGCTTGGCAAGGCTATTTTTATTAGGAAGGAAATGAGACATTAGCAGTGTAGCGAGGTGGCCTCGTGTTTTGGCTGTCGTGTGTAAGAGGTGGCAGCGTTAGAAAGAGTTAAACTGCACATGGTCTGTGGAGACCTTAGGCTTGGAGAGTAACCCAGAAGCAGGATGAGCTGCAGAAGGTTGGTGGTGTTATGCAAAAGAGAAAGGGCTGGCAAAAAAATAAATCTACATTCAGTATAAATCATAGTTAAGTGGTGCTTCACTATGTCTGTGTTGATGTCTGAGCATGTACATATGTTGTCTCCTTAAATGAGTGACCTTAGGTGGCTTGGAGGAGCAGAGAAAATGTCACAGTGTCACAAATAATCCCCTGTAGAAATTGTGGAGTTAAACAACACTTAAGATTCTGGATCAGTGCAAAATGACTCGATAGCCAAAAGACTGACCCCTGCTCTCTTTGTGCACTGTGACCCTGCAGGCTGTCGGCTCTGTGCTGAAGAGTTCAACCTCCTTTTGTGCTTGTAGGAAATGTATGTTGGATGTTTTGAGGATAAAAGGTTAATTTTTATGGCAATTCAGGTTGTATGTTGATATGTTCGTAAGTCAGCTTGTTTGACAGTCGTTTTCTCACTGTTCTCTAATCAGACGTTTGTTACTTAGGCTGCTGCAGATGCTTTCCTGGTCTTTAATAAAACTGATAAAACACCCAGAATAAGCAGAAGTGAAGCCTGATTTTTCTGATACTTCTGTGTTTTGCTTACACGCGAGCAGGTAGTTCATTCCCACAGTGTCTCCTTATGTAACTTTCTATTTGTATGTTGTCCTTTTTGTTTATCTGTTATAAAACTAAATTACATTTCAGTTCAGCAGGACCTCAAAACAACAACAGAAGTCAACAAACAGAAACCTTAAGGGACCAAACCAAAATGACTTGGTATTTCACATTGTGGTTAACTTGGTGAGGTAATATTCATGTTCAGAAGTAAGAAATATCCTATGGATTTCACCAGAGACCCAGGTAATGTCTTACTGGATGACTTTTGTGGAGTACTTGGTGGCACTAAGCTGTTCCTACCATACCAGGCAGTTTAAATGCCATAAATAGGAAGCAGCATGAGGTTCACTGAGAATTTTAGTGCTAGATCATAGCACCAGTTTTGCTTCATGAAGATCTAGGGTCACACTCTTACACACTTGGCACTGAGCATGCAGGTTACATTATTCGTGGCTGACCGTAACCAATGCATGAGAAATCTTATGGCTAAAGAGGAATTCTGAGATTTTTCAACAAGGCAAAAGTTCTGCAGAGTTGGACATGGAGAAAAGTGACCAAAAGGATAGATTTAGATTAGATATTAGGAAGAAATTTTGTACTATGAGGGTGGTGAGACTGACAGTGGTTGCCTAGAGAGGCTGTGACTGCCCCATCCTGCCAGTGTCCAAGGCCAGGTTGGATGGGGCTTGGAGCAACCTGGGGCAGTGGAAGGTGTCCTTGCCCGTGGCAGCGGGGCTGGAACTACATGATCTTTATGGTACCTTTCAACCCAAACCATTTCATGAGTCTATGATCTGAGCCTTAATCCTTGCTTCTTGTGTGTCAGCTGGTGGCAAAATTGACTTGTTTCATTCTGCTCCGAACATGTTTATTTTTGCAACTCCATATGCTGCTGAAACAGATCTTTATTATTGCTTGTTAAGTTCAGTGGTGCTTTTAGTGACTGCACAAAACATAAACATCCTCTGTGACTTCATTAGACATACAGTGCAAACTTTTTGTTGACTTGAAGGCTGTTCCTCAGGTCAGTGAGCGCTGCAAGCAGCAGTCAGGGCACTGTATGCCCACGACTGTGAGGATATGTGAAACAGAAAGGAATTATGTTGTTACCTAATTTAAGTGTCTTCTCTCTGCAAGCTCTCGTGTGTGTGGTGTTTTATCTTTACCCTTTCCCCTCTCGGTTAACAGGGCTGGATGTGCTTGTCCAGCTGTTCCAGCTGCCTTGTTCAGTGGGCAGGAAATGGTGATGTGGTGGAAATTAGGCAATTCTGCTGAGTGCAACCAAAAGGGTCTCTGATCTCTTCCACGGCAGCCGCTTCTGGATAAAACGCAGGAGTCAAGTCATTCAGATACTTCTGTAACCACAATCCGTGTAACGAACAAGGTGGCTACACTTGGATTTTTATGGTTGCTGAATAGGTTGCTTCAGTGGATGTGTGAGAGCTGCTATGTTACTGTAAAGGCAATATTTGTGGATCTAAAACTCTGAAGTTAGACATCAACGGTTTCACTTCCTTTTGGCATTTTGGGATCATGCAGTCAAACAGGATGATATTGTGCTCTAAAATGTTGCTGTGAAAAGTTTTTTCAGTTTCTCCAACCTTCTAGACTTTGCCAGTCCTCCCCATGCTAGCACATCTGATTCTTTTCTGGTCTGGCTTAGTAAACCCTTATTTCTCTCTTCCCTCTTTTCTTAGTTAGATTTTTCCAGACTACAGTGTGTTGATTTCAGCATATCCTCAGTTGTTAGACTAGTGCATGGGGATGAAGGGGAGTGAAATGTGAGAATTGGGACGGAGAAAATATGGATATGTGAAGACATGGAAAATAGCATTGGCTGGATTAGTTTGCCAGTAGACCAAGTGTATTATTATTATTGGCCCTGCTGTAATTTAAGGTTCCATGACATTCTCTCAATAAAATATAATCAAATACAATAACACACTCTTACGTGATTGAGTTCACTTGGACAGTGATAACGCCACCTTTGAGCAAACTTGATCCAGTCTGGTTACCAGCAGTGACGTGGTTCTTCTGCAGCTGCAGAGCTGTGGGCAGTGCTGGGTAGGGACGAGGTGCTGCTTTCTGGCTCCGCGTTAGCGACGTGGCAGCGGGAGATCTGCGCTTTCACTTCGAGAGGGAAAAGCAAAGCCTTGGCCTGGTGCCTGGACTAACCTCACATGGCAAGCAGAGGATTTGTATTCAAGTTAAAAAGTATATGGGGATGGCAGATTGGATCTGTCAACTTCCCTCCTCTTCTGTCCTCGCAAGAGTTATTTTCCATTAATTATGGATACGTAAAATTTTTTTTGAAGTGTCCTGGCTCTGTGGAGCAAGTCTAGCTGTGGTCTGCTGGTTCCCTGAAGGGCCCAGGGTGGCTGGCTGGGCAGGAGGATTCTCTCTGCTCAGGCAGGGGTGCAGTGAGGTCCTGCCTGTACTCCCTGCCAGGACTGTTCCTCCTCCTGGTCCTACTGCCTGGCAAGTGCAAGGCAATTTTAGGGAGCTGTACGCGAAGTTTAGGTGATTCAAATGAAGAAAACTTAACTTTTCCTTACAAATATTGAAGAAGATTTGACTGGTTCTTCAGTGAGTATTTTATGTTGGCTGCATACTGTATAAAGTATCACTGACTTGGTATTTTTGCATATCCCTGCTTTTCTCAGAAAATGTTTTGCAATATTCAACTTGTGCATTTATGAAAGGATTTGGCAGATGGAAAGGGGAAGCAAGAACTCTTCTCTCATCATAGCAAAATACACAGTTGGAAGGAAGAAACAGATAAATACCATTTTTATCTATTCTAGTATAGTAGACAAAGATTTTCTTTGTTTTTCTGCCAACATCAGCTCTTCCTGACCTTTGTGATCAATATTAGCACTGAAGTTTCTTAAAGCACATACGGAGACTTTGTTGTGCAACTGTTCAACCAGAGTGTGAACGTGGTCTGATAGTGGTTATACGGCCTTGAGGAAAGGTACCCACCCAAGGGGGGAATCTTATTTTGCTCTTAATAGAGATGGGAAGGGAGATTAACACTATTTTGCAAGTACTTCTGGGATTTGTTTTGGAAAGTGTATGCATTCTGATCACCTGTGTTAGTGAAAGATGGGTAAATTTGAAGTGGTGGAATTACAGGCAAGGGTTACAAGCATGACTGGAAGTGTAGAGAGCCTTTCTCGTAAGATGAGATGGAGAAATGTTTAACAGGAAAGAAGTTCCAATGAACTTTACTATCTCTAAATCCATCAGAGAGGTAAACACTGAAGGTGTACAGGACTGTTTAAGCCAAAAGCCAGTGTTGGCAGATGAACGTGTGGACGCAATATGTCAATAAATAAAAACTTTATTTAGAATTTGATCAAGCAGCTTAGTCCAAACCCAGCCCAGCTATCTAAACAGGAGCCAAGTTATGGCAAGCAGAAAGACCTAAGTAATTTTAATGTACAGAGCTTAATGCAAGGCTATTAAAGAATACGTGGCTGTGGTATTCCCATCCATGAATGAGTGTACAAGTGGCAGACTGGTTTCAAGGAAGTGGAAGAATGGAGAACCTGAAATGTAGTCTGATGAAAGTACTGTGGGCATTCATTGCAGCTGCAAAATGTATAAATCTAATCCTTATTTTTTAATGAACGGGCATAATAAAATTTTTTTCAAGCTGGCTTGCACCTGAAGTTATGTATGTGCAGAGCTGTACAATACTGGTGGTGCAACTTCAGTATGGCTGCAATCCTGGTGGAGTTCCACTTTTATGTCCTGTTACTTTTATTAGTAGAAGGTCCTGATGTAACATAGTTCCAGGAAAGGAGATGGGCAGCTTTCAAAGAGCTTTGAACATCAGGTCAGACAATAAAGGTGCTTTCCAAAAGCGGTGGATCACTTATCAAAGTGGCGAGGTTTGTATCCAAAACTTTACCAATGATAATCTCTAGGAAAGAGTATGTTAATTCCTTAGATAATCACAGGCTTCAAAGCATAATCAGAATGCAGAATAAACTTTTGTTTACACTTTGTCTTTGGGGGGAGGAATTAAAAATGTGAGGGTTATACAAATGTGAATTTAAATATTTAAAAATCAAAATGTCTGAATTTGTTTGCTGATAGAAGATGGAAGCTATACTGAAATACAAGGTAAAAGTTTTTTAAAAAACGGAAATCAGTGAATCAATGTGCAGTACCAAAGTAGAAATACTTTCAGTGATAAGGAAAGGAAACCCCAAATTTGGTCATCTGCAACTTCAGAAGAGCTGTAAAACCAGCAGATTGCTAGTTCTGCTTGCACCATGACTCTGGAAAAGGAAAAATCAGCATGTAGAGAAGGTTTTATCCAGCTAATTGCTTGGTAGCTACAGTGAAATTGCTTTAATACTGACCTGTGGTGTTCCCTTTCCCAGCAGAAATGCTTTTGTGTCAGGCAGATATTAATGTTTCTTTGGAGACGGGAGGATGCAGTGAGTCCTGTAGACTTTCATCTGAGCCTTTTCCTCTGCAACACAAGTCACAGGAACTTGTTGACAAAGCTGTTTTCTGTGGTACAACTGAGGTTTTGTTTTGGGGTGGGGTTTTTTTTGTTCTAAAGAGTCAGGTTTTACGTAAATATATTATCAACACTCTCATTTAAGCTTGTCATGTGCTTTTTCCTGAGCTGCTTGGTGGGGGGGAAAGTTGTTTTAATTGTCTTTATGCTAATGCAGAAGAACTGGGAGCTTGTTTCCATCCATCAGCGCTGGAAACTGAAACAAAAGCCAAGCAAACTTGCAGATGGTTGCAGATCCTGGATCCCAGCCACTGCCCGATGCAGCTCAGTCTGCCTGCCTCAGTCATTTGCTGCTTACAAAACCCTGTGCTGGGCGTGTGAGCGTGGACTTTGCCTTCCCTGTGCCGGGCTGCGAGCGTGGACTTTGCTTTTGTCAGCAGCAGCAGCAGGAGGAGGAGGAGGAAGGTGCAGCCGCGCGGTGGGGCAGGACAGTCCCCGCGGGGTCCTCAGCCTTTGGCCAGGGCTCCTCGCCAGCGACGTAAGGACTGGCTTGGGACTTCTCCAGGGTTATAAAACACCCAGCTGTTGAACTTTTAAAGCTGTGTGTGACTGGGCAGCTGGGAACTCAGATGGGCTGGATGGAGGATGAGCTGTATTTGACGGAGGAACAATGGTTTCACAAGCGCGTACACGTACGCCCCTCACCCCCCTTCTGGGGCCATGGGTGTGCACTATCTGAAATCCTGTCGCTAATTAAAAATCACAATAAGCCAGTGCACTTAGAAGTGGGTTTTGTTGGCCTTTTCTTTTTTTTTTTAATTTAAAACTTCTCTGACTGGGGAATTAGTGAAGCAACTGGGAACAGCGTCTTGTGTTGTGGCCACTTGCTCAGTCGTGGCTGAGTTGGTGCAAAGTATGTTGGAGTTGATTTTTATCGTTCTGATGGGATTTCAGCCTACTGTGGCAAGGGAAAAGTTAACATGGGCAACAAGAACTAACTCAGTTTCCAGGCGTGAAAGTGCTGCTTTTCTGCCAGGAGCTGACTGGAAGAACCTGGCTGGGAATGGGGCAGAGGGAGCATCCCTGAGCAGGTTGGCAGAGCCAGGAGCACAGCAGAAGTGATCAGTGGGGCTTTATTTAATGCTGGCTGGGTAGTATGGTTTAGTTTCAGTCTCACCCACAAACTGCTAAGTATATCCTGATTTAAGAAGGTCAATATGAAAAAGCTTGCAGTGTAAAGCTGTAGTTTTTAATGTGGATAGTCAAACAGATCCTGTGAAGTGATAATTAGTGTTACTGGCCAGAGTAGGCTGTCAATTTTAGTAGGAAATCATTAAATAAACAGTGGTGAATAACCAGTATGCTGGTTCTTCTTCCCTTGGAAGAGACCAGAGCACTAACAGAGAGGTGATGTGTTTCATTATCCCCATTTTGCAGCTGAGAAAACAAGACAGAGGTGAAAATACTGGAGATAGTTTGTTTGGGGCTTGTTTCAGTTGAAGCTGGACTAGAAATCTTATTGGTGGTCTGCACATGGCTGGGGGTTTCTCTCCCCAACACAGCTCTTGATGAGTGCCTGTGTGCAGTTCCTACGTCTGAAAGCCTCTCCCAGAAGAGTTTTCCTTGGCAAGAGGGCAATAACTACTTGCCTTCTGCTCAGCATATTATACTGTATCTGTAGGAAGCCTTTGTGCAAGGCTGACTTGCTGTGGGTAGGGGGGCAAGAACAGTTCTCTTACAAATGCCAACTAGGTCTTTGCAAACTAATAAAATTGTCAGTAGGCAGCACAGCATACACCTGATTTACTAAGGTTACAGTTCTTTTTTAGAAAGGGTAAAGTTATCCTGGTTTACTTGTACTTTATATTTCTGGTGAGCACATGAAGTCATACTTCCATCTCCATAAGAGGAGGAAATACTGCACACTTCCCCTGGCTGATTCCATCTACTTCAGTAGGTAATCTTTGGATTTTCATTTCTAATGTTATGGCCAACTCTGATTTGCCTGGCTCCTGCTTCTGCTCCCTGGTTCTTACTGCTCCTTAATGGCCCATCCTTGTTGGCCCTGGGACCATATAAAAATAGCAGCCCTTTGAGAGGGCTGGTGTGCCATGCGTTGGGCAGCGGGTCACGTCTGCACCCCCTGGCTGATTCATGCACGGTGTTACCAGCTCATAGATTAACCTGCGGTCAGTTCCTGATACATTGGAGATATTTCATTTTGATTGTGCGGTGTGAACTCTTTTATCGGTGTTGCGTGGTTCCAAGTCAAATGCTGGCTAAAGAACACACGTGCTAACACAGCTATCTCTCCAACCAAAGGTGTAATCTCAGCTGAGAGCGCACTTGGATTTGTTTGACAGGACCTGTTTTATATAGAATGACAATGCTGATTATGTGCCTATCTTTGAATTCCTTATCACTGGAATCCTTCATTGACTTTTGATTGTTTTATCTGAAAGCTGTGTCTTACTAATGGGATGTAATTGCACTGGGCAACCTGCTTCCCTCTCAGCTGCCCGTGTTGGGTTAACACAGTCTCTCTGCTCTATCCCTCTGCATGAGTGTGTCCGGTTGCTAGTACGTTAGGCATTTCTTTAAAAGCTCGAATCAAAATTTAATTGAAAGTTTTTGGGGCTGACTTGCCCACTGGGGTAAGTCAGCAGTCTGATACAAGTGCATTTTGTGGCTCTTCCAAATACCAAATGGAAGAATTGGTTAAATCCTTTTCCCCTGCACCATTAGCCCTATTTTCACTTCTGTTTTGCAGTAGGGTTATGCCACTATTAGAGTTCAGTCCTCCTTAGTTTGGTTTAGAACGCAGCTTATTTTCTGTTTTCTTGCAAGTCATGGTTATTTTTCTTTGTCTGACTTGCCTTGACTTTAGCCTTGGTTACACTCAGCAAATTTCTGTAGTACATTCACTATCTATTCTTAGCTTCCCTCTTTTACTCCTTTTTATGCTGCATTACATTTTTGTCATCTTTTTAACTGTGGTATTAGGATAGGATTTTAGTTTAGATTTCCCACTTTCTCAAACAAGGGAATCATAATTTTTCAAGTTGTCTTTTCTGGAAAAACAAAAGCGCTTACAATTGTAGATAAATTTTTTCAAGTCCATTTTTCCCGTCAATTCTCATCAGTTTTGGGAAATTAGCATTTGTTGTTCTAAACCTAAACTGCATGTACTGACTCCAATTAATCTCCCTCTAATAACATTTGATTGCTGTGGTGATTCAAAAGTTCTCATGGGATGATTCTGACTGGCTCTGTGAAGGTGAAACTTGCAGCTGTTGGTTATTGAGTGCACAAGAGTCACAAGGATAATAAAGCACTGAGATCTTTTCCACGTATCTTATATAGGTTGTGTGTGTATGGTGCAGGAAGTTTTGTTTGCTCTTGAGCTATGTTTGAATTCCCTTTGTGGCGTAAATCAAATAATTCTAAGTACGTTGTTGTCACTGGGGGAAGGAAATGGTTTCACAAGTGTTTGCCATACAGAACTTGGTGGAGTAGTTCCAGTAGTTAAACATAATGGTATTAAAAAAGGAGCTGCCGAGATCCAACTCCATGTGCATATCAGTAGATAAAATACTGCTGATGTACATCAGAGTGTGAGTTTGTGGCCTGATGACCCAGCCCTAAGTTGGTGCTGCTACTGAAAGGTCAGTCCTGCCTCCCACTCCCTTTATTCTTGTTTTGGCTCAGTGAGTCAAACTCCCTGGGCTGCTCTGGAAGCCAGCCTTGAATATCTGTCTGTCCTTGCTGCTGGGTGAGGGCCCTCCTGGCACAGGCAGTGAGGGTCCAGCGAGGCTCCTCCTGTACCTGAGTGGGGCCCAGCATGTCCTGGGGCACCTCCTGTGCCTGCTGCCCCAGCGTGCTCCCCAGCAGGCAGGGGCGTTCCTGCTGGGGTGGGCTGCAGAGGGGAACCATCCTTGTTAAAAGGACAAAAAGTGTATTGTGCTTTGCCTTTAGTCTCTTAGTACTTGTGCTGTTTGAAATCAGTGTCGGTGATTGTTCTCCCTGAGCACCACCTCCCACACTGAAGGGGAAGGGTTAAGAGAAGTGCAAAAGTGCTACAGGTGCAGTCTCCCGGCCTCCTCAGTGCTCTGCTGTGTGTGTGTGGGGCAGCTTTCTCCGAGCTGTGCAGCACTCCTTAACAGGTGATGTGCCAGTTAAAAGAACCAGTTCAGCTGCCTGGTTTTCATTTAAATTACATGTTCTCCTTCAGTGTTCATTTTAGCTACCTGTCCCACTAACTAATTTTTCCTCCTTTGAAGCCGTCTCTGCTCTTGTTTCTTGTGTTTGAAGAGACGGGCTTGCACATTCCATGTATGAAAGGGCGTCAAGAAAGATCTTCCATTTTTCCTCTGAACAGCTTGAGGCACAGATCTATCTTCCTTTACATTTACTCACTGCAAAGCAGGTTCCACTGAGTAGCAGCCACCCAGCCTTGCTGTAACAGCATGTGCAGCAAGAGTGCATGGACCCTGGGTCTGTAAAAAGGCTCTGCTATGGGCAGGGGTCCTTCTTGGCTTTTCCCATGGACATCCCTGGCAGCCCCCATGACCTGCGTCTCCTGCGTTGTTTGAATTCTGTATTAACTCTGTGTGGTAAGAATAGCTCCTAATTACTCACTGCTAAAACTCGGTGTTTAATAGCTACTTAGAGGCAGAACTTGGATGGGAAGAAAGAGTTTGTAGATAAAAGTTGGTCACTGCTTGTTAATTAAAGTCTGTCTTTTCTCAAGGATAATTAGTGCAGCATTGGCAAGAGAGAAACAAAAGTTCAGACAGAACACAGCTGAGCTGTAATCTGCTTATGTTAGAGCCTGAAATAGCAAAGGGGTGTGTTTGACTTGAAGTGCTTGTCCACGGATCTTTTACTCCTGCCCTTGTGGGGGAAGGGATGGCGAGCTTTGAAGTGCAGGCACAACTCTAATGCTGAGATACCAAGGTAGGAATGAATAACAGAAAGGTAACAGGTACCTTAGGGATAGAGGTGTTTGTTGGATTCCAGGTGGTGTAAACAACTACTAGTTTATTAACATCTTTCAGATGCTGGTTGGAAATCTCAGCTACTAGGATGCATCCAAAAAAAAAAAAAAAAAAAGGCGTGCTGAGATATGGAGCAATAATTAAT
This sequence comes from Dryoscopus gambensis, assembly GCA_013389985.1. Lineage (NCBI taxonomy): Eukaryota > Metazoa > Chordata > Aves > Passeriformes > Malaconotidae > Dryoscopus > Dryoscopus gambensis. Next base: position 257,511 of record WEIT01015113.1, on the reverse strand, counting down.
GAGCTCTGTTTGGTTTTTCCACCCGAGAATGTAGCCCTGGGGTCATGTTTCCCTCTATGTGTGTGTGTGTGTGGAGAGGGCTGCCCTTACAGCAGTGGGCTTGATTTGAGTTCAGCTGGGGTACACAGGGTCACGTGCAGCGGGGCTACTTTGCCCTCTCTGTTGCTCCTCACTCACATCCTGGGAGACTCGGCGGTGGGCTTTGTCTGCCCAAGGCTGGCTGAAGGATTTCAGTGCAGGCATGAGGGAGAGCTGGGATGCCAGACTGCAGATGGGAAGGTCTGTGTAATGCAGAAGGAATTCCAAGCATCTTTTTGGTTAATTCTATTTTTTAGAAGACTGTTAATGTGGCTTGATGGGAACTTGCATGTTGAGTGCAGCTTAAGGCTTCTTGAGTATTTCCAAAAATGGTTTTCTAAACTCTTCCTTAAAATCTCTTTGAATTGATAATTATTGTACTTGAGAGAACTCAAAAAAGCCCAATCTTTTTACCTTTATTATTTTCATGAAACTATTGATAATACCTTGGCAAGTACTCTGACGTTTAACCTATTTTACTCCTAATGAAAAAGAGCTCTGAGCCCATCTGACTCAATTAAATTCGTGCATTCCTACTCAAGGACTGAATTTTACTGGACTTAGTATACTGTGCTGAAAATGCCTTACTTTTTATAACACTTGCTTTGATTTTACAAGGAAAGACATATTTCCATTGTATTTTCAAATGCTACAGCACTTCTCTGCAGAATGTGCCAATGGTGTTTCCAGGACATCTGGAAAGATTTGGGATGCTAGGTGTTGTTAGTGATGGTGGTGTATAATTAAAAAAGAAAACAACTAAAGCCAGCTTATCAGAGATAAACTTCAGAAATGTTCATTATCTTTGGCACTTAGTGTCTATGAAACTGAATTTGGAAAAATGTCTGGGGGGACTTAATATCCTCTGAATTGCTCCGTTACCTTTTTTGTTTCCCTCACGTTCCTACAGATGCTTGTTTTCTGTCGTGGTTGTTCAGGTTAGAACAAAAATGAGAATTTGACAAGCATGTAGGTGGCCTTTTCTCTGATGCATATCAGCAGAGCTTCATTGTTTTCAAGATACTTATTCCTAAAATGCCTAAGTTTTTAAGCTGTTAAAATTGTCAGTGATCTGATCAGCTTTGATGGCTTGTGTTTAGATTGTACATTCATGACTGATACTGCCAGTGGTGGAGAGTGTTTGAATGGCAAAGAAATGCAATAATGGGGATGAATGTTTTTGAAAGAAATTATCCCCTGATGAATTATTACCTGTCCAGTTTCTCAAGAGGCTTAATGACTCTGCAGATTGAGATGCTGCTGTGAGAATGAATGCTGAGTCTACAGGAGAGTATACAATTTTTATGGATATTGGAGAAAACCTCAAAAAACCTCCTTTTTTTTGATATATGTCTTTAAATGTACTGTGTTGCATAAAATTCTCTTGAAGGAGGCTTTGAATCTTGTGAATTCAGTTCAAGTTTGTCATTTAACTTTAATGGACTGGAAATATCTCAGTGAAACTCACTAGAAAGACTTTAACCATTTTGCTAGTGTCTTAACTTCTTCTCAGTTTTATTCAGCAGTGGTGTTTAGTTGGATTGTTTGGATTAAATTAGCAAGTGGTATGGTTTTTTAATAGGTCTGTAGTGTGTTGTACACTTGAACTGATGATATATAATTAGACACTTCATTTTGCTTCCATTCGACGTCTTTTAGCTAATTAGTTACTTGGGTTGCTTTATTTTGCATTACGTTGTTTTCGGTTGATTTAGTACACTTCTCTAAGGGTACAGAATTAAGAACATACTAATTGCACAACAATTTTGGCATGTGTAGATTGCCTCAGTGTCACCTAAGGACAAAGATTTCTCTGCTTACATTGCTGGCTCTATTCTCTTCATGCCCTGTGGGCAGATGTGTCAGAGCAGACACTGCTCTCCAAATTCTCTTCCTCGCTCCTGCAGTCTAGTCAGAGCTTGTTGGCAGTGTCTACCGTAGGTACTCGCCCTTGGAAATGTCTTGATTTCAGCTTTTGAGTGTTCAGACCCACTAGTTTGTTGAAGTTTGGTGAGTTTGGAGTGTTGGTGGTGGGATAGAAAGGTGGTCGCAAAGCGGAGACTCAAAGGTAACGTGTATCCAACACTGAATTATGTCTGGAGAAATCAGCAAGTTTCACCTGGGAACTGTCATGAGGTGGATGGCCAGTTCTGATGCTGTCTGCTGGCTGGAGTAAATTTTGATTGTGGGCATTGCTAGGACTGTAAAATATTTGAGCACAATATTTCTAGGAGCAAGTTTACCCCAGGCACTGAGTGTTCCGGAATAAACATGAGTTTATTATAAAGTGCTTGCTCTGTGCTTGTGAGCAGATCAAGACGTCCTTTTTTTGCATTTTACTTTGAACATCAGTTATTGATGTGAGGCACCGAGTAGACTCTAACCTGTGCCAGCTAACAAGGGGAAGCCAACAGAAATGAGAAACATTACAATTATACTTTTGTTGCTGCAGTGCTGACTGAAGCCTGAGTGTGTCCAAGCATGTGGGTTCAGACAAGATACATATTTCTTTCTCTCTGGAACTGCTTTTCAAAGGGAATACTTGCTCTTATGAAAACTGGGTCTGTGTCCATAGTGGAGTACATATATCTTTAGGTCTGCTCTGCCTCAAGAGGAGGTGCAGATGGTGTCTATTGTGAAAGTCATGATTTCTCTCTTCTACCCCATGTAGCTGTTTAAAACTTTAACTGAATATTTATATTTCGTCTCAGTTAATCAAATCCCCTTGAATGTACTTACACCCATGTGTTGGTGTCAACGTACTTAGTGGGCAACGTTGCTGGATGTTGAGGTGGTCATTGGGTGTGGAGCTGAACATGGCACTAAGAGTTGGGAGAGTCAGTACCTCCATGTTCATGTGCAGTGCACAGGGACCTTACCTTGGAATGGGTCTCCTGTACCCATGAACTTGTCAGATGTTGCAAGTGTCGTTAATTGGAATGAGAATATCCTTTGGTTACGGCTCTATTAGAACACGCCCAGAAGTGCCATCATTTTTGGCACACTAAAAATGGCAGCTGGTTTTATTTTGAGATCTTCTACAGGAGCATTAGCCCCTTGTTGTCTCCAGTAAAACCACAGTGATCTGGTGTTCTTGTAAAGAAAAGATACAGTGAAGATGTAAAGCATAAACATTTTTTTATTACTGAGGCTAGATTTGGATGCCTATTAAAAGAAAAAGTGGCACTTAAAAACCTTTAGAGAAATGTATTTTTAAAAGGTCCAAATGTCATGGCTGCAGTTTTGTGCTGTCAGTTAGTGCTCTTCTTTCTTGAAATGCGTTCTCTTTTTTTCATGTGGAACAGACGCCCTCATTCCAGAGGTGGCAGCCTCGGTTCTACCTCAGCTGCTCCTTTGCGTTTAGCTTTGGATGTTGCCTGTTCTCCCCATAGGAAGAGACAGCAAGCTACTGAAGTGTCAGAGTGCCTTAAAGGGATTGAATTCTGATTTTAATAGGAGTGATTATTAAGATTCGTCTGCCTTTGGTTAAGAAGTGCAAGCTACTAACTACTGTGAAAAAGTTAGACGTGAATAGTCAGCTTTGATATTGTTTCATGGTGGCTTGAAGCTGGTCAAGCAGGGGAGGGTTGCAAACTTCTTGATGGTGTGACTATCCCCTGTATCTGCATTGTAAAATTTAGGTGACTTAATCAGAAGTTTGAGATTTCTGTGTAGTTGCTGTTAACCACAGAAGTCTAATTAACCATATATTTGTCTGGCTCCTAGCTGGTCTCATGGGGAGCCCAGTTCAGGGGTGAGATGGGCACAGGGGCTGCTTGAAAACCTGTCGAACTCTTTGACAACAACCTGTCCATTACCATAACTTCTGGCCCATTCCAGTGGGTGAACTGGCTCCGTAACAGGACAGCTGGTGGAGCTCCCCAGCATGAACTGGATCTGTGCCTCTCGTTCCCGCTCCCCTCCTGCCTGTGCTGCTGGCAGCTGCCTGCCAGGACTGGGATCTGGCTCTGGAAGTGGGACAGGATGTTTGCTTTTGTGGAGTACAGTCGTTGAGGAAATTAAACGAAGGGATCTCTGAAAGGGCAAGCAACCTACATCAGATTAGGCCATTAAGATGAGGATTGTGAGCATACTTTAAAGCACCTTATCAGGAGACGCTGGGGAGGATGTGCTCCTGATAGCCAGCAGTGCTTGGAAAGCTGCGTTGCGTCACGTCTCTTTGGACCATGGAGATGGCTGGGGTTGAGTACACAGAAAAGGGAAATCTTGAAGAAATCTGAAGGAGCTGGTTTATCCAAAGCTGTGAGGCTGCAGTCCTGGGGGGATATGCAGGAGGAGACCCTTCCTGGCCGCCGGAAGGTGTTGCATACCCTCTCGCATGCCAGCAGCTGGCCTGCGCAGTGACAGACCGAGAGGAATGTGCAACATTTTAAGTGTCATAAAGCTGGATATCCTTTGCTCAGGATATTTCCTGTCCTCAAGAACTTATTTTTCAACAATATTATTGGCAGAAAATCCACTAAATGGAAGCGGGGGAGGGAAACGTGTACATTGCAGAAGATAAGTTCCTAATTTTCCTATCTTAAGTGAAGAGATAAGCTTTGGAGAACAGAAAAATACACACCCCTTAGGTAGAGGTAAACCACCAGCATGCCTAGTTGCATGTCGAATATTCAGTGATTTTTATTTATTGCTGTCAACAGTGTACAGCAATTAACCACTAGTTTCTTATAAAAATGAGACTTTTGCACACTGTGATTAAAATGGCATTTAATTCCAAAGAGGGCTGAGCCTCGGGACAGGGGTAGCCAGAGCAAAGCTCTCCTGACTGACTTCCACCAGGCTCTGTTGCATGCTTTGCCTCTGCATTCGTTAATGAATTAAAGCCTAAATCATAAAGCAGGATTTAATTGGTGATTTGTGATCTGGTTAATCCCACAGTGAAAGTAAAGTGTGCTTAGCAGTGCTGCCGCCGCTCCCCCATTGACGGCGGGGCCGCCGCCGCCGGAGCAGCAGAGAAGTGCTTGTAGCTTCCTGCTAGGAAAATACCTTTGTGAGGCTGTTTGTATATGCTTCCTTCTGTAAACTTCAGATAGAATTCACTCGATCCCATGAATGTGGCTGCGTGTTCTGGGGTAGCTGTTGTGAACAAAGGCCTTCGGCTATTAAATACAATGTTAATTTATTGTTTACCATCTATTTTCCTGTTTGTGTGCGTGTTTCTAGCAACAAGTATTTTCATAAAGGATTAATTTTCCTGAAAGTTTCTCAAACTTAGCAACATATATTTGGCAATTCAGTAAAATTTGTGGGAGGAAGGCAGTTTAATGAAGAGGTGAGGCATTAGTGAAGTACCCTGTTCCTATCTTCCATGTGCTTATAAAAAGAGAAAAGAATTTGGTAGGTCTGTGGCATTCTTAAGGTTTATAGCTGGAATTTGTTTTTCGAAACATGAGGATTATGGTGTGTGTGTTAAATTTAAACTATTTTCCCTGCATCCCCAGCACCCGAGAGAAGATTTAGTGAAAGAAGACTGAACTTATCATGCTGAGATTGCGCTTTTGGAAGCTGGAGTAACGTGTTATAACAGAAATCCAAGTTGATGCGAACACTTCAGTCGTGATGCAAAAGTGATCTGGAATCTTTGGTATGTGCCAGTGGCAGGAGCTGTGCTCCCCGGAACGCTGCTCTCTTGAGCAAGCGCATGTAAGGCTCTGGCATGCAGGCGTGCTGGGAGTCAGGGCTCAAGGACACACTGTCAGCCCTCACAGGATTTGGAAGCAGGTTAAATCCAGGAAAAAGAGAGGGAGAATTTGAGATTTTTCTCTTGACCACTTTAGCAGTTCTTTGAACTTACTTATTTCTGAACACGGCTTAAGCATTCCAAGGGTCTTAAGATAAATGAAGGTATTTATACCCATTATGTAGATGAACTTTTATATTATGTACATACCTTGTGACTTGTGTGGCGATAGCAAACCTCTGTGACTGGATGTGGGAAGAGTAGGACCCTAAAAGAAGCCCACAGGAGATAAAATTGCCAAGGGAAGCTGCAAAAGTAGTTACCAGATTTATTGTGTTGATGGAGAGTGGCCTGACACAGTTGTACTGAACAGAACCCACCTTGGTTTGGTTTGGGGGCCACTGGCACGCCTTGAGATGCTGCAGCTTGGAACCAGCCGTGAGTTTTATGCACCTGTTCTGCATGTTCATATCTTCTTGCCACTGATTAGGTTTCTTGAATTCATGTTTTAAAAAAATCTTTGTGACCTCTACCTTGTGTTTGAGTCTGCGTTATACTGAATTTAACATAAACGTCTAAAATGAAGACTTGATCCTGTTGTCTGGCATAGCTGTTTATATTTGGGATGGGAAGCTCACTTGCTGTAGTTCTACATTACCAGCTTGCCAGCGACTGAGTAACTTGATGACAAATGTAGATCCCTCTTACAGTATCAGTTGCATGTCTGACAGCTGGTGTATAATGTTTTACTGCAGTACATTTTTTTTTTCCTGTAGTGATTCTTCCTAGAGGGAATGGTGACTTCTGAGAGTGAATTTCCAGTCTGTTAGCTGGCCCAGAAACCTTACTGGCTCACCAGCTAGGTATCAGTGATGTTAGATACCTCTGCATTTCTGCATGTTTCTTACCAGCTTTCTGTTAATCTTCAGGAATTCTTAATCCTTTTAAAACCCAATGATGCTTCAGTATTGATGCTGTAAGAAGAATGCAGTCGGGGATTGTACAACTGCTTTTTCCTTGTTTATTATTAGCCCAAGTACTGTCTCTACAGGTAGGAGGCTCAACCCACTACTGTTATTCGTTAGAAGTAAATTACTAGTGACAGAGTGACTTTCCTTAATTTGGTCAATTCAAGAAGTGTTCAAAAAAAGCCTTAAAGATTAATGTACCTTGACATGTTCTTAATAATAAACATGTTATAATCGGCTCAATTTAGGTGAAAATGAGTATCTCATCTGTTAGTTCAGACCAAGTACTCTTTTGAGATTTCTGTACCACTAATGTATATGCATGAGAAAGGGGAAAATCAGAGCATCTCTTCAGCTTCAGATTTAAAGACAAAAGTTGTAGCAGCTTGAGCTTCTGATGGAAATAATAATAAATCTTGTTCTGCCCTTCCTTGAACAGAGAAGACACTGAGGGTAAAGCAGCTTGTAGTTGTGCTGAATTTCATAGTACTAACTTCTGAGTATTTAAAACTGTAGTGGACAATGATGATGACTTTGTGTAGAGCTGTAGCACTGACTTAGATGTGCTGTGATCTCTGGCACCTGTGGGATGGTGAGGGGCAATCTGTGATTTAGGTTATTCATAGCAGGGCTTGATGCAGCAGTACCTGGGAGCACAGAGCAGTATTAGAGAAAACTCTTGTGATTGAAGTTTTATCTGGGCTGATGCAAAAAAAAATAGTCCAAATTCATTAAGGATGAGGGAATTTCCCTAGTGAGCACCAGGAGGAGGATGAGCTGCTGGACAGCTGTTTGGTGTTGGGGGGGTCTTCTGCAGCACGTGTGTTTCTGCTCATGTTCTCATCAGCAGGTTAAACCTCCCCTTAACACCCAGGCTGTTTCTCTGTACCAGCCTGGAGTGATGATTAGGGACTAGAGAGAGAAATGGGAGGAGGAGTATGTTCACATGAGAGTGAGTGGGAGTGCTTTTTTTTTTTCTGCACGAGTCTGTTACTATTGGGAGTCTTTATTAAAATTGTTGCATGGACATGTCATCTTCCTTTCCTGCCCCAAGAGGAATATGCCATAGTGTAGGTAGAGAATAATACCAGTTTTACTTATTTTTTTTAAACCAGATATTAACATGTCAAATGATGACAAAGTGTCCTCCCCTGACAAACTGGGGAACAACGGCAATCTGCTGGAATCTCTGGGACCTGTGAAGCCTTTAGCTGGGAGAGCAACTGGTGTTAATGGGTGGTAGGTGTTTGTCACTGATTAACTGTGTACTGTACTGTTAGGGTGGGTACCTGTGTGGGCTCTGTGCTGCCAAAATGTGACTGAACTGGGTCAGAATGTAAATATTAAAGAATGGAGACTGTGCCTTACTTTCGGTGATAGCGCCGGGGTGTTGCAGCTTATTTACACAAACCCAGTGTGCCTCGATAGAGCTCCCCGGGAGTAAAATCTTGTCGGGTCATGTGCCAGTTATATCATTCAGGTAAAATTGAGCACAACTAAATTTGACTGGGAGAGCTTTTTTCTTGCTCAGGTTCTGTGCTAATGTGGCCAGAAGCCTGCAGGCAAACTCCTGCGTTTGCTGATGCTCTGATGTTTCTGCCTTCACTGTCAAAGGAAAGCTACTGTCAAGCTATACTGAATTTTTCAAATTTATTTATATACAGATATACAATATTTGTATATTTGACCTAGACTTAGTGTAACATTCTTTGCTCCATCAGGATTTCTATGAATTTCTCTTGAAGTAGGCAAAGTGACATGCATGTCCAGAAAAAGCTGAAGGCTGTCAGGGCATGTGGTGGCAAAATGCTTTATATTTATGAAAGATGCTGTAGGAAAAAAAACTCCAGAGAACTAGCATTTCTTGTAGTTTCAATCTTTTTATCACTTGGCTTTCTTCCAGTTGAGTTATGAGATGGGTTTTCTAGTATTTGAAGGACTTGTATATTTTGTTCTCTCCTGTTTATTGAAGTTCTGTGGATGAACTGTATATTTGTACCTTTTCCACAACCCTCCAAAGCTGCTTGCTGTTAAAGTAATTTTCCCCATTCCCACATGCTAACCAAGCCCATTTCTTGAAAGTCAAGATTACATATTTTAGGATGCAAAGCTTATTTTTTCTCTGCCTTTCTGAAATACTTTAGTTTTTGATGTCTAGCTAGAATTATAGATGAAAAATTTATCAGAGGACATGGCAGGGTTTTTTTAAAATTTCTTCCCAGAAAGTTGAAATCCTGTGAATGGTTATTGCTAAAGATTATCACAGTCAAAATGATTTTGTGTAAAAAGACTCAAAGATAAACTCTGTTTTGTTAATGATAGTTTTATTGCTGCTAGTCTGCTCTGAGCTTGTGCAGTGAATCTACCCCATGTTGATAAGCGGCAAACAGATTGTTTATGCCAACCTGGGAAAATGAAGTTGGAATAGTGTGGTGTATCCATGGGACTGGGGATGCTATTATGGAGCCAGGGAGAGGGAGGGACAAACTCTGGTATCTCACAAGCAGAAATAAAAGTGCATCTGTCTTAGTAAGTCACAAACTTTTTTTCATGATCAAAACTCCACTGATGCTCAGTAAGGCCAACCTTTCCAGAGAACAATGTGGAACAGGCTGCCCAGGGAAGTGGTGGAGTCACCAGCCTTGCAGGTACTGAAAAGATTTGTAGATGTGGCACTTAAGGACATGGTTTAGTGGTAGAAATGGCACTGCTGGGTTAACAGTTGAAGCCAGTGGTCTTAATGGTCTTTTCCAACCTGAACAATTCTGATTCTTCCTTTCTGTGGATTTCTTATCTGTATTTGAATAGACTCTAAACTCCTGCACCTTCAAAGTTCCTAAGTGGTTATGAAAATTAATTTCTCCAAGTGTAACAAGGAAAAATGAAACTTCAGGTACATGTGTCATGAAGCTTGAAAGTTGGTTTGCTTTCTGCTGCTTGTCTGTTTAAGTTTTTTTGCTTGACTGGAATTTTGTCATTTAAAGGATGCGGAAAGTTCACTTGAGCTTCAAGGGTTTAATTAGCTTCATTGGAGCTGTGTGTGCTTGTATCAATAGGGAAATATAAAGAATCATGACTGTCCCCTTTTTGATTAAATACAAACTTTGCACTAAAAAAAAAAATTCAGTTTCCAGGAATTTACTTTGCCTTATTTAGCTCAACCTGGTTCTTATTACTGTCTTGTATATATATCTCTTGACTTTCCACAGCTTTCTTTGAAGCCTCTTAATAATACTGCTTGTACCTGAAAGCTGTGGTATCAAAGCCAATAGGTGAAACATTAGGAAATTTTAATTAACAAAGACTTGTACCTTAGTAATGAGTAACTCCTGTGACTGGTAGGACTGGGGCTGCTGCCTTTTAACTTCACCCAGGGTGGGAAGAGCATCTGTCCTGCTGGCACCATGCCTTAAGCCTGCCTTTCAACCAGCTACACTTCTGGTGTGGTTTTAAGTGCTGTTGGTTTCCCAATTCGTAACACAAGCATGTACTTCACTGTATTTATTATTATCAAAGACAATACAATTTATTGAGAATAATTTTCAGCTTTCCATTGCCTGAATGATTTGGCAGAGAGTGGGAATGAGCTTAGAAGAATGAGGATTCAGAATTAAATTGGATGCAGACTACCTGAGTGCTGGTGACCCCACTGGACTGTCCTTGCTGTATAAACAGAACTTGGTTTCTCCTTCAGTCTTTGTTATCAACTGCGCCCCACTTCAGACAGGTAGCAAACCCTAAAGCTTTTCCCTTTTAAACCATTTAATAGATACCTTGAGCTTTACAGCTGCAGCAGGTGGCACATTCAGCACAGCGTTTTCTGTCCAAGTGGAGACCTGTTGTCTTCCCACCCTAAAGAAAACAAACCCCCTTAGTACTCTGCATTTAAAGATTTGGTGTTTTTCATTCCTGGATGCTTTATTATCCTTGGAGATAAAAATCAGATACCTGGAGTGGGAGAGTCTTCTTACCTGTAAGGTCCTGGATACCAAAATTACTCAATCAAAAATGGAACAATGGCTTGAATTTGTGTGTGTGGTTTCTTTTTTGCTGGTGAGTTTCAGGTCTTTGTTTAATGTAAATTCCTGTCTATCTCAAATGAGAAGCCTTCATAGGAAGCATACTGTCTTCGTTTTCATGAAGCGGTTCAGAAAAATAAAAAACTGAAAATGGTGCTTTATGCTCTGTGAAAGTGAGGAAGGGTGTAAGAAAACTGACTTTTTCTCCTGATGCTGAGAAGTTACGGAGCGATGGTATTTAGGTGGTGGGTTTTGGGTTGGTTTTCTTGTTGCTAACGTGGTTCAGGCACTTGGACCTTGTGAGCACGATGCTAATACCGGGCTCAACTTTCCTCCTCCATGAGAAACCTCTCCGGCAGCCATCCAGAGGTGCTCCCTTGCAGCGGCCGCCCCGTGTGAATGCCTGTTCTTGAATCCCAGGGCTGAATGGGAGATCTCTCCGGGGCGCTTTCCCACAAAAACACAATGAGCCACTTTGTCAGCGCAGCGTCAGCCCGGAGTCAGGTTAGCGGGGAATGGCGACAGCAGCAAAGTTTGTGTTGCACAAAGGTGTGCTGAGACCTTGTTGGAAATGGGATTTGGTATGCAGGCTTTTCAAGAGCTGCAGATTGATATGATAGATAGCCTTTTTTTTTCTTCTTCTACTTTGTAGTTTAATTAGGGGTAAAAAAAAATAATCCCCACCCCGTTGATTCCAGTAGATTCCCCATTGCACAGGAACTCCAGAAGAGATAACCAAGGTCTTTGTGGTATTATTGCAGAGAGATTATTATTTGGGAGAGCAGAGTTGAAGGGGAGAGTATTTATCGACAAATGCTGTGCTTATCAACCTGTAACCATGATTAATACTTTGACTATTAAATGGAGGAAGAAAGCAAATAGATGAAGCATACCTGTGCCTTATCTGACTTTCACCTTTGTGCAAGAACTTCTCTTTGCATAGAGGTTTTGCCCGTGTCCCTGGGCACGTTCTTGGTCTTGCAGCCCTCATCTAGGGGAGTTCAGTACTTAATGAAAGTATTAAGAGTGCATAAAGACATACTCTAGTGCAAATGTTTGCAGGATCAGGGCCCAGTTTGTAGGCAGGTGTAGGTCTGGATTGAAGGGAGTTGTTCCTCCTCACACAAATTGCTTCAAGCAGATAGCAGGTTATTCCATTATTGTTTAAACCTATTACTGAGTATCTTGCTAGACCTTTTAAGTGAATTTTACTTGCAAATTGCCTTTGTCAGAGGCAATGCAGAGTGCAGACAACCTGAAATGGGTTATCATTTAGTTAGAAAGTGTGCAATGTTGTCTTCGTTGCACAGAATGGCCCTCTATACTTAGGGGACCAATTTGTGCTGTGGGTGGAGGGCTGTTGGGCCACTGTCATCCTCCTCTCCTTGCCCTGGCAATGGGGGACCACAACTGGAAGAGCTCTGTGCTTTGCTGCTGACCTGTGGAGGAGAGGAGGATGTCATCACAGATTCACAGAGTGGTTTGGATTGGAAGGAACCTTGAATTTTCTCATTGCACCCCCTGCCGTGGGCAGGGACACCTTCCACTGTCCCAGGTTGCTCCAAGCCCTGTCCAACCTGACTTTGGAATCTGCCAGGGATGGGGCAGCCACAGCTTCTCTGGGCACACTGTGCCAGGGCCTCAGCACCCTCAGTCTACTCCTGCTTTGTCCCCATCCTGTTTGAAGTGACTTGTGGTCTTCTAGGAAAGCAACGAGATGCTGAGTGCAGTTGGGGGTGTGTTGTACAGCTGGCAATTGAACAGCACCCAGAACTCTCTTAACTCAAATGTCTCTTGAGGGTGGACAAGCAGGAACAAATTAGTTAGAAATGTTAATTGCCGCTTGTATTTTTGGAAGTGCATAAAATTTCCCTTGAAAAAAGAAAAAAGTTTGAAGTAGTTGTGATTTTAAAGCCAAGTTGTGCCAGAAACAACAACACTAAAAATCATGGGGGGAAAAAAGCAATTGGCCGCTATTGTGCAAGAAGAGTTAAACTCAGTGTATGGCTGCTTAGAAGAATTGCTGTGAAATAGTATGAGAATTGTGTGCTTGAAAACTTCTCTATTTTTGCAGCTACATCCCTCATGAGCCCCTTTATCCATTGTGATTAATACAGAGGAAGGTGAGGAAAGAAAGGTGTGAGAACAAAGAAGGAAAGGAATATAAATAGCAAAGATGACTAACTTAATTTTCAGTTTCAAGAAAAAGCACAGAAAAACCCAAATGGTGAGTGAGTTGTGTACAAGTTGTCTCTGCAGCTTGCTTTTCTGCCAGCAGTGCAGGCTGTAGCCATGATGTTTGCGTGTTTTGGAATTGATTTTTGAGCAGCAGACGAATTTGCTGCTCTAATACTATTTGCAGAGTGAGAATGCTGTGGAACCACTGGATAAGCTTGTCTGCCTGTGGCTTTCTGTTCAGCCATAGCTAATATAAGCCTAATAAAAAATCTGAAGGTCTATTTCACCCCTGGTGTATTTTATTCCCTTAAATCTAGTTCCACTAGGTTTGCACATGAATATGATGGCCTTCAGGCACTGCACACCCCAGGCGTGGGTGTGGTGGTGGGAGGAGGGCAAGCTTGCTTTTCCTACATGGGTTTTCACAAGATTTCCCCCTGGAAAACCAAGGGGAAAAACCCCTAGTGGGGTGAAGTTTTCCTTTTGTGAAAGACTCCTTTGTGTGCCAGGTTGCTTTATTCCAATATTTCATCAGCGCTATTATCTGCTGATTAGTTGTACTTGCCTTGTGAAATAAGACACTCCCGCATGTTGCAGTTTGACCTGATATCCTCATTCCTGATGCTCATTTCTGGTACATGTTTGAAGTTACTTAGTTATTCCATTTCTTCCTAATGTTAAGCTAGGAACCAATTTTTAAGTTTTTCTGTTCCTGAATGACAAACATTTCCTATGAGGGGTATGCAGCTGGTTACAGTACAAATTGGTTGTTCTTTAAGATAATGGAGTTTCAGGCCTGGAAAATTTGAGGTCAAATTTTAGGTCTAAATAAATGCAAACTACTGAAAATCTTTCTTTGGATAGCTGCCTTGGGAATCTAACACCAGTGTGGGGGAAAAACAATGTTAACTTTCCTTGATCCTGCATGGAATTGAATACTGCTGATAATTCCGTCTTCAGAGATGGAATGTACCATGCACATTGAAATGTGTTGTTATTTAAAATAAACTAGAGGGGAATAAACCCACTGATTAATTACAGTGGTTAAGTTTTGAGAGGTTGTTTATGCTTTTCAGCTTGCTGGAGATAGGATCCGGCTACTGTGGCCTTGTCTGTGAAATGGCACAGAGAGCAAGCAGCAGGCATTTCACTACCTCTTCATAAAATGCCAGTGGCTTTGTGTGTATGTGTTCCCTCTAATCTGTTTTCTTTTGTCATAAGAGATTTTTAGAATTGCATGTATTTCTTCAAAATTGTTATGAAGAAGCCCGTCTGTTTGGATGCTTCCAAATTAATCTACCGTGTTTGTAATTAAACAGAGAAAGAATGTGTTCAGGTTTCAGTGGCGCTTCAGACGGATGTGATTTAACTAAACTAATGAAGGCACATCAGACAAGACAAATTCCAGACTGTTTGTGCCTTGACCAACCATCTGTGCACATACCTCCAGGTACTGCTCATGTCTCAAAAGGCTTTTCTACATGAACAATTACTACCACTCCTTTTGAATTGGAGTGGCAAGCCATGGCAGGAGTCTCTTGAAAGCAGCTATATTTACCACTCTGCTTTTCAGTGAAAATATAATTGTGTTATGTATGTTTTAATTAATCCTAAATTTCAGCGTGTGCTGTACAAAATACAGTAGGCAGACGGGGCAGTGTGTGAGTTCTCTCATCTCTTGCACATGAACACCAGCATCAGCAGCAATGTGCAGAAGGAGCACTCCTCATTCAGAGCCTTCCTAGTGGTTTGTAGACCCATTTTAAATTCTTGGTGTGTGAGAATGAGTGTGTACAAATAAGACTGTCTATACATATTCTCCTTGTACATACTAGCAGTTTTTTTTCCTGGTTATTTTTCTTTCTTATTCAAAAGATTATTCAAAATTGCTCTGGAAAACCACCCATTTCTTCAACTGTATAATAACCAGCAGTAACATGATTTGACATGCCAGACTTTGATAGGGTTCTTCAATTGCACATATAACCTCCTGAAAAATAACAAATAATTTCAGGACTATTTCTCTTTATGGAAGAAGAATAAGATATGCTGCAGGTAATGGCTTCTGTGAATACTAAATGATTTTTTAAAAAAATCTTATTGTATTTTAGCATATATCTTTTCCAAAGTGAGTTTTCTTCTAGAAATATTTGAGCCTTCCCTGTTTTCAGGGCCTGTGTTTCTAAGGATGAATTTGACCTCCCAGTGTTGTCAGGTGGGACTCCCTCTGACATGAACCTATGATTCCATACATATTTTTTAACTATGCCAAAGCCCTTTTAAGCAACTAGTCCTTCCTCTTGTTCTGGGTATAACAACACAAGTGTTTGAGGGTCAGTGCACTGCAGTGGATGGGGAAAACCCCCTGTGTTCAAGTGAGCTGTGCCGGTGACACTGGAGGGTTTGGGCTGGCCGTGCTGTTAGGATGTGGTTTGGAGGATGCAGATCAGATATCACAAATCCTTTCCTTTTCGGGTCAGAGAACTGCCAATTTCTGAACATCCTCACTGTGGGACCTGGTTTGCCAGGGAAAACGCCTGGTAGGGGGGAGAAACAGTCACCTTGTGACTGCGGGTCAGTAGGTCAGTTATCAACAGCCTGGCTTTTGATAGCACCTGAACTGGCTCTGCCCATGGCTGTAAAGTACTAAGGAAGCTCCTGTTGAGTTGGGTTATTTCTCTGGCCAGTACATCAGCCTCTGTGCAAGAGGAGATCAGCCAGCCCTCACAGCGTGGTAGAAGAGGGGCTCCTATAGTACATATATTAAAGCACTGGTAGAGAGGAGTCTGTTAGGCTGTGTAACCCCTTGCCTATACCATCTGTGTGTGAACTTCGTCATGGTGTAGTGGTAAGGGGTTTTTTTTTTATGGCTGGAAAGAGAAAATTCTTCCATATTAAGTTTATACCGTGTGTCTTTCAAATATCTTCTGTATAAAGGCTAGGACTGAAGGCGGGACAGCTTCTTACTCTTTTTGCAGTGTGTTCTGTTGAGGCAGAATACCCCTAAATATGCACTGCAGGAGTGAAATGTGTGTTTAGCACTGAATTTTAGTTGTGAATTAAATAAACCAGCCTATGTGGCTCTACTTAGTATTGAAAACTCTCTGTCCTTGTTGTAGTACAACTTCTGTAGTTCCAGATGATTGTGATAAAAAAGCAGAACACTTTGTTCGGGAGCTTTTAATGGTCTGCTGCAGGGAAATAAAAATCAAGTCTTTGCAAAGAGCGGTCACAGGACTCGATATTCACAACTCCTGCTTCTGCCAGGTTCTCTGCACTTGTCTGCCATAGCTGGAAGAGGTTCTTTGCCTTTGTAAAAGACAGAAGGTAGGAAGAAAATCACAGAAGAAAAATGTTCTTGGCGTCCAGCCCCATAAATAACATGGGTAAAACCTTCTAGGAAAAGTAGAATTTGGTATCTTTATGTGGTTCACACTACTTTTGGAATTTCAGGAAAACTGACGTAACCTGTTGGGTCATGCTATTTGACCATACATGGACATTGGGGTTTAGATAGTCACGCTTTATTCTTCTGTGTGTTTTAACTTTCTCTCTAGTGCCATGTGCAACTAATTTATGTATTACTAATTCACATATTGAATTAATTTAAGGAAATGGAGTCATCTCAGGGATCAGTAGAAGGCTGTAATACTGAATTGAAAATCAAGTTTGCAACAGTAACTTGCAGACATCAAAAGATTTGGAAGTTTTGTTTGGGGACAGAGACATCAAACTTGGATGGTTATTTCTTCCTTGCTCCACAGCAGAGTGGAAAGCTGTGATTTCCATATTCCTGGAGGAAGCTAGACAGGGAGATGCAGCCTCTTGCTCCAGGTTGGCGTTGTTGTGACCTGTCCCAGCCAAACCTAGGGAATGTAGACGCACAGGAAATATCTTTTTAAAATTTAAATATAGTCAGCTTTCTAGACAAAACCCCAAATTTGAGTTAGTACCTGAAAAAAAAGCTGTGGGTTAGTGTTTGGCAGTTCATATTTTAGCTAAGGAAGAATTCTCATATCCTGGAATGTGACCTGGCTCTTTGAGTCGTGTCTGGTGTTTTCTTCCATCGATGTTCCCAATTTGCAGGAAAAAGAAACTGCTTGTGTTCAGACCTCACCTTCTTTGTATTAATCAGCTTCACATCCCATGAGGGAGGAGGAACACTAGGCTTTAGGAGGGGTGTGAAAGCACGGCTAATAAAGTCGTTTAAAGTCGGATAGATGGACAAATAAGCTCAAAAAGTGTGTGAGGCCTGTTTCCAAAGGGTTTGGCTTTGCTGTGAAGTCTGCCAGTCTCATGGTAGATGTCTGAACTGCCTGGAATGCATCTGTGTGAAATACTGGAAAAAGCCCTGCCAGTGGCCGTGCCTTGTAGCCAGTACTGCTGCTGGTACCATCTCTGGTGGGGTTGTACCAGACCTGGAAAAGGAAGCCCTTTTTATTTATGTTTTCTTATTTTTGTTTTCCCCTTTCAGGTGAGGCACATGCAGACACGACTGTAGTGACAAACCATTAATAAAGCAAAAGGAATGTAGCTGAAACACTTTAAATAGTGACACGTAGCAAATAAATGTCAACATGTTCGTTGTGCCTGGAATGGAAATATTACTAGGAAAATATGTAGCTTCAAGCTACAGTCTGGGGTTTTTTCCTCAAGAAAATAGCATCGGTGTGATGCTTAAATTCTGTTAAAGCTCAGCTTTCAGATTCAGACTAGATGAACCTGTCATTTGTTTGGGGATTGGGGTTTTGTTTTATATGGGTTTAAAATATTTTCTATGAATGTTGTGTTCTTTAAAAATAAACTTTATATGTGAATATATGCATTTGCATGCACAACAACTATAGATGCATAAATAACTTTATGTATAACCAGAGTAGCTGGATGTACAACTGGCTATTGACCAAATCAGTCCATTTCCATTGAAAGCTGCTCATTCATGTGCTCTCTGGTGTTCAGTTTTGGGCTCTTTCAGTTGTTTTCTTTATCCCAAGCAGTTAAGAAATGATACAAAACCTCACATATTCTCTACTTCCTTGTTAAACAAACAGAACCCCCAAAAACTGAAGTTGTGCTGCCCCACTCCTTCTCCACCCCAAATCCCAACACCTGTGAATGTTGTTGTTGGACTCAGATCTTTCTCAAAATTAAAACCTGAGACCGTGCAGTAATGAGAAGCAAAAGCTTTAGGAAGACTCTCAAAAACTTTAGGGGAAAAATGCTCTGGGCAAAGTTCCTGGTGTGTGTTGGATGTATTTCTGTAGCCTGTGTCCTGGTTGGGTTGGGTGACTAAGTCAGCGAGGCTTTTGTGCTATGCTGGATCAGAGAGCTTGATCCTGTGAGCTGCAGGGGTGTGTAGGGAGGGTCCTTATTCCGTACTTCAAGGGTGTGTGCTCTGCAGGGCAGGATATTCAGGATGGTGGCAGCAGCAGGACTAAAACACTTCTAAGCTCTGGGACAAAGTTGATGCAGGCAGGAAATAGGACTTGAAACTGACTGTGGATGTACCATCCTAACAACAGCTGTATCTCAGGCTTCTGGAGAACTTCTGTCCTGTAATTGAGTCCTGGATAAAAGGAGGGATTTAATTTAAAGGTGGATGAATTGCCTCTGTTTATATCTTGGCGAAGTGATGATTAGAGAAGTGGTGTTTTCACACAAATGAGAACAGTGGAAAGAGCTGGGAGAGTTGTGCTAAATTTGGTACTGAGTTAAATTAAAATGCTGGTCTTGAGCTGTATGGCTGGAGGTCACAGTGCCAGGTTTTCGCATCTTCTGAAAAACAAATGTACTTTCAGTCTTCTGGTTGTGCTTAGATGTGAAGGAGCCTGTTTGATGACAGTGAATAGATGGATGTGATTCAGTCTGTGTGGGCACTGCCATCACTTCTAAATCACATAAGTGCTCTTCCTCAAGAGCTGGAGGAGCAGCTCCTGGTCAGGCTGATGTTTCTGATCATGAGGCTGTGCAGGTGATGGGATTGCAGTGAGCTCTGAAAGAGGTTGATAAAGGTGAAGACAGTGTATTTCAACTAAACGAATAGTTTAGTTGTTGAACTAAAAAAAAAAAAAAATTCGAGTCTAGCAGCATTTGGGGCCGAGAGGATGTAAGATATGCAGTATCCAGCATCTATGGAATGGGATGCTCCAGCCCTGGTCAGGCTTGCTGAGTCCTTCATCCCCTCTGGAGCAGATGAATTAAACTCCTGGTTTATAGCTCTGTAGTTAAGTGTCCCATGCTCTTTGCTAAAAATTCCCCTTTCTGTACTCTGGTGTACTCTGACTGTCTTGTGCCAGCTGATCACCTATGCTGCCACCTAAGTCACAGCATATTTTTTCTTTTAACTTGAATTTGGGATGTATATGAAATTATTCATGGAGACTTTGGGATTCTCTGGCATGAGGAGTACTAAGGAGCCTGCTCACCGCTGGACACTGCTTTGCTTAAGAGTTGTGCAGAAGTCTAGATAAGCTATGTGATGAGATCACCCATTTTATTCACTAGAGCTGTGTTATTGCCCCATAAACCAGCATGATGATACCCTTAACACTGAATTAAGACTTGTTTTTACAAGGCAGCTTCTCATGGTTTTACTGATGCTCACGTATCACATCAGTTAGCTGTGAAGGGGGAGGGTGTGCTGGAAGTGATGTGTGATTTTTCACAAATCCTTAAGTGATGTCATCATTTTCTGTTGTCCTGCGTAGAACAGGGTGTTCAGAATGTTGAGGATGTGCTGGCCCTCCTGCTCCAGCAGAAGCCTTAATCCTTTTGGGTCATGATTAAGTGGAAGTCAGGTGTCTGCTCTTTGTGTTGTAGCAGCAGTTCACACTGTTTACAGGGCCCTAGAAAGAAAATAAAGGTGTTTGGCTTTCAAGTGTGGCTATTGAGTGAAATTGCTGTAACATCTTAACCGTGCGGGTGACGTAGTTCCAAGCGCTGTGGCAGCAAGCAGGATGCTGATTTTTGAGAGCAAAACTCTCTCAAAGCGTTTCGGAACCTGCCTGTTTCAGCAGCGAGGGCTGAGATTTATATTTGTGGGAAAGAGTGGAAATCTGGCTTGTTGGTTTTTGGAATTCTTGCATGGAAACTTGACTTTCCAAGCTCTTAATCTAACAGTTAAAACCTCTGTTCAGAGCCTTGAGCCTCCTGTTACAAAAGCAGGGGTCCTGCTTAAGTTCCTGAATGGCAGAATGACCTTCTAAAGTACAGCAGGGTTTTTGCAGGGTCTTTAACTGATGTTTCTCTCGCAGGAAGTCCGTTGAGGAAAATTCTCCATGAATGTACGTCACAATGATGATGACCGACCAAATCCCGCTGGAGCTGCCGCCGTTGCTGAACGGGGAGGTGGCCATGATGCCTCACATCGTGAATGGCGATGGATCACAGCAGGTCAGAAACTGGCTGGTTTAAATAAACTGTTTCTGGGCCAACAAGATATTTTCAAGATGGGGAAGATGGTTTTCCTTCACACTAGGGAGGATAGAGTATTTCCTGGGATGTAGAAATCTGTCTTTACGCTGAAAAGACGTTAAAAACAATGGTTTGTGTAAAGTGTACCATTAAATTGAATGTGTTTATGTATGTATTCATTGAAGTAAAAATAGTGGAATTGAAACAGTGGCTATAAATGCTGCATATTCGAGGGCTTTGCAGAAAGTTAGTCTTATGATTTGCTTGTGCTCACTCTTGTCCAGACATCTTACTAGCACTTGTGGTGAGATTTTAAGACTTTAAAAGTGCTGAGAATGGAGAAAAATGGAAGTAGGAAAGAAATGGAGAATAGGAGTGATGTCTGCTATTCTCTGCTTGCTTGAATATACCTTTCCCAGCAGGTCTTGTGTACTATGCTGTGCTTCATTATAAGAAGCAGATGTGAATTTTGAGTGGGTTTTTGAAGGAAGACAAGATTAACGGTTGCTTTTATTCTTCTTCTGGGAGATCCTCTCTAAAGAGCTTGATCAGAAGTTGGTAAAATGATCATAAGACCATAGCAATGCCTTCATGTCAGGATACAGCCTGGAAGTTCAAGCTGGTGGGTTCCCAAATATGTCATCTGGGGTCAAGGTGTCTCTTTGGAGAACATCTACCCTGGCAGTATTTTTGTGTTGCTCAATTTGGTTCTCTCCTCACGTGAGACATTTCAGCAAAGTATTGTAAAGAAGGTAGGAGCAAGCTGTTCTTCTTGAATCAGTATAAAAGGTCATCTTGTTACTTCTCGTTCCCTGGATCATTTGTTCCTCCTTTCAAGCCGTGTTTTGAGCTAGACCAACCTAAAGAGGAAGAACAATTTCTGCTTTCCTTGTGAGCTTCTAAGCCTGTTTGGTTATCTGGATTCTCATTATGATGTCGATTGTCATTGTTGTGATTTGTTATTTTTTTTAAAGTCATTTTTGCGAAGTGTGCTTTGACTTGAAAAAATAGAAAAGAGTACTTTCAGTGGCTGTATTTACCAAGTCCAGTATTAATACACTTAGGTGGAGGAACAATCTTATTCATATGGGAAAGGATAGTTGTTCTTTAAGTACACACTTTCCTTCTTGCTGGAAACCACTTATCAGGTCAGACTGTCCTGACAATGGGTCCTTCTGTATTACAGAAAGAATAAGTGAATTGTTCTGAGCCCTCCTTTGAGATGGGGCTCTAAGCCCAATCTTTCCATTTCCCCACCTTTGATGATTCAGCAGCCTGGCTTGGCAGATGCCTCCATTGTCTGTAAAGTAGTTTCTCAGCTAATATTTTGCATTAAAAAGAATTGCAGGGGCACTGGAAGCACACTGCTTCTTGCTTTTGCTGTGTTATGCAACCATGAGTCAGTAGACCAGTTCTGGGCCAGGTCCCTCTTCCGTGTGTTTGCTGGAAGATGCTTTTAGCTCTCATCTCCTTATCTCTTGAAGTACTTCTAGCTGAAATGCCAGTTTTCCGTAAGACTTTTTTGGCCTCTAGTCTGGATGTGCCCTCGTCTGTTGCAAAGCTTAACTACCTTTATGCTTTATTTTCATCATATTCCTCAAGATTTAGGTGATGTCTTTGCTTTTTAAAGGTACAGTTCTAAAATGGAATGAAATTGGAATAAATGCTTTGTTTGATCTTTGCAAATGAACTATGTTAATTGCTCTTAACATGGTTTGTTGTAACACAGAAGTGAATGTTAAGTGTTTGTTGAAAGAGATTTATTTTAGTTACTTGTAAGGTGGGAAGAGCCTTCAGGATAGATTCACATAGGAATGACTTCCTTAAGAAAGATGGTTTATATGACTCCATAAATAGGTTCTAGCTTTGGGAAGACGTGTGCTTTTACAGGGTGTAATTACAGTCTCCATTAGAAGCTGGTGGTGAGAAAGCAGCATAGCA
Organism: Dryoscopus gambensis; assembly: GCA_013389985.1. Taxonomy (NCBI): domain Eukaryota; kingdom Metazoa; phylum Chordata; class Aves; order Passeriformes; family Malaconotidae; genus Dryoscopus; species Dryoscopus gambensis. Next base: position 235,210 of record WEIT01015113.1, on the reverse strand, counting down.
GAGCTGGTGGGAGACGAGGCGTGTGGAGTTTTCCAGGCTGCAGTGTGGCCAGCAGGCAGGTCAGTGCCTCGTGCTTTGGGGCTGACAGAATGGAGGTTCTGATGGGATGCTCTGGGTGCACTGGCTGTTGCTCACCCTTATGTGTCACTGGATTTGTGAAGCCTCAGCTGTGCCAGCACCACAGAGCTGCATTAGGAGCTGTGCCTGGAAATGCTGAGCTCCAGGGAAAAGCCTTTCCTCAAAAGACCCGTTCTTATACATGTAAAATAAAGCAGACTGGAGCTGGTGAAACACCTTGGCCTTGCCAGCAGCCAGCTGGAGAGTGATGCAAAAGGCAAATCTGCCAGTGAACAGGCCTGCAGTGTAAGGCAATTGCATGGGAACATTAACTTGCTTTATCTTTCTGAGAGTAAGGGCTGCCAAGCTGTACAGGGCAGGGCGAGGAATGTCTCTGCCTGCTTGACAGTAATCCCTCTCCTCTAGACTACCCAAAATGGCATTTCTAGCACTGACTTCGGTGTTTTGTTGTTCTTTTTTTAAGTTTCCCACACTTTATTTCCACTACTGCTGACTGTGTTTAATGCTTTCATGTTGCTTCCAGAGCTGTTTCTGCTTCTAATCCACTTGTAACTCCTTAGGGGATTCAGGGAGCAATAATTAACCTTTTGGTCCAAGAATTTCAATGGTTTCCTGTAGGTACTCCACTGCAAGCCCTAAAAAGCTTGGAGTATAAAGTGGAGGGGCAGCTAGCTGTGCTACAGCACATCTGTACAGAATGTTTGGCTTATTAGTTTGGGAAGTTTTATTTCAGCTCAGTTCACTCACTGCACCTGCAGAGGTGCAGCAGGTTTTCTGCTTGCCTGCTCTTTGTAAAGCTGTGTTTACCAACCCCCTGGTTTCACCATTTGGCTGGAGCTCAGGCAGTGCACACAGAGCTGTGTGTGCTTGTTCTTGTCTTTTAGGGTCACAGGCTTTAAATGAGGGAGACAAGAGTACAGCTGAATGAGGAACAAGATTTGGTACTTTCCTGTAGCATAACAAGTGTGTGCACCTTGCAAGCAACTGAAAGCACTTAGCTGGGTTTTATTCTGAACCACAGCATCTGAACTGCGTGAGTGAACTTTGTGCCAAAATTTAGTTATTTCTTCATGGTTTCTCGATTTATTAATTTATTTTATTTTTACTGCTTTGGCATGTGTTTTAAGGGTTGATAAATTAGGAGGTTCAGGATCTGCCACTTGAGGGTTTTGCTGTAAAGAGCACTTGTGGTAAACTGACTGAATTGCTTCATGCCGCTATTAATACCTCTATTTTTTGTCCAGTCAAAAAAAAAAAAGTTAAGCCCAGACACTATTATTAAGTATTCATTTTAAAAAGTCAGGTTTACTGTTTAAGATGTAGCATGTTCCCTGATTTTTCTTTAATGAAGAGAGGCTGAAAGTGTTTAGTGACCTAGGGATGTTGTTCCTGAGAAGAGTGTTGCACACAGAATGGTGTGAGTTGCCTGGTCCTTCCTGTGGGATGAACCTGGAAATTCATTGGGATCTGGGGCACCGTCTTTTAAAGTAGATAACAGACGGATACAAGTGATTGTTTTGTTTTTATTGTTTATTTATTTGTTGTTTTTCTTTTCCCAAAGGATACGGTGCATTCCGTAAGTTATGTGCCACAGAAATTGTAAATGCAGTAAATCTTAGTGGTTTAAAGCATTTGTGAGGAACCTGTGGCCGGATCCCAGGTGGTGCCTGTGATGCTGTGCTCCCCTGGAAAATGTTTAATGTGGGGTTTTAATAAGCCTAAGCCCTGCAAGAGGCTGTTTGACCTTAGTGAGAAAATGTTCTCATAAGGAGGAAGTACTTCAAGTGAGCTCTGGGACTGTATTGCATCACATGGATGCAGGTGAACATCATCCTGCTCACTGCTGTGAGAGGCCACGGAGCAGCTGGGGGACGATGGCCTGCTGTGAGTGTGGATTTTCTTCTATGGGCTTAAACTCTTGTATAAGTAAACCAGTAGTATACAAAAGAGATTATGGAGTATGCCCCTGGTCCTTATCAGGTGGCATTTCTGCCTTTGCACAAGGGTGTTTCCCCACAGTATATATAGTTTTATATCACACAATGGTTTGCGTTGGAAGGGACATTAAAGCCCATCTCTTTCCCCTCTCTGCCATGGGCAGGAGCACCTTCCACCACACCAGGCTGCTCCAAATCCCATCCAACCAGTCCTTGCACACTTCCAGGGATGGGGCAGCCACAGCTTCTCTGGGTAACCTGTGCCAGGGCCTTGCCACCCTCACAGTAAACAAGTTTCTCCTAATATCCAATCCAAAACTTCCCTCATTCAGTTTATTTATTCCTGAACCCCAGCTTTATGCCTGTGTTAGCTTTGTGAGCACTTCCTTAGTCTCTTCCCCTGCTTCCTCTGGCCATGAGAGTTGGATAGCGGGAACAAGGGAGGCATGAGGGACACGCGCTTGGCTTGTCATGAAAACTTAGTCTGGACATACTCTGTGCGATTATAAATATTTATAGTAGCTATGCGACTTAGTAACATTCATCACTCAACAAACATGACTTTCATTAAAACAGAATGACATTCTTAAATGTAAAATAAATGCAAAAAGAGTATTATGGAGATAACGAGCTTTCTCTGAAGATGCAGCAGGTAAGGCTGGTCTTCAGCACCGAGTGGATTAAACTGCTAAATTAAACATCCAAGTACTTTTTAGGGAAAAGAAAAAAGCCTTTGGCATTGTGCTGCTGATGCCCTGCTCCCAGCAGTCACATGCTGCAGCTTTTTGGATGGGAGGAGGCCAAGGACTGAAAGTGGGCTGGAGTGACCTCGGACATGAAGACCGCACCCTCGAGATGCTGCCGGCCAGCAGCAAGGGCTCCAAGTGACCCTTCAAGTTCTCTCTCCTCTGTTGCCATCTCATAAATGTGCATATTTTTGATGATGAATATTGGAAGAGGCTTAGCACAATTAAAGATCATCTGTTTTCATTAAAATAAAGACGTTATCTTTACACTTTTTTATTGCTTTCCTCAGATTTTTTAATTAAAAGAGGCGTTCTCATGAAGATCCCTTGTGTGAAAGCAAAGAGGGAAGCTGTGTTCCAGGCTGCAGAATATGGTTTTGTTGTTTATGAGGACGTGGGGAAAAATAAATCATGGAATTAGTTTTATATACTTAGTGTGTATAAACAAAAGAAGTCACAGTGTGCCTTAATATTATTTGTCCCAGGCAACTGGGACAAGTCAGGGGTGTTGGCTGGAAGGTGTCCCATATATAACACTCAGTGTGTGCTGGCTTTAATGGTTTGGCCTCAGCTCTGCATCTCTTTGGTCAGTGCTGTGCAGTTGTGAGCTCTGGGGGGTTGTGTGCAGCATGGGGGGACTGCAGAGGGGATTGGGTGGTGGGATGGATTATGGGGATCAGCCCAGTCACCCAGTTTTGGGAAAGGAGGGGCTGGGGCTGGGTTGCAGCCTCTGGAAGGATCTTGCCTGAGGAGCCTGGTGGCTGCTCCTGGGTCTGAGGCCACTCTGGTTACATGTCCTCCCTTTGTGCCCAGCCCTTGCTCCAGTGTTGACCCACATCAGCCACACCTTGGCTATTCCTGTTTGCTCTTGATATTGCTGCCTTCTCCCAGCAACAGCCTGTAAATGTTTTCTTCGTGCCTGATTTGAGCATCTGTCAATAAGGAGTTGTTTCCTTATCTATAACATTTTAATAGAAGCTACTGTAGATAAGTCCCAGGCTCTGCCCACAGGCTCATGATGAGAGGACAAAGCTGTGTGGCTGCTGCTCTACAGGAAACAAATTTGTTACTGGAACTATTTGTTTGTGTTAAAACCCCATGTGATTAGGCAAGGATGGTGCTGCTTCATTTTGACCATCAAAAGCAACAGCTGTGATTGGGGATATCACCTTTTTTTCATGCAGAACCCCAACGAGTTATTTTTAAGGGACAACTGCAGGTGTGCTAATGTGGACACTTGTGCTGGTGATGGACTCCTGGGACAGCAATTTGTAAATCTTGTGATAACTCTGGGGTACGCAGGTGCCTTGTGTAGGAAGAGGAATCCCTCTCTCCTGCTCTAGGGCAAAGATGGAGCTTTACACGCACGTGGCATCAGTCTTAGGCTCTGTATTTTGAGGAGCTGGACCAGTTTTCCAAAGGTGTAAAGGTGTGCAAGGGCTTCTGATTTTTGTTAATCAAATTTGTTAGTAAGTAACCAGCTTTAGGGCTGTTAGTTTAGACACATAATGCAAATGAGCTGATGAAATATTTCTGTGATTCTTGGCGTCTCTGTGTTCTGGTTTCTTGTTTGTTGTTTTGGATTTTTTTATTAAGCTGGATGACATTGCTTTGCTCTGCGCTTCTTTTGACCTGCTGCCCATGTCCTGTGGTGGATAATTCACGCCTATTCATAGCAAAAGAGCACTTAAATGCTGTCACTTAAATGTTGATTGTTCAGAGATTAGGGATGGAATGGCTTTGTGCCTTTTATCTTTTCTGAACCATTTATTGTGCTCTGTATGTTGGATCGGATCCACCCTGATCAGTGCTCCCTGAGAAATGCTTGTTGCAGACAACATAATGGCTTTCATATGTCATTTCTCTGATTTCCAGCTTGTGCTTTAAAAATGTTGGTGGAATAATGGGTTTCTGTAGGATTACTGTAATTCAAAAGGTCATCTAGGTAATAATTATCTTATACATTTGGCTTAAGCAATTCAGAAACACAACATGAATTCAAATTCTCTCTGTCCAGATTGAATGATTAAATTCTGCATGCAGATGTCCCAGAATATACAGACCAGACCTAAATTTAGAGAGAGCTTTCACAAAAAAAAGTAGATTAATCTTGGTACAAATTGAAAATTTAATTTATATCTTGATTGAACTTCTGACAATGCATAGTTAGCAGAAGTGTGTTTAAAGTATTTTAGTAAAAGTTGCACGAACATAAATGGTCTCTAGTTCCCAGTGAAACTGTCCATTAAAGAAATAATTCTAAATCATAAGTTTTAAACCCATTGTTTCAGACACCTGAAAATTAATAAAGATGATACAACATCCCCTCCATTGGGACATGTTTTAGTGCTTCCTAGTAGTTATGTGTTCCCCTCATCTGCAACATTCAGCAGTGGGAGATTGGAGTGATCTTTTTATTATTTTAGAAAATATTATATTTGTTAATAAATAGTTTATTACTGGTTCTGTGTGCAACTGTTGAACTGTGTGTGTGCCTACAGGTTTTGCTTAACTGAGATCTGTTATGTGCAAGACTGAAGGATAAGCTTTTAAAAACATAATGGATCAACTCCCGACAGCAAACTTTTATTCCTGTGAACTTGAAATCTCATTATGGGTTGGTGCTACATGCTGGTGCTGTATGCTGGAATTTGTGTGCTCTCCGTTCTCATGTGCCAGTGGTCTGAGGATTTATGTTCTTAGCTATCAGCATTTGGCCAAGTTAAACACACGCTCAAGATTTTGGTGTGAAGCTCAAAGCCATAATTCTCACCTGTATGTAGCTGAGTTACATCTTCATTTCAGCTCTTAATATGTAGATGAGTAGGTGGGTTTCAAATCTCTGCCTGCTCCTGGACCCTGGGACCCACAGGTGCAATATGCCAGTCTGTTCCCTCCCTGCCTCCACACCTCTTCCAGAAAAGGGATAACACAGTTGCTGTTTTGGGGAAATTTTAAATTTGGAGATCACAGTGAAACAAACGTTTGTTTATTTTTCTTTCTGCAGGTCTTTTTGGTTCAAGTTAATCCAGGTGAAACCTTTACAATAAGGGCTGAGGATGGAACCCTCCAGTGCATCCAAGGTAAGAGGATACACGCACACGTGGTTGAGCATTGCTTTGCTTTATGGAATACCTGTTCTGTCATCGCTCAAAAAACGTGATAATGCAGCTCTGAAAACGCACTGAAGCACTTGGGAGTGAGAACTTGCAGACGTGGCTGCTCTCTGTATTCTACGAGTTCAGTATCTCAGAATGAGTCATGCATTTCTTGGAAGTCCAGGAGGATTTCTCTCTTCAGTTATTTATCAGTCCCATCTTGCAGCCTCTTTGCATCTTGCCTGTGACACCCCCTCCATTTAAACACTGGAGGAGTGGGTGGTTCTTGTTTGAAGTTCCATCCCCATGGAAATGATGAATTAATAGTTGTTTGAGATAGACGTTACAGAAGCTTCCCTGAACGCCATCCAGGGTTATTTGGTCTTGATGAGCAATAATAACAGCAATTTAAAGCTGCTTGTTGAGATTTATAGCCAACATGCTGTGTGGTAAGAAATTGGTCCATGTGGCAGTTAACAGAGGAATAAAGCTGGCTACTCCTTTTATTTGAAATGAATGCTTTATTCTGGCTTAGTACGTGAAAGATTTCCATTACAAATATAATTATGACCCCATTTATTTATAATTTTGTTCATGCTCAAAGTGATGTTCAGACAGTGTATTTAAATGGATGCAACTTGAAACCTCCTGGTTCTGTATTCCCAGTAATTTACCGTGTTTGTGCCAGTGGGACTTGTTTGGTACTCATCAAGCAGTCTTTCATAAAATTGATTTAGAATTTCTAGCACAAGATTGTCTCCTTTTATTTGCTATAGCTGCAGTATTGACTGCCAAGGCTCGTGTTTATTTGTATACACCCTTTCAGTTTGGCCTGAAAATTCTTGATATTCTTTTCAAGCTAAAGCTTCAGATCCTACTTTATTGTAAAATATTTTTATTGCTGAACTGTGTACATGCTTCAAACACAGGAAAGCACCTGACTGTGCTGCTGTTGTGGTTTTTTTTCTCCTTTTGGTAAAGCTGCTCTTACCATGCAATTGTGGAACTTAATAGCAATCTATTGCAGAAGATGCTGTAATCGGCCTGCAAATATACTAAGATTTGGATTCGTGACAATTCTGGTTTTGTGCTCTGAGGTTATTATAGAAAACAGGCTTATTTTGTGTGCAGTGTTTTTGGAAATGAACACCCCCTTGCTCCACAAAGCTTAGTGTCTTTTTTTTTGCCCGTCCTGTGATAGAGTATTTGGTATGTTTAAAGGTTACAGAGTATTTGGTATGTTTAAAGGTGAATGTATTCCCTATACATAGTGCAGCACTCAGACAATAATGATGCATTTTCCGATGCTCCCACATTGCACTATGATTAGCAGGATAAGGAATAATTTTAGCACTATGTTAAGGCAGCATGAAAGTCTCTTTTTGAGCAGTGTCTCTCGGCTGGTAGCTCCCTGTGGAATAGATGATACATGCTTTTTCCTTACTGCCACGTACTCAGGGTTATGACATAAGATGTGCTGCTGAATATTCACCGTGTGAAGGACTGCTTTATTACCAAGTGGGTGATTCTCCTGAGTGCAGGGAGTGAACACTGTTAATAAAAACTGGAGATGTCAGGCTTGGTAACACGAAATTGTTCAGCATATGCTAAAGCTCTTCCCTTTGGCATGTGATCGTTCTGCAGGGACAGCTAACTTTGCTTATGTAGAATAATTTTTTTTTTATGACTTTTTTGCGTACAACTTTTTGAGCAGTACGAAGTCTTCGGGTTGTGCTCCTGGAGCCTGTTCTGGAAATCCTGTGAGCCCCGCTTGGTGTCCAGAACTGTGTTTGGCTCCCCAGCTGTGGTGTAACTGGTGATGATATATTTTAGAGGATTGGGGCAAAAACAACAGAGAAGGAGATAACTTAGTGAATCTTCATTTGTCTTATCAAGGGTGGAAGAAAGACACTTGCTTGAGGAAAACCTCTGTGGAATATCCTCTGTTTTTAACACTCTGAAGTGTAATTAGCCACTAATTGAGTAATCACTGGTTTAAGCCAGAAAGAACAGATGCACATTTGAATGTTTCTGATGTTTTTGAGTTGTGGAGAAATCTCAAATACAAAAACTTTTCCTAGTTCCTTGGGGTGGTACCAGTAAGATAATCAGGGAAAACTTGAAAAATAAAAATACCCCCTAAATAACATAAAACTGGAATAAATATTTATTTGTAACTGAGGATGCCAGGTGTTGCAGCAAGGGCTTCTTCATTCCTGTTTTCTTTTGCATATAGTTGGAGATAACTTGTTTAAGACAACGATTTATAAGCCCTGTAGATCATGGTGTGGGCCTGGATTAGGCAGAATTATGGTGGCTGGGAGAACTTCAACTGGTCAGTGGGCATGGAGAGGGTCTGTGGTTTCCTTGAGGAGACAGATTTAAAGAGGAAAAAAATTTATATCTGGTCTTTTGGAGAATCCAGCCCTTGAGTGCACATGTTGAGTTGTTTAGGGAAGCATCTGACCAGTTCCAGGTGCTCTCAGCAGGAGTTGTGTTGTTGTCAGACTTCCTCAGGATTTGCCTTCTCCATCCCACGTGATAAAAGGGATGCTGTGGTATGTGACTTTTGTAGCCTTTATAACGACAGCCAAATAAAGGAATAAAGCAAGGGGATGTTGGGGATTAATCGAGATTAATTTTTTAATAGTTGCTAGAAGCTGGATCAAGTAGAAGCCTGTGACCTGCGGCTGCCTGTGTGGGCTGGAGGCCCGTGGTGCTGCCCACCTGGGCTGTTAAACACCCCAGGGCTTGCTGACTGTCAGGGCTGGCCACCTGGCCTGTGGGATGACGCGGAAACATAAAGCAGATCTTTTATTCATGTGTGATTACATGCCCAGTCTTTGCTCCTTTTAATCCGTGTGGGTGTTAATGACAAATTATTGTCATTCCTTTGGGACTCGGGGGATCCCAGGGGAGCCCTGCTCACCCTGTGATGCCAAACACCCAGAATGAGCCTGGGGCTCTGACTGCAAAACTGCCCCTGTGGGTGGTTCAGGGGAGACTGATGTAGGACTGATAGAACATGTGTATGTGCTCTATTATCAGTATTTTAAAAGCTGGTCTTCATGTAAAGTTTAAATACGTCATAAGTGTGTCAGTACTGTAAATATTTCATTTCCTTCTCATGTATTTCCATTTAATTTGTCAAAAACTAAGGACTTGACTGTTGCTAGTTCTACAAGAAAAGGACAAGGGCAAGGCATTTCCTCAGCCATTTCTTTGCTCAGCTATTAACTGTGGACCTTGTATTTCCTTTGTATGAAAGATTACTTCTAGCTAGTGCTTTGCGGTGCCCACACTACATGAAATATGGAGCAGGGTGAGAACCTGGATCTGGTACCTACAGAATGGAATTGAAACAGACTCCTGAATTTAAAAAAAAAAAAAGTATTCTGCTTTCTAAATTTCAGAATCTATTGATCTCGTGTGAATCTGATGTTCAGGAAACTCACCTTTCCCTAGTGACTGATTAAAGACCAGGTTTTTTTAGCCAATATCTTAAGATCTTTGGTAGGAACTTGTGTTGCTGCCTGAGAGTTTTGTCATTCACACTTGAAAAATTCACGGCTTGTGCATAGTTTGGGGCAGTGAAGCTGTACTTGAGAATCTGTTCAGAGCTTTTCCCTCCTGGAAGGCAATAATGCCAAGCTGTCACACCCGCTGTGGTATGAATAACATGGACAGAATGATTATGCTGGTGCCACTTGACCTTGCTTGTCACCCACATGTTGAAAATATCTATGTACAGAGTATGCAGGCTGCACAAAGCTTCTATCCATTGATCACACAGAATTGCCCAATTATTGCTAAATGTCCTTTTTGCTGCCATCCATGTGAATGGTCCTCAAGCTGGATCTCATTTTCTGCCACAAACCAAATTGAACTTTCTGTATGGATGTAAAGCTGCAAAAAGCCTTGTAACAAGGTGGAAGAACAGGCAGCAGAAAAGCAGCTGATGGAATAAAAATTGGAATTCCTGGTAAATTCTGCCTAAGCCACGCTGCTGGAAAGACTCTCTTGAAACTCATCTCTGGTCCTTGTCTTGTGTGACAGCACAAGGTTTGGAATAGTGAAAAACAAAATTTGCCTGAAAAGAAAACAAATATGCTAAAGGATAGAAATTATGCTTCAATTCTGGCCTTGAACAGGGGGAATTCACCGTTGCATAGGGTGAGCAAGGGTCTGCATTAAACTGGCTTTTGTGATTTATTCAAGGACAAGGTAGAGATGTGCAATGGCATGGAGGGGTTGTAGCTATGTCAGAACATAAATATCTGTGTTGCAGACAAGGACCTGAATTGCTTTTGGCTGGTTACATTTTGAAATGAAAACAGGATAAAAACATAGACGGTTTACTACTGCTGATATTTGTTTCAAGTGATGTTTTCAAGTGTTTTGCCATTGAGGCTGAACTTGAAGTCTTGCCTTGTTCTTACCTTGTAAAACAAAGAATGCAAGAATTAAATTTCAGTGCTGCTTCTCTACAAGTGAGTAACTCAAGAAAAAGATCAGAAATATGCAAAAAATCTAGCTGTGGCTTCTCAAATGAAAGATTTCCTGGAATTATTTTTCCCTGAATTTGGTGGGTGTGGTTTGGTGTGGTAGTGCAAAGGAATGGATAATATTAAAGGCTTAACAGCTGTATATTTGTATAGGAAGAGTGTGTGTGTCAGTGAAATAAGGCTGTTAGTGTAGTTTAAGCTAACCAAACAAAGCGTGTATTTTTTTTTCCTCTATGGTATGAGGTTGGAAATGAGGAAGTGAGTCAGTTTCTTGTAGGGAGGGCAAGAGTTGAAAATAGATGGGACATAGTGCAAGCAAATGAGTGGTACCTGTGGAGTGTTACTGGGTGGGCACGGAGGCACCAGGATGAGAGTGGTGATGGGCACACACATGGGAACAGATGGATCATAGAATCCCAGAGTGTTTTGGGTTGGAAGGGACCTTAAAGATCATCCCATTCCAACCCCTCTGCCATGGGCAGGGACACCTTCCACTATGCCAGGTTCCTCCAAGCGCTGTCCAACCTGGCCTTGAGCACTTTCAGGGATGGAGCAGCCACAGCTTCCCTGGGCAACCTGTTTTGGTGTCTTAACACCTTCACAGTAAAGAATTTCTTCCCCATATCTAATGTAAACCTGCCTTCTGTTTGATTAAAGCCTTGTCCTGTCACTCCATAACCTTGTCCAAAGTACCTCTCCAGCTCTTTTTGAGTCCCTTTAGGCACTGGAAGGGGTTCTGATGTCTCCTCAGGGACTTCTTCAGGCTGAAGAGCTCCACTTGGAGCCTGTCTCCAATAGCAGCCTTACAGTCATCTTCTTGACTCTCCTCTGGACTCTATCCAACAGTTCCGCCTTCTTTTCATGCTGGGGACCCCAGAGTTGGATGCAGTACTCTAGGCCAAGTCTCGGGAGAACAGAGTAGAGGGGGAGAATCACCTCCCTCAACCTGCTGATCCCACTTCTTTTGGATGTTGCATCAGAGGCTGGGGAGGAAAGAAGCCTGAGGCGACAGAACGAAAAGATCCAGGCTCAGGTAGCCGGCTGTGTTTCCCGTGCTGTGAGTTCCCCATGTGCATCAGGAGCTGGGTGCACCGGCTGCATCACTCGGCAGGTGCAGGGGCAGATGTTGGGCCGCTCATCGGTGGACCTGGCGTGGTTTCACTCTGAGATGAAAGAAGAGCAGCACCTGAAATCGTGTTGCTTTGGAGAGGCTTGTGGAAGGCTGGAAATACACTTTAATAAAGAGTAACTGGTGAAATCTGCACGTGGAAGGTTCTTTGGGCCCTCCAGGGAGGGCAGTACCTGTGTGCTGGTGAGAGCCAGAGGCTGGAGTCACTCTGGTTCAGTACCTGCTTCTGTCCAGAGCATCTCCTGAATTACCGCAATTTGGCCCTTGGCTACATTTAAAAAAATAAGTTTGTGACTGTATTCAAAGTATGCTGCAAAGCACTGCATTGATCAGAAGAGTAAATTTGTCAAAGCAGGATGAAATATTGTCCTTTCTCCCCTGTGTCTGCTGCCTGATGGTAGTTGGGAACTGCGCGTGGTCAGGCACACGCCTGGGGAAGGGCTCTGGGGGCACATCTGCCAGGGTGCATGGGAGCAGGACAGGATGGACGTGCTTGGCTGTGTCAGTGAAGGGAGGGGTGAAATGCAGGGTGAGCTCTGATCCTGCTTCTCCTTGTTTCTGCTGAGTGTTTCAGCTCTTCCACCTACGTGCTGGTGGGCAGGCTGGTTACACGGGATGGAAAACTCTCCGTAGGAAATGGAGTTTCAGTTCAGACTGTTTTGGTCATTAGGGCTTGGAGCAGAATAGTCTGTGTAGTGGTGTTTTACAGCCTGGCTCTTGGTATTAAATAGCTTTTGTTTACACTTTGTTTATTAAGCTTTGGCTGAGTTTTTCTGTTTACCAGCAAGGGCCCTTTTCACCCTATTAAGTTTTAAAAGGTAACTCTTACTGCTCATTTACATCGCCCTACTTTCACTCCTGGTACTTGGTGTCTACATTTAGTGTTTGATGGGGAAGCCAGGCCTGCACTACCCATTGGTCTCCTTGGCGTATCAACACAAATAAGTTTTTGATTTATTAAAGTTCTTTCTATTAATGGACAAGTGAGGAATTACCCCTGAAGCATCCTTCAGAGCAAAGCTGTGGTTGACAGCTCTAATCGGGAAGAACCCCATGTCAGTGTCTAACCAGCCTTTGTTGTATCGGCCAAAAATTTTTTTTTTTAAATATATATAACAGAGTGTCATCCTTTAGAGGCATTGTCTCCATCTCCATTCTTCTTCTATCTTCTCCATCTTCAATGTTTCGGCAAACTCAGCTCTGTAACACAGGCATGTGCCCAGGCCTGGGCTCAGCTGTGCCTTTCCTGTTGGGATGTTATCCGTGGTGCACTCCATAGTCTGTCAAAGGTCTTGCTATAAACCACCAGTTGTTGATACTTAAATCATAGAATCATAACAGATACTGTTATTTTATTTTCACATTGTTGCCCAACTAGAAAATACCAGAATTTGCAGAGGAACCTTTCATCCTCTGTTATTTCTGGTGTTTTTCATGCCTCTCTGTAGGTCAGAGATAGGCTTTTTGCCCTTTTAGTATTTGGTCACCTTAGAAAACTGTGGTTGTGGTGATGCATCCTTTATTCCTTTCATGTGCAATAAATAACTTTCAGGTTTTCATATCTTTGTAAATCTTGTGTTGAAATCTGAGAGAGCAAAGGCCTGCTAACCTGAAGCAGGTTTCTCCCATGTTACTGTCAGTGAGATCATACCACCATTCTCTGTTCATCTCATGTTTGTTTTTTGTTTTTTTTTTTAGCACACCACAATCAAGTATAGGAAGCCATGTAAGAAGCCAAGGGTAAACAATGGGATGCTTTGTTTACTGCGTGAATAATCTTAGCTTCTCCATTTTAAATCCGATAATGCTAAGAATAATTATGGAAATTTATTTTGCATGTGTGTGATTAAATCTTGAACCAGATGCACCTGCACTTGTAGCTGTGCTGGGTGGAATATCTGGTTCTGTACAGTTGGTAGCTGTTATTTGTTATAGGTCCCCTGACACAAGACAAAAGGAAAAAGAAACTTGGCACGTTACTAAATTTTAATTTGGCTTAATCTTTCCAAATCCTAGATTGTGACTGTTTTGTAGTACACACTGGGAGAAAGGGAGAGCGATGCAGCTAAGGCTGGAAATATTTTGGAAAGTCTATGAAATTTCCAAGGATTTCTTGAGGCCCTTGCTGACGGTCTGTGTCCACCTAGGCTGGAGGGATGGCCACAGCCTCTCCCGACCCTGCAGCCTGGTCTCCGGGGAAGCCACTGCCCGGGCTGGGCTGGGACCTGGCAGTCTGTCCTGCGTCCTGCTGACGTGGCTGCCGGGCACAGGAGCTCTGGTGGAGAAGAAGGGCAGGGGCTGAGTCATCAGCAGGGTGAGAAATAAATTAAGACTTGAACCATTCCTGTTTACACATATGTAAAAACCAGTCATCCTGCTTCCCAGCAGAACAGCACCCGAGTGAGCGGAGAAGCACTTCTTGAAACTTGTCCTTTGCTAAAATTTTGACATTTTTGTATATTTTTTGGAATGCCTAAGAATCTGCTGCTGGGAAATGCGTTCATCTCTAGAATTGGGACAGCAGACTTTAAAGACAAATGTTAGAACATACGGTCTGGGCTATAATTTCAGACTTTTTTGGGGGTTGTAAATTTGCAGGACTTGTATTTGGGGTTTGTGTCTGTCCTTGTTTTACTTGTGTGCGTGTGTCTGTGTGTGTATATATGTATATGTATGCCTGACAGAATCAGGAATTGTGGTACATCCAAGGGCCCTTGGGAAGGCTGTCTTTTACCAGCATACTAGAAATCTATAAGTTTCCCAGTGTCTCTGGATCTCTCCCCAAAACACAGGGAAGCTCTGTGAGTGTACGGGTATCTGCAGGAATGCTGGAGTTGTGTCAGCCCTGCTCAAATGCAGCTAATCCTCCTGGTGTGGACCCAGTGCATTCCAGTCAACGGTGGCAGGATTTTAAAGTCCAAGATCCACATTCTTTACTCAGGGTACAGACATTGCAAACCCATTAGTCAGTGCTTTTAGTCTTTTTACAGTGTATTAGTGCAGCTATGGTTCTGAATTAGTAAGGCAATTGCAGTCAACTTTCTTAATCTGAAGTAATTATATTTGTTGACCAGAAGAATCATGAAATTATTCAATTATCCTTATTAAATTTCTTTACTCCTCATCACAGGCAAATATTTAGTTTCCCATGCTTTTTATTGTTTAATGTCTGTGATTCTGGTTCATGTTTGTTGTTCATGTAAGAGATGTGGATTGGGGATGGGGAGGAAGCACATTTCACATAGAATCTTTGCGGGGCTTTTATTACTGTGCTTCTTATTTCTAACTTTGAAACAAATCTCAACTTGGATAAGTGGTAATAATGAATTGACTTTAAATGGTAAAGAACATAAAATGGATTGTTGGTTTTGATAAACTTTAAATTGTACTTATTCCCACCATTAAAAAAACCCCCAAACATGTAGTGGTTGTTGAAAGCTATATTGAATCAGCTGTTGATTCTGCTGTTATCAGATTTCTGGGGCTGGGTAGCTTTCACTCTCTGATAGTCTAACCCCTTCTATATTTAGATACAATTCGTGTGATCATATCATGAAGAGTCTTGTTTGTTCCTTCTGTGCCAGTGTTTTCTTGTGGTCACTGCCATGGTGTGGGTTCTGTGCCGGTGACATCAACAGCTCATTTTCTGTGTCATGAATATTTTCATTAATAGAGGTTTGAAGAATAGATGATATTAACAGAAATAAATTGCTGAGTCAGCTTTTTAATGAAAGCATCACTGGCTTCAAAACAAAAAGGAAAGGAAAAAGCCCACTCAACCACATTAACCAGTGTGAAATTGCATAACTGTGGACAACCTCAAAGTGTGTAGGCTGCCATCCAGTTGTATCAGTAATAGTTGTTTAACAGTAAATCTAGAATCTGACTTAATATTCCAAATTATTTAGGACAAATATCCTAGAAACAAATAAACCTACACTATGATTTACTCATTTAAACACCACAAGACTTAATTTTGATTTTTCCTTTCTTTGTGGGTCAGAGAGCTTCAAATGCTACTTAAAAATTCAGCTGCTCCTGGAGATGAGTGGGAGTTTTGTTGGGGCTTTTTTTCAGTGTTCAACAAAAGACCAAGTTCTGTCATAATTTGTGCAATTTAGTTTTTTATTAATGTACCCCATGTGTTATAATGTAAAGCTGCAGGGTTCTGCACATGCTTTGTTTACAAGCTGGGTTTGATTACTGCTTATGACTTTTTGCCTTCTTGATTATATTATTAACAACAGTTTTGATGAAGTGTTTTGTGATTTTTTTAAAATTTTTTTTTGCTTCTGTGTTTTTTTTAAGTTTATTCCTCTTATTTCTGTTGGGAATGAGATGGGGGAACATTTGAGTGTCGATGGGATGTCAGAAGCAGCGCCTTCCTCTCTGTTAATTTTCTGTCAATACGCCCCATATAGGAGATCTTAAAAAATACTCGGTAGCACAGAACCACGTTAACTTGGTGTGTATGGGAAGGATTGCAAATTGCTCATCAGCAAGGTTTGTTTTTGATTCTCTTGGCAAGTGAAGGGCTCGTGACCCTGCACATATGGAAGAAAGAACCTGTGCAGAAACGCTGGTGTAAGACTTTGTCAGCAAAATATGTTCCAATTGTTATGTTATGGGAAGACTTTGGTATTGCCAGCACTGGCCAAGCAAGAGCTTGCAATATTTTTTTTGCTCAAAATACTTGGATTTTTTTTTTTTTGACCATACAGCTTTCAAGCACAGTTTTATAAAGTGACCACTTGGTCTATAACTATCTGTGTACTGTTTATCCAAGCTTCACCTAAGCAGGGCTATACTGTGTTATTTATAAAAATCCAGCCTAAAATTCCTAGAAACTCACGGAGTTTTGGTTACCCTGCCAGCTGCTGCCGGGGGTGAGGCTCTTCAAATGCCATCTCGGCGAGGTCACTCCAGATGACCTCGGTGTAACGTGATAAAAGACTATTTTTGTCTCAGCAGACGATATTATCTCACCATAACATTTTTGAACATTTCTGGCTGGATTGTTCTGAATGTTGGAGCTGTGCCTGGAGAGGGGACCGAAACACAATGCCTGCCATTCTCAATTGTGTGAGCACTTGGGTTTGATGATGGGACTGTGGCGAGTAGGGTGGGAGTGGGACATTAATTAGGCCCCTCCAGTCCAGTTCCCAGCACCTGCAGCCTTGGGACTTACACTAGCTCAAATATGTTTAATTTCTAAACCGAGTATTTGTGTGTGTGTGTGTGTATGTGTGTCTCTGTGTATATATGTTCCTATACTTTTACACAAAATAGGTATCCATGTACACCTGTGTAAAGATACATACATATATTCAAATATATATATTTTTATATGGTCATTTTATCACCTGAAGGTGGTTACTCAGCTCTCCAAAGCCATTCCAGCCATGGCTCTCCTCTGAGTGGAAGTTTTTCTAATCCTTGGTGCAAGCATGGAAATGGCAAGCAAGTGCCATTGGGTGTTTTGCCCACAGGACTTTCACTGAGGCCTCATTAAGGTTACTTAAGTTAGAAGTAATTTGCCTCCCTTGAGGGAAAATTCTGATATTTGGAATGTTTATCAGTCATCTGCAAAACGGAATGAACATAATTGGTGGCTAATTGTTTGCAAGAACTGTGAAATACAATTACGAAGAGTTAAGCTGAAACCAATTGTGTTTATGAAATCTAGCATAAGAAACACTATATTAATCCTGCCTCAATACCAGGAAACGCAATTAGTGTAATTAAGACTATCATATAGTAATTTTCTTGGCGACTCGATGCCTTGGCAGCCGCGTTGCCCTGCCAGGGCTGGAGCGGAGCGCGTTCCTGTCGGCGGCTCCTTCTGCCGCCGCTGCACGGGGAGCTCCAAAATGACTTTGTTTACCCTGCCGAGGGGAAAAACTGCTCCAACCCCTGCGTTTGGGCTCGGCTGCGGGCACGGTGTCTTTCTGCAGGCTGCTGTCTGTGCTGGCTGCAGCTGCAGCCCCGTCTGCAAGCGAAGGGAAGCGGAAGGGTTTGGGATCCCCAGTGGGGTTCCTCCAGCTGGAATTTCACCCAAGGCGCTCCTTGGACTGGGTTTTCTGCCAGTCCTGCCCTGACAGCACACACCAAGCTCTGCCTCCACCCTGTGGCACTCTGGGGGTCCTGAGCCCTGTGTAGGAGGGGACAATTCCTCTGCAATTAGGGCAGAGGAATAGAGGAATGAGACTTGCAATTAGACTCTCGTTAGCGTTGCATGCTATATCATGAGAATCACATAAATAAATAGCTTTGTCTGTTTGGATTGAAGTAAACTTGGGCATGTTTAACTTGGTCTTAGGAGCAGCAATCACAGATATCTCCATGCTGGTAACAATATGGACCACTGCTCTTAAATCAGCTTGAATATACATTGCTGATGGATTTGTTGTAGAATGTGCCCAGGTCAGGAAAAAATGAGTATGGTAACATAGTTGTTATTGTTGCAGTTTGTCTGTCACTGCTGTGAATGCACGTAATTAAGGGATAATCAGCATAATGCCTACTTTGAGCTCTTCTTAACGGTTTAATTGCTTCTCTGAGTTAAATAAACACTTTATGCTTATTTTACAAATTTTTCCCTGGGGAGCTTGTCACATGGAAGTGTATGTGCATGTATTTATTTTTTAAACATGAAGAATAATCGGTTATTTGATTAAGCTTCTCCTGAAGTTCTCTTTTGGGATATTCTGTGTTCTTATGAGCTGCTCTGATAACTAATGTGTCAGAATAGGCTGGGTAAGAGAGGTAATGAGTTTGTCAGTGGGAAAATGAACGTGCATGTTAATGTTATTATTCCAGAGTCATCTGTGTGCCCATCCTTTGTGGACAGAAGTGCCTGTGTACATTTTTCTGTCCTTTGTGAAATGCTTTAACAGTTTGAAGTGGCTGTGAGGACTGTCCCCAGGTAATGTGAGGCTCTGGGTACCAACTGGTGTGAGGCTGAGCATATGCAGATGTAAGGGCTCCCTAGAGATTTCTCTTCTCTAGGCTAAACAAGAAACTGTCCAATTATTTTGATCCTTTTTTTCAATTCGTTTTCATTCTGTGCATTTGTCTTTTCAAAGACACTTTCTGTCACTGCATGCCGCATGTACCACATGTCCATTGGAACTGCCCAGAGTCTGCAGAAAATGTTACCTGGCTCTTCCTCCTACTGTGTGAAAGTAATCATGTCTTTGTAAAAGATCACCTACCCCAGAATGCTTACAAGGGATATTCAGTATCTTTCTTTATTGCCTTGTTTCTAGATCCTGTCTGCTCAGCCAGGGTACAGCTCACTTTGAGTATTACTGGAATTTGCTCCTTACAAAAGGCCAGAGCAGTGTGCAGCCTGGCTAACAGGCTCCTCGGTGAGCTGGTGATCCTGTTCAGCAGTGACATTATTTAGCACAAGAATTGAATGTTTTCCTGATAATTTCTCAGCCAAGGAGTCTTGTTTTATGAAATACTTGTAGGTACAGTGCAATTACTATGTAAAGGGCTTCTTCCTTTCCTTCATACAGGGGAATATGTTTTTGTTAAATTTGTTTAATATTTAATATGTTTCCTTGAAATGTTTTAAACTGCTGAATTAATTAATACACTAAGTTAAGATCATGTTTAAACAATGCTGTTGTAACTGTCTTGTCACTTCTCTGGTAGTGCAGGTCTAGCTGTGGTCCCTGCTCCATGATGGTGGTGTAAATACCACACTGAACAGCCAACCTCACCCTATTTTGAAGCCAGTTGTGTTGACAAACACCAGACTAATCTCTCTAACGGGGCTGTGAATGTTTGTGTGTGGGTGGTGGTGCTGTGCACATCAGGGATGTTTTTGTTTATGACCAGAAGGGTGTAAGGACAAACTTCATACTCTGCTGGGTCTTGGAGCAATGAGTGGCTTTGGATGAACGTGTGAGCAATGACAGAACTTTTAGTTGAGGTTTTTCTCCTCTTCGTCACTCCAACAGCTTCTCTGGAAGTGGGGCTTAACTCTGCAGAAAGGTGGGATGTGTTCAAAGGCTTTCCAGTTTATTTATTGATGCCTTGTTTTTATTTGAACTGCAGCCTTTTATATGTTCAAATGAACAGAAGCTTATATTTTCCTCAGGGTGAATCTAAGACTGAAATTATGTTGTTGACAAGCACAGCAAATTGAATGAATTTCAGTTTTAAGGCCAACACAGATATTGAGCATCAAATTTGGGTGCTCTGCTTTGATCATATACACAAAAGAAATAGAGATCTACAAGCTGATAAATGACATTTATCAACTGCTGCTCATTCAGTTATTTCCATTCTATATGTAGCCAGAAAAGCTTATGCACAAGATGGGTTAAGTGAATGAGGCAGTTACTTGAGCCAACTACTATTTCAGAAATAGAACTGTAGATATTTTCTAAGCCTAGACTGTATAGTTGCAATATTCCTTTGATACTACTACCTCTCCTCTGCTTGCAGCTTCTTAAACCCCTTGTTTCATCATTTTAGGAGCTGTATGGCAAGTACCATTTTGAATATCCAATTTGGAGCATTATTTTTCTTGCTTTATTTTTACATTTAAGATGGATGTGTTTTAGGCAGGCATAGTGGTTAGTCTTATCTGCCTGCATTTAGTGAGTTGCTAAAAGCAGTTTGTGCAAATGTCTGGGCAATTTTAAATTGAACTTTTTATAATTAAAAATGTAATGAGAGTCATTAAAGCAGCAGTGATTCAGTTCTAAGTACAAATGCAGTTAGAGGCTGAAAAATTGCCTTTCAAACCAGATAGCCCTGAAAAGCTGGCAGCATGCAGTGCTGCTGATAAGGAACACAGGGCTCTTTTTAAGCCCTGCGTGCTTCCACATGGGTTTTGCTGGTGCTTTCAACAGTTTGTAGCAGAGGCTGCTCTCTCCACAGGTTTCCCACCCCCTCAGTAAAAAGTGACTCTTGTACACGTGTGTGGAGCTGACATGCTGAGTCCCTCTGGAGACAGCTGATGCTTCTCCCCTGTGAGATGTGCCTGGGAAATGTGGCCAGAGCAGTTGTGTGCTCAGTGGGGTGAGAGCACTGCCTGCCTTCAGGGGGACCAGAGACCTTCCAGATTCCTGAACAGCCAGTGGAGCAAATTTGCCCCCTTCAGAAGGAGTTTCAGAGCACATAAGTGAACTACATGCTCTGATTCATTGTCTTTTTAAAGAGTATTTTTGAGTAAAAGAGGGAGACTGCATGCTGCAAGTCTGAGTGTTGGCCGAAGTAACATCCTCCAAAGATGATGTAGGGAATCATGCTCGAAATTTCAATTGTGTTTTTCTGAACAGAGATAAAGTGAAAATACTATTTTATTCCCAACTGTCATTTTATTTGGTTTGCTGGCATCCACCAATGCTGTTTCATTGCACACAAGGAACTCTTTTCTGCCTCTTTCTGATTTCTTTCTCTTCTGTTTTCTACCTGCAAATTACTGTGTCTTCTTCCAGTATGTCTAACCTACATTCAAACCTTTCTTTTAATGATATCTCGGAAGCTGGATAATGGTTCTTCAGTCTTGCTGTGGATGTGTTGCTACTTGTAGAGCTCTCAGTTCAGTAAAGGGTCTGCTCTGTCTTGAACTGCTCTGAAGTGCTTCTCTTCCTTGTGATTTTTGTATTAGTGGAAGACAGTTTTTACTGGTAAAAATGGCCGTTGTTTTTTGGAAAAGTTGTGGTTTGATACAAATGACCTGACCTGATGGAGAGCTGCTGCTGAAAGACATGACCTCATGGTGTCCTCTCCACCCTTTGCATCATTTCCCACTGTTTCCTTTGCCTGGTGCTGGCATTTGCCTGACCCATTAGCCTGGTCAGGAAGGAAAAACTGATCTTCTGCCATTTAGTCTCAGCTCCCACAGTTCAGGAGCAAAAAAGAAGAAAGAGGAGGAGGTCAGGAGGAGGAAGAAATGAGGGATACTTCCACTTTAGTGGCATTAGCTCACAAACCTATTTATCCAGTCACTAATTATGAACCCTAGTAGGAAAATGATGAACTAATGTTAGGAATGAGTTAGGAACACAAGCTGCGTGTTACAGGGGTTTGAATACAAGAAAGCCACTTGCTGAATTATTTTTTCAGTTCACAGAAGGTTTTAAGTGCCTGCTTTGCACTGCTTGTTGGGTGTGTGTGCCACAGGCTTTGGGAGGCTGTGGAACATCATCACATGGGTCCCCCAGAAGAGAGTCTGGGACCCTCTTGTCTGTGAGACCCTTTTTATTGTTTCTTCTGCATATGTTCTTGCTGTGGGGCTTTTGAAACCCAGCCCATAAAGAAACCATCCATTATGCTTGGGTCACCTCAGGCTGCTTTCTGCTGTGAACTAGACCTGATCATCTGCTGAACTGCCCAGAAAGAAATGGAAAATGCAGATGCCTGAGGGGCATTGAGCTGAGGAGGTGCTGGGCAGTCAGATGTCACTTCAGTCCTGTGGACATCTACTGGCAGATCTGTGCCTTCTCTTTGAGTTATCTGGGAACTATTTAATTTCTTTTCAAGGAAAATTGCAGACATCTGTTGGGGATCAGTAAATTGGGAGGGGTGCACAAAGGGGTAATCCATGTAGTCCCTGCTCCTGCCTGGTCCTCAGCTCAGGAACCCTTTCACTAAAGGATGCTGTGTGGAGAGGAAATCTCTCCCTGATTTCAGAGCAATATAAATTCTTCAGTTCAGAAACAGTGGCCTCTCTTCCTGTTGTTTGTCTCATTCTTCTGTCCAAATACCAGGGGAATCACAATGTCTTTTGGACTTGGGAGCTTGGCACATCTTATTTCAAATTTAGATGAGGAATGCCAATTTGCCCTGCTCTAGATCTTCCTGCCTTGTTTGCAACTTAATCTACATGTTTTGTGCTTTGTTGTGTCAGTGCGTCCATTCTACAGGAAGCACTTGGGACTTCTGTACCTGCAGCATTTTTCCACACTCAAAGTCAGCTTTGGCAGCTTTAACTGAGAGAGCACATCTTGGGCTAAAGCCTTGGGGTGGGTGCTGTGTCAGGCATCCTGCACCCCCAGCATGCCCCTGCAGCTTCACAGGCTGACCACTGCTGAGGGTCTGGAGACCATCCTTTTTCTTGGTCTGTGCATGAGGCAGAGAAACAACTAAATTGATGCTTAAGTATAAGCACATGTACTATCTGTGCAGGTAGTGGGTTTTACCCTAGAACTTTGTGAAAGTGGAAATTTGTCCGCTGGATGTTTCTATTTGTCTTTGAATGAGAGCGTCTCAAAAATACACATCCAAATAGCTTTACATATCAGGGAATGAATTTTCCTTCCACCTGGCTGTTTCCCCATTTCCTTTTTGAAGTTTTTGCTGCTGCCTGAAAGCTGGAAACCTTGCTGGCCTCTAAGTGTCTTCTTGAAACCAGGGTGAGAGTTTTTGTGATTTTTTTCTTAGTATAAAATGTCACCATCAGCTTCATTTCACCACTGCACATGCTCTCCTATCCTGCTAACCATTGTGCTGTATCTGCTGGAAGCAGAGGGTTTTGTTACCTGTAGACAAAGAGAGGCTCCTCCGAGGTGTCCGCCAGCAGCGGGACCCAGCTCCCCACCTGGCCTTGCACACAAAGGGGCTCTGTCCTCAGGTTTGTCTGTAGCTGCACAAAGTCTGAAAGATGAGCTCTGTGGGGAAAACTGACACAAATTCCATGTTCGCATTGCAAGCCTGGGGTTTCAAAGGGGAGCAGTGCTGCACCTGTAGCCTGGTTTAAGACATTATTGTAATAGTTACTATCTCAGTAGACGTAGGACTTAGTATTTTGTGTTTGAAATGACTTTGTAAGAGGCAATGTATTTGGTGTAGTATCAGCCTCAGATGTGACAAGAGGGTAGTAAGCAAAAACTGTAACCTCGAGCACTGGGCTGTTCCTTTGACTTTCAGTAGTCTGTGAGCAGTGATAATCACTTACTTATTTCCATTCAGGGATTTATCAAGGGGAAGAGGATGATCATATTTTCCTTTACTTAAGCCTTAAGTTGAAGCCTGAGGTGGTGATAACTTCTCAGGTTGTCTTGTGTTTATGCTAAAATCTTGGTCAGCACTACTCTTGCTCTCAGCCAAGGCTGAAGAGAGACTTGGAACATCTCTCTTACCAGTGGGCAATTGCCCTAATGCCAGAATACATTGTGATTTCCAGTGAAAAATACATACATGGCAGGGAGAAACAATTTATTTTGACGTTCCTTGAAGCACAAACAGCTGCGCTCAACATTTTTTTTTTATTTTAAAAGCACAGTGGCATCTCCCTCGATAATCAGAATTACAGCTGAGCGTGAACAGCAGGGCATAGTTCCGTGCGGAGTCACTTAGCAAAGTGTTGCAACACAGATTATCCGATGTGAAACAGCTGTATTCATTACTAATAGAGCAATTTGACAAAACACCAACATGGCTTTTTCCCACAATAACAGATGTGTGGAGCAGGCTGCCACCCCCTCCCCAGATTGCCAGCATCTGTGCGTCATGTCATGCTCCGAGGTGCGGCGTGGCCGTAGCGCCTGCCAGAGTGGATGCATTTATTTTATCCGTACGATGGAATAGTTATGTTGTGACTAATCGGGATCCATCGGCTGGAAAATTTTAACGACTTGGAAGAAAATCTTTCTGCCTTGTTATTACTTATTACTTAATAATAATGTTTTGTGGATGCAAATGTATCGTAGCTTCCCAACACATGCCAAGCACATCTGAACTTCCTTCTTTTTTTTTCTTCCTGTCAGCTGTTAAACAGGCAGAAAAGGGTTTGTAGTTCACTATGCACCTCTCAGGTTCTCCTTGAGAACAGTGGAGCTGTGATGGAGAACAGTGGAACAGCTGAGCTTGCAGATGGGAAAATACATATTAAAGCCAAATAACGTGAGGTTGTGGACGGCGAGAGTCCATTTCCTTTCCTTCTCCGCCTACATAAGTCAATTTGTTTATTCCGTGTTTAAGTTCTCAGTAGAAGCACCTGTGATTACAATAACTTGTTTACAATTAAACTACTATATCATAGGGGCCACCTAAACGTACTAATAGAATCAGAAAGCTTATTGCCTTTGGGAGGTCACTGGCCTCTGGAGTAAGAGGAAGGGAGGAGGGAGAGCAGCAGGGACTGTGCGGGGAACTGGGCAAGACACGTGGCTTCAGACAGTTCAGAAATAGACCTTTGATTTATTTCTGTTATTTGTTAAAAATATCAAACAGTCCTCCTTGTTGAAATGCAAGGTATTGAGTAGCAGCATGTGATCACAGTTACTTTTTTTAGAAGATAGGATACTTTTCTCTGCACATCAAAGCACAGAGATGACAATTCCATTTCCCATGTCCCTGTAGTAATGTTTTTTTTCATCTGACTAACATGCTGAGAGTTGCCCAATTTCTCAGATTTCTGGGTTTTGGAGAGATTTCTCAGAAATTTGGTCTCCATGTCTTAGAAGAAAATAGTTTCAAAACCCTGTTTTTGTGTTAGCCTACCAATAGTTGTCAGTAAGTATTTCTCTGGAAAGAAATGAAGAGCACAGAAAGTGAGAAATCCAAAGAATCTGAGAAATCCCATGGAAGCCGAAAATGAAATAACTGTGAGACAGTTTTACTTCGGGTACACTTATTAGTCTGATGAGTGTGATCAAAGACTTTGAGTGTTTCTGTAACTCCAGGCAGTCACTGGGGGTGGATCCAGCACCTCGGTGCCCTCCCTAACAGGGAGGGCATCCCAAGGGGTGCGTTGGACAGTCAGAGCAATGGACAAAGGGAGTTCATGGGCACCTCAGCATCTGAAAATTTGGTGGCATGGATCTGGATTAAGGCCTTTACAAAGAGTTGGTTTGTGTGAAGCTGGTGGAGATGCTCAGTCCGTGCTCTTTTGGCACAAACTGGGGAGCACAGACAGAAGGAGGTGCAGCTGCTGCTCTAGAAATAGGCACTTCATCTTCTAGAGAAGTAAAGATGTGCTTGTCATACTCTGTCAATTAAACACAATACAGTTAAGGTGTAAAGCAGGTTTCTTTCACGTGCTGATAGTTTTGGGGGCCTTTTGTAGCACGTGGTTTTATTTAAAGAAAGCCCCCTCAGTAACTTGTAAAATCTTGAGAGTGCAAAACAGAGGAAAACCAAAGAGCTTTCCAGTGTGGACTTTTTGGGCAGCCCAGCTCTTGCTGAAATATGCACATTTTGTGTACAAAGGCAGCAGTTTTAGGCAAACACAGCACATGGGGCCCATGCTGGTGGGATGCTGGGGAATGCAAGGAGTAAGTGCTGCTGTGGCTCAGGGAGATGAGCAGGACAATACCCAGGCAGAGCCCTGAGCAGATCAAACATGGTGCCTGCTTTCATCACAGCAGCCAAGATCACTATCCTTAGCCTGACATGCCCTTGGCACAGGAATGCAAAAACCCTTGTCACAAGGGAGGCTGAAAGAAACTGTCTTTCAGCATGGTCATTTTCCCCTCACCTTGAGCTTTGTCAGCAGATGTTAATAAAGCTCTAATAATGCAAATATTTGTTAATAAAAAAATCCCTAATTTGATACTTGGAAGCAAAATTATGTGAAAATATTTTTCTGGTTGTTCCTGCTTGCAGGTTTTGTAATGTAAATTATTTTTTAGTGTTCAGGTTGCCAGGATAGCTCGCCGCATTCCTTCAGCAATGTGGCAAAAATGTGTCCTTCAAACTTGTTAACCAACCCTGCGCTTCATGAGCACCACTGAGGGGACAAAAGTATGTTGTTTCGAAACAGGACAATATCAAAACAACCCATTCATTTTAAAGTTAGCTGGAGAACGTAGGGGATGCCTTCAGGTGGTCTTTCATGTTTGGGTTTAGAGATCTGTTTTCAAGAAGGACTATGAGTCAGCTGGACCAGCCGTCACGGTAAATCCATACTGCAGGTGATGTCCCATGTCCACTGCGGTGCTGGGCTTAACACATTCCTGTCAGAGCTCCTTCCTTCACAGCGTTGTCAACATTTTGAATGTATACAAAGTTTTAATGGGAGAGCGTGTGCAGCTGGAAAGCAACATCTGTGATGCTCTAGTGTTTTCTTCTGATGTCCAGCTGATGCAAATAAATGCATAGCTGTGGTTGTCTTACTGTTGACTTATTATCCACAGGAGTCCTCGGGAGTTGAAGGCTTTATTTTTCTTTAAAAGCATAGCTGTTTCTAGCATATGCTTTTTAAAACTTTGTTTAGGGTTTTGTCTACTGTCTGTGTTTTGTTTCAGCCTTCTAATAAGATTATTTAAATTTGACATCCTAACTGTTCTAGGACAATGTTTTTAGAACAAACCCTGAAAAGTTTGTGTGTTTAACATATACAGATGTGAACCAGAAAATCCATATTTTTCTTTATTATTCTGCCAAATGTTATGCTTTTCCTTTTAAAGTATAAGAATTCAAACAGTAACAGTTGCTTGACTTGGAGCATAAGCTGGTAATGAGATTGTTAATAACAAAATGATATTAAAAGTAAGGAAGTTAGACTGCAGCAGTTAACTCCTTTTATTACTTGTCTGGTGTTTTCTTGTGTTAAGGACATGGGGTTTCTTAAATAAAGCTCTGAAACTACATTCTTCTTTCAAAGTGAGGTTGGTTTCTACAACTCCTTCACATCATCCTGAGTCTATAAGCTGCTAATGGATCATGATCTTTATCTCTGATTGGTTCAAGATACAAAGTAGAATATTGAAATGCATGCTTATAGATTCATGCAAGTATTAAAAATCAAGGACTGTGGTTTGCATTGGAGGAAAAATGCATCTGTCAAGTCCAATGTCAGAATACTAGACATTCCCTTCACATTTGTGGGTTTATTTACTCCTTTGATTTTCCTTTTCCTTCAGCAGCTTGTTATAACCTTAAAAAATGAAAAATTTTCTGTGTGCCAACAAATACTTTGTTAGAGACTGACCTAAATGATTAGACCAAAGGAGTAGAAAATGAACTTGGTAGCGGAGCTCCTCAGTTTGTCTTGTTGGTTCAAGATTTCTTGTGTTTTGTGAGGGAAAGCTGAAAAGAGAGAATGTAGCAACATTTGTAGTGTTTTGCATGCAGTATGTGGGGGTGGATGGGCATGCCACAAGGTCAGTTACATGCTATATATAGTATAAAATATATAAAATATTTTAGTTGTACTGAACCAGTCTGTGTAACAGCCTTGCAGTAGACTGTGGGGTGAGAGTTCAGTTTTCTTCTAGGATGTTGTGTTAAGATCATGGAACGGTTTTGGGTTGGAAGGGACCTTAAAGATCATCTTGTTCCAGCCCCTTCCATGGGCAGGGACACCTTCCACTATCCCAGGCTGCTCCAAGCCCTGTCCAGCCTGGCCTTGAACACTTCCAGGGATCCAGGGGCAGCCACAGCTTCTCTGGACACCCTGTGCCAGGGCCTCACCACCTGGTGAAGGTACTACATAATGTCTAAGCCAAGAGAAAAATACCTTTCTATGATACGATTTTATGTATATACCTTAGCAGATTGTATATTATGCTAGTGGTGATTTCCGTGTCAGACCCTAATCACTGCATCTAAAAAACACCACTTGTTTGCTTAGACTCGTGTGAAGTGGTTTTGATACCTGTGGGGATGCACCCTCCTGGTGAAGGGGAAAGAGCAAATTTTTGTATCCTTTATTTGTAGAAGTAAAGGATTTACAAACATTAGTTGTGTATCAAATGCTTCCATCTTCAGCAGTCAGTTCAGTTGAATGAGAAGTTGATTCATGTGCAAGCTCTTTGATAATCAGTAATAATATTCAGCCTTCTATTAGAAATAGTATTAAAAGTGTTAGGGCTTCTTCTCCACTTCCTTTGTGTGTTAATGCTGTGAATTTTCAGTCTTCAAATCTGCTTCCAACCTCAGGCTGTTGGTTGAGTTTCGTGACAGCGCTGTGTAGAATTGTGTTCTCACTTTCCAATCTCTTTGGGTGAGTAGTGAAAATTAAGGATATCAGTTCTTCTGTGGGAGAGATTTTTTTATAAAATTCTTAGAAACTTTTTATGTTTGCTTAGGGTGACTCCAAAAATAGCACATCCTGCCTGTGTGCCAGTGGACCCACTTGCCTGTCTGTGCCCTGGCAGTGTAGGAGATGCTGCAGACTGCTTGAAATTGGTCTTGTAGCTCCTCTTTTGCGAGCTCATGAAATCAAACATAAAACTGTGCCTTAACTGCACCTGTTTCACTGGGTGTGTTATCTGGAATGACATATTGCAAAGGTATCTTAGCAGGCGGGTTTACATTACCCGAAATCTGAGCCGAGTATTAGATACTGCAAAACAAGCCCGGTGAAAGTATAATTTTAGCTGCTGCTGTAACAGTGAGTGACCCAGAAAGACTTTCCAAAATCTCAGACTCTTGATGGTTTTCCATATTGTCTTTGTAATCCTGCACGTAGTATTGTCTGGGTAGCTTTCATTTCTCTCGTCACGGTTTTGATTTCAGGACAGTGCTTTTAATTTTTTCAGTCTGCACATGGTATGGAATATGTAGATTGCCATGAAAATAATGTCATGTTAATTAAAACAAAAGGGAGCTTGAACGCCTACTGAACTCAGGTTTCTGAGACTTCAGGTTTTTCTCTTCCATTAAACACCTCTCTGTCTAAGGAATGATGTGCAAGATACAATGCATTGTGCCTTAGAACAGCTTGAGTACATGGATTATTTTGGTAAACCACTTGCAGACAGTTCATGCCAAATGCAAACTGGGACCAGTCTGTTTCCATTGCTCTCCAGTTGGACATCACACCCACTGGCTGCCTCAGCTGGGAATGCAGAGCACAGCGGGCTGTACTTGTTGTCTGTAGGTCCAACTGTGCCTGAAAACGCCACAATTAAAATCTCCACCTGGGACTGATGAGAGAATCGATGAAAATCAGCAGTTTCTGGTTCTCCACAAGACTATCAATGTAGTGTAGCTTTATGAGAGCTTCCCTTGTGCCCAGAACACCTCCTCCCTTAATTTCTCTATTATAATTTGCTCTGTGTTTCACAGACATTTTAAATGTAATTTAGAGACAGGAAGCGTTGTGCCTGGTGTGATATTTGGGCACTAATCTTGAGGAGTGAGGGCTTGTGTGCAACATGGGCATGAGGTGATGGAGCTCTTGGTCCCTCCTGGCACAGGGGGGACCTCAAATATTTCACTTTCCAAGGGTACAGTCAAATAACTTGTAGAAGAAGGTGCTGGTACCACCTTCCTTCTGCCTGGGAGCAGTTCTGTAGTGACTGAGCCAACTTTATTCAAGAAAATAGGTGAAATTGGTGCAGCTGGTGGCTGATTACAGAGAATGCTCTGCCATAGCTAGAAAGTCAATGGTACAAAAATTATTCCTGATTTCTCTTTCCAGTTGGGTCACTGCTCACAGTGGAAAACAAGGTACATGGAGTCTTTCCCCTCAGTTAATAGGAACTGTGAGAAGTAGCGCACATTCAAGCTTTTATTAACAGAGCAGACCTTTCCACTTCACGTGCTGTTATTTTGCTGTGAAATGGAATCTGTTGATTTCAAAACCTTTCAGGCCATCCTTATTTCACAATGCTTTATCTACACGGCCACATATCATTATTTGTGCAGTTACTTTTGCCCTGATGCCGAAATGATAGTGCTCAAGCTTCCAAGGAATTCTAAACGTGGAGCGGGGACAGTTCCCAGGAAGAGCACTCTTGCCGTGATTTTCTGTAAAAGCAAAAATTCCTCGAATATTTACATAATTGTAATAATTTGCATAAAATCTCTACTGAATTCTAAAATCAGCTTTTAAAATAAAGGCAGAAATACTCTTTTATTTACCAAAGAGATGAGGTGTTTGGTAACCAATCTGCAATTACGAAAGGGCGCTGAAGTGAGGCTGCTGAATGTTTAATTTGCTTAATGTACAACTGCCACTGTTAATAGCTTTGACACAACTAAAAGCTTTGCTCATTCAAAAGGCAACAATTAATAAACAAGATTAATTTTAAAATTAATTATTTATTTACCAGAGGAAAAGCCTTTTGTTCTTTCAAAAAAATAGGTAGATAATTTTCTCCTTGGTGAGTATATGCAAAAGTAAGTGGGCGTCTTCAAAAAGTGTTTGCATAAATATTCCCATTTTTATGAAGTAAAAGTGATTTAATATAAAAAGAATTTAGGGGAATAATTTAGCTTTAAATTATTTTCCTATATGAAAACACATTTATGTATTCTTTGGTTCCACTTGCAGGAAGAGTACTGCTGTGAGGAGGAGAGGGCTGAAAATTCAGCTGGTTTTGTTGTTTGGGGGATGTTTTTTAATGTCTGAAAAACGCATCATCAGTTCTAACTACTTTTTGTGGGCAGCTCCTTGGTGGGCGATTCTATTGCTTGTTTGCCTTTCTCCCCCTCCAAAGATGCCTTTCCCTGGGGCCTGTGGCAGGATGGAGACATCCCACACCCCTGCTGTAAAACAGCACCTGGGGGATTTTCGGCCCCGGTGTTCTGCCCTTTGCAGGCAGCTTTGTTACAGAAATGACTGCGGCATCCAGCAGCTCCTGGGATTTGCCTGTCCTCTCATGTCATGCTTTACCAGGTTGCTTTGAAAATCTTCCTGCTGCTGCATGTGCAGGATTTTTGCAAATCACTCACTCTGTCCCGTGTCTCAGGAAAACCAGGAAACTTGATAGAAGGGTTTTGCGCAAGCTTGAATATTCTTGACACGCGTTAAGTATTCTTGCTGAGCGAAGTAACCATCCTTTACGGGGCTCTCCAGCTGGAATAGGCATGCACACGGATAGCACTGGTTAGTGCTAACCCAGGAGAGACAACTGTTGGTAACTTCATATAATTTTATGACTAAAAGAAATCGTGTTACCTTTTAAAAGCACTCTGATGGGACTTCTGCTTAACAAAACCAAAAATCATCATCTTGTGCCTAGTTGGAGACACAAAACAGCACAATCTTGAACTTGGAGAAACTGCTGATTAAAGACTCATTTCCAAATTTGTTTGAGCTGTGCTTGTCTCGTGACATTTGAGAAGGGGGTTGGTTTGTTGGAGTGACTGGAAGTCTGAATGCCTGGTTTATTTAGTAACCACTGACCCAGCAAACATCCCTAGTAGTCAAATGAAGCGGATGCCTCTTCTGGCGCAGCCTGTGTGTGCAGGAGGAACCTTGTACCACTGAGGTGGGAACATTTTCTTTGGAGTAGAAGGTGCCTCAGTGCAGTCAGAACACTTTCTAAGTCTGGAGGGATTTTTTGCCTTTTAAATCCTGCAATCACTCAGAGCACCTCTTCTCCTAAAGTTAAGAGTCCTCACAAAATTATCATGAAAGTAAATTTTGAGGAGTTTAAGTTGATGGTTATTAATGCATTAGTCCACCAGGATGAGCTTACACTGCTTGTGTTGGAAACATTTCCAAGCATTAAGAAACTTGGGTATAGAAAAATGCATCTTTAGATACAGGAGTAATTGAACAAACGTTATTGGGATCAGTCTCAAGGTTTGGTTTTTCACATATTTATCGCCAAACTCTTAAACCCGTTGGATCTTCCTAGTCACCTCTCTACCCCATCTTGTGAAATCTCATTTATTTTGTAGTACGTAACATTTATGTATGAAGTGCATGTTGTAGTACAGACTTTTTTGATTGATCCAGTTGTTGAGGACTTCAATAACCAGTGAAGTACTTGTAGGGATCAAGAAATATTTATGCGAGGAGGACAGAGAAAATCCCCTTCTTTTAGTGGTTGCAGAAGTGACTCCTAGCAAAGCTCACTCCTCCCCAGTCCTGCCGTGGTGGTTTCTCCACCTGTTTCCTGAGCTGTGAGTGCTCCAGTGATGCTCAGGCAGAAGAGGATGGACACAGCCACAGCAGGACAGGGCTCCTGGATGGACATTTTCAGCCTGTGCCACGTGGGTCCCACCCCTGGTGGTGTTCTCCTGCCACCTGCAAACTCTTCCTGGCTATCACCTGTTACTTGTTAAGAGCTTTTTTATCATTGGGACCCTGTTTGTTACTAAAATTGGTACATAGCAAAATGTGGCCTGTAAGATTAGTTTTGATAATTTTATAGTACAAATTCCTTTAACATCTACAGGTTGTTGCCTGATTTACTGCAGTGTGGTCAGTCCCGAGACAGTAGAGCATGGTTCCCTAAAGCCCTGAAATTTTCTGATTATAATGATTTTAATGCTGATCATGAGTAGCAGTGGTACAAAGTATCCAGCTATACTTTTGAGAGCTTAAAAAGATCTTTCTTAATAGGCTTTCTTAACAGCAGTCTTAAAATTAAATAAAGGAAAAACAATTTCACTGTTCAAAGATGAATGCAGGCTGCGTAATTTTTTATCCAGTGGACTTCATTAAATAACTGTGTGCTGTTTGATCATATCAGCAGTGACCTGCCAGGTTTAGGAGCTCTTGCTGGTGGCGGGAGTGTTTAGAAGCAACACTTTCAAGAGAAAAGTTGCTTTGCCCACACTGTTTGCCCTACATCAGAGGAAAACTGAGAAGGTGGTAGCAGGATTAAAGTTCCAAAAGTGAAATGTCTCAAAGATTCTTAGACTTCCCTTGGTACTCTGGTGCATTCCTGTCTTTTTGTATAAGTAATTCACATAGTATTAGTAAGTGTTGAAACAAATTGTGGCAGAAGAAATTTCCAGGTGTTTTCTACCTGATATTCCTCACATTCTTTTCATGCCTGGTGGGTTCATAAGAAACTGGCTGCCATGGAGTAATTAACAGACCGTAACTCACTTAACAGACATGAGTAGAAACCTTGTATTGTGTAAACTTTCCTCATTATTATGGTACATTTCATGCTGTTTGCATGTCTTTGTTTTTTAATTCTTGTATTTTTAAGAGGCCTTTGTAGATAGCACTTTCCAGGCTTATGTGCAGCATTAAAGCTTTTTTCCTGCAGAATTAAATCATAGAATTACTTAGGTTAGATGGATCTCCAAAGGCCATCCTCAAAGCCAAACAGAGCAGGTTGCTCAGGGACTTCTCCAGCTGAGTCTTGAACATCTCCAAGGATG
Organism: Dryoscopus gambensis; assembly: GCA_013389985.1. Taxonomy (NCBI): domain Eukaryota; kingdom Metazoa; phylum Chordata; class Aves; order Passeriformes; family Malaconotidae; genus Dryoscopus; species Dryoscopus gambensis. The sequence continues at coordinate 201,733 of WEIT01015113.1, read as the reverse complement.
GGGATTCCATAGCCTCTTTGGGCAACCTATCGTTTGATCACCCTCATGGCGAGTGAACAAAAAAAAGAAAAAAGTCCTCATTATATGTGATTGCAATTTCATGTGTTTGAGTTTGTCTGTTGCCTCTCATCATGCCGTGCGCTTTGGAAAAGAGTCTGGCTCCATCTACTCCCTATCCTCAGTAGTAATGGGTTTTCCTTTACTTACAAAAGCTATTTTCTCCATCTGGACAAAAGCAGAATTGGTAGTTAAACCCCGGGCTGTATTTCCTTGAAGACCTTTCTGAAGTTATACATCACAAATTCCCAGCTTGATGTTTTGAAGGTGGGGGTTGGATTGTGGGTGGTTTTCCATTCCGGTTACAGCTGATCTGCTTCTGTCCATAAATATTCAACAGTTCCATTCAAGAATATTTTAAAATGCTTTCCACTTAGCAGCATTGTGCATTTCGTGTTCTCAAACTTCTAATTTGGCAAGTCAGATTCAGACACCTACCCAGAACTGTAGGCAAAGCCTGCAGATTAAGTTAAGGTGTAATGACCTGGCAGAAGTTCCTGCTATGTTCTCCTGGGGCATCTGCCCAGTGCCAGTTGCATTTGGTAACGAATGGGTTCTCTGTGTTGTTCTGCCCCATGGAGACTGGTATTCTGTGTTGTTAAAACTGGAAGGTGAATTGGAGGAAAGTTTCCAAAACGTCACCAAAGATCGTGTGCTTTTCAAGATTGTGCTGTTCCTTTAACCAGAGTTCATTTATTGTTTGCACCTCAAGGATGGGGTGGAGTTCAGCCCCATGTGCCACTTGACAACGCTGGAATGATAAAATTAATCCAAAAAAAATTGGGTGGATGCTTCAGTGCCTCTGTGCAAAGGGAGCATTGGGACTTCTCCATTTAATCCTGTATTTCTGCCACTCTGTATTTTTAAGCTACACACAGTACATGTAATTCCATACTTGTGAGATACTGTGTGTGCCTTTGTGGGTTATTCAGGTTTCTAAAGTCTGAGAATTACATGTGTTCAGGATCTTGCTGGATCAAACTAATTGTATGTATTTATGTAAGTGATTGACAGGCTCACTTAGCATGCTAAAAATAATGAGGCTCCCTCAATTTATTCAGCAGGAAACTTGATATTCCTTTTCAAAAGAAGGGCAATGCTGTTGTTTAAAAAAGAAATGTGATGGCATGTTATTACTTGTGGATATGTTGTTATAAGTCTGAGTCGTGAGGCTTGCAACAGCTTTCAGTAGATCACGTAACTTCTCATGCCTGAGTAAAGATAGATGTGCTGCCTTGGGTTCTGCGTTGGAATTCCCCCAAATAGATTTCATCTCGTAATTTCAAACAATTTGTGGTATCTTCTTTGAATATTGTTTTCCATTGTTCATTGTTAAACTGCTCCCGCCTTCAAACCCAGAGCCTGTTTCATCTCCGTGGCAGATTGTCACCTCTGTATGCCTGGGCTGCACGTCGTCGTTCGGTGGCCGTGTCCTGTGGTAAAGGAGATGGTTTCCTTCCCTACCCTCTTCTTTTGGGGAGTATTGCATATTTTAGGTTTCTGAGCAGTTTTTGAAAACAGTTGTTTTGGAGATGGTGAAGAAGATGGTTGATTTAAGTGTGTGTTTTTTTTTAGCCAGGCACATGGTTTCTAGTCCTCAAAGATGAAGAACAGGCAGAGTTGAATCCCATGCTGAAATAAGGCTTCAGGTCTAATAACTTAGGATTTCCATGGCCAAAAAATGATCACTCGGTGCTGCCAGACCTGTCTTCTTTCATGTGTAACTTATTTCGTAGCTAAATGCAGTAGCATCTAAATGCAGAGGATGGATAATTTAGGTGTTTGCGTATGTGTCTAAATGCCTGGATTTGCCCTGGAGTAAATTCTCAATGTTCAGGTGTGTTAATTGAGGCTCAGTGCCTGGCCTAATTTAACATTTGAAGAACAGGGGAGTAAAATGGGCTGGAAAAAGATAGCAGGAAGAGAGGAACTAGGTAACCTTGCCTGTGAGGGAGGCTATTCATGTAGAATAATCTGGATTTTTTTTTTCTCCCCACCTTTACCCTATTTCTGTGTAGTAGCCTGATGATAAAGGGCTTTTCCCAGAGTTATTTTCTGTTTGAGTTTAATGTCAGTGTGGAGATTAAAGATGTTTGTTTTCCATTGGCTTAGTAAGTCTAAATCCAGCCTTTGAAGTCAGGTCATTTGAGATTCTTTAGATGAAAAATCAGCTCTTTATTTGGTAATCTACCCAACACCCTCAGATTTCAAGCTTAAATAAAATGCTGCCTCTGCTACAAATGATGTCAGTATTGCCTGAGGTTTGTTTAAGCAGAAAGCTGAAGTCAGCTTGAACAAAACTTGGCAAAAGTGGGATGTTTTATTCATGTGGATGATTTGAATAATGTCCCAGAGTTTCCATGGTATAATTTTGTTGCACTTAATGTTTAAAGAGACCCCTGTCCCCTTCATTTAGGGAAAGCCCTTTGGTTGGGATTCATGTTTAGGCTTATGGTGAGTGGTGTATTATTGCAGTGTAAATACAGACTTTTTCCATACGTACATGCTCTCCTAACGTTTATGGAGCTGTGCTGAGGGCTCCAGGGCAGTACCTGAGAGACGTGGTGCTGCCAGCCTTGGAAGCTGGGAGGCAAATGAAAAAAACATCCCATGAGTTTCAGGGTTCCCACTTACCCTTTTTCTCCTGCTCCTCCTTTGCACGATGCCTTTTAAAGCTTCGGAGAAGGAATTTACCCCTCTTCACTGAACGTGTCAAGGAGCTCATGGGAAGGTTATTCTTGAAATGGTGTGTATCAGAGTAGATATGCTCCTGGTTTCTATGCTCTCTGCTTCTTCCCTCCTAAAATCCCAACAACAGACAAATGAAAAAACCCACCTCCAGCCCAGCTACTGACTGTACTGGGGACAAGCATCAGATTCAGAAGAGGAGGTAGGATTGTGGTGATGCAATGCCCCTTTGTATCATTAGTGTGTTCAAACAGGGCTGTTCTAGTGGATTTTTTGTAGTTTTGAGGATTTTTTTTTTCTCTGAATCTGCCCCTCCATGAATCTGTTCGAAGCAGGACATTTGATTAAGTGTGTAGAAGTTGCGGGTCTCTCCGTTTGGGCGAGTTAATGAATTCCACAAGTTCAAAATAGCAATAGTTAAGATGGAGCACACGTCGGGCAGAGAAAAGCTAATTACTTCCATTGATTGCTTGGCGGCCTGGTGCCGTATGTCAGAGTCTCTTTGTATTGCAGAGACTTCTCAGCTTCCTGCGGCAGGAGCTGAGGGTATAACCACAGATGGGGATGAAGCCCTAGGATTTTCCTGCAGGGATGCAGCGAGGTGGGGCGGAGGGGAAGGAGTGCAGGCATGAACCTGCAATTCCCCTGCCCTCACCCCTGCCAGAATGGGTGACAGGAGGCTGGCGAGGGTGCGTGAACATCTGTGCCCTCCTCAAAGGTAGATGTGATCAGGAGAGGCAGAAGCTCTCTGCATTTCTAGGGAAGGCTCCCACTGCTGGCTGCTGATACTGGATAAAAGCTGCACTTTGCTGTTCCTTGGCCGAGGGTGTATTTTAGTTCCAATACCCACTGCTAACTTGCAGCCTGTTTGTCACTTGGTGATTGTGATTAGCTACTTTAGAAACACTCAAAAAGCCATAGCATTAGGAACCAGCTGAGTATCCAAAGGCAGATTTGTAATATTGTCCAAAAGTCTAGGCTACTAAAGATACACTTAAATATAATTCTGCGGTATTTCCTCCCTGTTTTCCAGCTTTTGAATATTTTTTTGGATCCCGACCTAAGGCTGAGTGGAGGGAGACAGCTTTTTTTCTTGTAGAGCCCGTTGGATTGTGAGCGGGGCACAAAGGGGTGTTTGTTCTGGAGGCCGGGCCCGATGGGCTGCGGGAGCCCCGACGCGGGCCCGCGGTGCTCCTTGCGCCGCGTCCCAGGAATGCTGGTGTTTGCCGAGGGGATGGCTGGGCTCGCTGTCCAAACAGATCTCTGCTTGCCAACTGGGAACATATTGCAGTCTCTGTGAGGCACTCCATCACGGCTTGAATAGCTCCTCTTGTGCTCAGGCTCTCTGAATGCGAGAGAGAGAGAGAGAAATATTCCTTTCAGCCTTCTGCAATGTCAAAAAAACCTTAGTGACCATATGAGAGCATTGCCTTAATGCAGGGGTTCAGAAAGGGAAGGAAGTTAAGAAGAAAGGATGGGATTTTTACCTTTTGTTGCTATATTTTTAGATTTAAACTTTTCTTCACATTAAAATGTTGCTGTATCTGCTGTTTCTTGGGAAAAAAAAAATAGAAATGAACATTTTTAACATACCACTCTGTTTATTTTGAAAAAATGTTTGCTGTCGCTAGCAAGTTCATCCCAGCTTATTTGTAGGGGACTAATATAGAGCTTGTAAAATAATTCTTTTCATCTTCTAAGCCTTCAGCTGTAGTTTGTAAACATACTTGTGTTTTGGAAAATTACCATAGTAAGGCCTGATTCCACAGCAGCATGTGCGTTAATTGATCCATTACCTGTGCAGTCTTATCTGGAGTGAAAGGATTTTATACAAGCTTAATTGTGTGATATTTGGTTGTAGATAACTTGATATGAGTTTGGTGAATTGATCTGAAAATTATATTACATATTGTAGTGATGTGAAGCTCTTTGCAGCACAAGCAAAATTTCACCCTTGCTCCCTTCCCTCCCCCAAGCAGCATTCTCCCATTCCTGAACTATATTTATATCTAACTTAAATAAACATGGAATATAATTCCTTTAAGTGCAGTGCTCATCTATTTTTGTTTTCAGAATGCTTCACAAGCAGTTTTGCAATTCCAAAGTGGGGGAGCTTTTTACATGGAAGGAAAAGCTGTTGTGAAGACAGGAAATAAAAAATGCATTTAAAAACCAAGTGAAAAATCCTGAGTTTTGCTGAGGACTTGACAGTGTGCACACATTATCTAAGAAATAACAAGAATGTGTTTGTTCCAGGACTTTTGTGTGCAGGAGAGGGAGGAAGGACTTCACTGCTGTCACTGTTTCTATAGTGACAGCTCATTCTCCAGGCAGTATTGACATAAACTATAGTCAATCATTTATAGCGAGAAAACATTTTTTAAAAAAATTAACCACCTAGGAGTGTTTATATGCTCTTCACAGTATATTATAAATTGCATGTGGAAGTTACTCACTCTCTGAGAGTTGTGTAGTTTGCTGGACTATGAGATGCTGATAAAATATCCGGATGTGGTGCACATTTTTATGAAATACCTGTAAATGGCTCTGGCTAATGGATTCAGTGTGGTGTATTGCGTTGTAAAATATCTGTGAGTGCACGACGGTAAGAAATTTATCTTAAAGCCGGCAAAGTTAAATCGCAACAGCAGTTTCTACCAGATGTTCCCTTATCTTTTATCATACATGTCTTGATAGTCGGGAGCCAAATTCTAAAGCACAGTGACCTGTAAGGAAGTGTTTAGTTACGGCCACATCTTATCAGAACCTCATTTGGACCTGGCCTTTGTAGGAAGAATGGGCTAAGCTTGAAACCTGAGCGTGCCAGTGTAGGAATTATCCCCAGAGATGCTGAACCACCAGCAAACACAGGATCAGCCTGGTGGGCTCCAGCTGTGGCCGCTGCCTCGCCTGTCTGATACCAGCTGCAAAGACTGGTACTGCGTAGTGTGCCAAGTCCTGAGTTTCTCTGTTTGATATATAAAAGCATGAGGTATTTTTACCAGAAGACTCGAATCTGGGGCAGTGCAGCCCAGACTAACCCCCAGGTGGCCACAGGTTCGCTGTAGAGGGTGCAGGAAGATCCCGAAAGCATCTTCAGCTTGTCAGTTCTTTCAATTCCTGGTGGATAGGGGGAGAGATTCCACGGCAGCTACTGAATGTCACTTGAAAAGCCTGCCCAGCTCTCCTCAGAGTGGCACTGGAGTTTTCCATGAAATATAGTTTGATTTTGGCAAATTTGCATTTTTTTGTAGGAAAAGCTTGGTTGCAGAATGATTTCAGCTTGCTTGAAAGTTGCTGCTTACTGATTTGGCATAGAGATATCCTTAGTTTTGGTTGAATGTTGGAAAAGTGAACATTTTGCTGTGCATCCAGTCACTGTAAACATTTTTCTAAGTGGATCATTGTGGGACATTTTGCATTCTCTGGGGTTTCACCTAGGTGGGCTAGACTGTATCACGTAGGATAGATTAAAATCTTCTATGACCACAAATTTATGGGTTAAAATGTCACTGTTCTTAATTTTTTCAGAATTATTACATGTATGACAGCGTAATTTTTTACTATAATTTTGACTGTAATTTTCAGAATTATTTCATGTATGACAATGTGTATAACTGTGTTCAGAAATACAGAAATTACAAAAAGAAAGAAGGGAAATCACTAAGATGGTGTGGAACAATATTTCTATTTCACTGACACAGCAAAGGTTTTAGAAAAGGTAATTTCCCTAACACAGACTATATTGATTATTGTAACTCAGATGCAGGACGAAATGTGAAGTGACAAACCACATTTTTCAGAGAATTTTTTGTTGTCTTCTTTCACCATTGAGTCTTAGATATTGAGGGAGAGTGATTTAGTAGTTACAGAGCTGAGCATCACTACAATTTATTTCTTTTCCTAATTCTTCCTCTTGCTGTCTGATAGTTTCTCTTCCTTGCTGTGCTCTCCTGTAAAGGGAATATTAGAGATTACAAGGTAATGTGTGATGGGGTTTAGAGGTTCTTTAGTGCTGTTCTGTGCGAGGGGTAATTTTCGATGCTCAACTGTCTCTTGGCAAATAAATGAGGTGACTGTGATTCTGTTCTGCCAGCTCATGTCTGGGGTTCAGCATAAAATATTTAATGTCTCGTGTTCAGATTCTCTGGTGGAATGTGTCATTGCCTACAAACCAAAGGCTCATTTGCCTTCCAAGGCTGGGGGGGTAACCTGGACATGAAATGCAGCATCGGGAGTGTGACACAGTGTGTGTGCCCAGAATGGAGCAGAAAGAAAAGCTCATGGTCAAAACTTGAACTCCTTGCTTTGGAAAAAAATCACCGTATTAGGTCTTTAGGGATGCTGCAAATAAAGACAAGAAGCTTACTGGAGAAATACATGTCCGTGGCATGAAGCAGTTTTTTCTGAATGCATCATCTTTCTTGGCCAGGACCCCATTACTAGGTCTGAAATAAAAGCACAGCAGACTTAGAAATCAGATAGAAGTTGAGTAAAACTGCTCTGAGTTTAACACAATGAAATGAACCTGTTAAAGACTCCCAGCAAGTAGAGCAGCCAGGTCATGAGGTGTTTTTCTGCAGAATGCTTTTTTCTGGTATTTCCCAACTCAGTTGCTGAACATCATTGCAATCTTAACATCAGAAAGGCTTGTGGTAAACAAGGCAGTCTTTAACCAGAAAGGTTGGTGAGTGTTAATTTCTGGACTTCCAAAGAAAATAACAGTGATATTGGGGTTTTTCTATTTTCCAGTGATACTAATTTCTCTACATTATTATCTTCTTAGCCAGACTTTATGATGTGTGCAGATTTCAGTAACTTCTTGATGGGCAACTGCATGAACAAATACAGGGGAAAACAGTTGAGTCACGAGCCTAAGCCCCATGAGAATAGATCTGAAGCCAGCATGATGCAGTGTTACAGAAACAGGGCTTTCTTCGAGCTGTGGAGACTCTGAGTCACCAGGACAAATTGTTTTTGTTATTTTATTTTTTAATTGTGTGCTGGGAGGGCTAATGCACAAACTTGTGTGACCCAGTAAGTTGTTTTGCTCCCTGTTAGATGCTGTTGGATGTGCAGCAGCTCTGACTCCAGGTATTCCTGTCCTTTTATCAGCACTGTTGATGGCAGTGCTGCCTGGTCACTGAAACGGTTTAGAAATCAAGAAGTGCTCTTCAGTGCTTGAGTGGAAGTGAGGAGAAAGAAGTGGAAGAACATGCCTGTGGAATCTTCCCTCTTTTGAGAGTGGAGCACTTTGGTTGTGGGTGCAATGCACGAGTTACACAGCTGTATCTGCATGAAGTCTTGGGGGCTTAGAAACACCATTCAAACTTGAGAGGTTTTGAACAGAATTTGTGGTTTCTACCTACATCAAAGGTGGATAGTTGTTTAGGTACAGAAATGCTAGGAAGAAGGATTTTCTTTATTTTTTTTATTGCTCAAAAATAAATTAAATGAAACAAGGTTGGTGAGATTTGTGTTTTAAACTGTCAGATTATCCCAGGCATGGAAGTGTCCAAGGCCAGGCTGGATGGGGCTTAGAGCAGCCTGGTCTAGTGGAAGGTGTCTCTGCCCATGGCAGGGGTGGAACTGGATGAATTTTAAAGTTCCCTTCCATCCCAAACCATTCTGTGATTCTATGATGGCTGCTGTGCTCCCCGTTTCTGTCAGGGCACACACACAGTCCTTGCACTTGTTTGCCCGTGCAAACCACAATGACCAAAGATACGGTTTAGAATTTGACCTTTTGAAAATTGTCATTACCCGTGTTTTCTTAGCTGCCACTTCGCCTCCCTTCCCTTTGGACTCTTCACTTCCTTTACTAACTGAGATGTTAGATCCCAACAATAGAGCTGAAGTAGAAATTCAAATAATTCAGAAGACAGTTTTTCAACCCAAGGTTGTTAAGAGGAAATCAAGAGCATTCCTTGAATAGTTGCGAAGTGGCTAAATCCCTTCTCCCCAGCCCCACTCCTCTCCGCAAATTCCAGGCCCTGCGGGTGGAGTTGTCATGGCCATGGCTGGCTCCTGTGCTGTGTGGGTAATCCCTCTGGGAACCTCCTTAGCCTGGGAAGGGCCCCAGAAATGGGATTATTCCAACACAACTGCGCCCATGGAGCCTCCTGAGCAGAGGCAGCCCCCGGCAAGGCGCGGCTTTTCCTCCTCTGCTGGGACGGAGATGCCGAAGACCTGGGAACACTGAAAGAAAAACATTTCACTCACATGTTTGAAAACTTTTTAATAAGCTCTGAAGAGTGATGGCCAGTTGAAATGCTCATTCCCTGGAGGACAGAGGGCTTTTAATCTCTATCAAGCTGCACGATTAATGTTTTGGGTAGTAAATTAGTTTCAGAGTTGGTGTAGCCAACAAGAAACTCCCTTTATTGCACCTGAAAATTCAGAGTATTTCAAATGTGCTATGGAGAAACTGTCCTAGAACCATTCCAGTTGGAAGTGTTATTTGAGTAATTAGAATAATTTAGTTAATTACATGGTATTTGGTTCTCATCAGCAGTTAATTTATATAGAAAGGGCAGAGTCTCACTCTCCCCACTACATCATGCTGTGTGCTAGGATTTTTTTTATCTGGGGGACATGGGAAAATAAGAATTTATGGTTTATTTTTTGAAGGATGCAGTGCTGTCAGTAGCCCAGAGGCATGTTTTAAACACAACTCAACTAACGTGCTCCGTGCAATGGCTTAGCTTAGAAATATGAGAGATGAAGTGAAAACGAGGGGAGGATGACAGGGCTCTTCAAGCATAACCTGGTGACTCACAGCCTTCCTCCTCACCTTGAGTGTTTATAAACGAGAGCAGGATGTGAAAAACTGAGTTAGTGCCTTTCTGGGACAGCCGCTGTGTAGCTGAGGAAGAGTCTGCTGGAGTCGAAGCCGTGAGGAGGAACCAGAGTCAGCATAACCAGCTTCCTGTGCCTCGCTGGGGTTCAGGTGGCTCTCAGGTGGGATTTGAGCACCTTCCTTTAGGCTTGGCGTGACTGCAAGAAGTTCAGAGACCATCAGCCAAGAGAATCAGGGCTCTGTGAACGTGAGCTATGAGAAAAGCTTGAAAAATGGTTTTTGTTTGGGCTGTGGAAGGGCAGGCTCAAGGGAGATGGGGCAGTGAGGGATTTCAGGAAAGGCCGTTGGAAGGAAATAACAGAAGGCTCCTCTGTTATGAGTGGAGAGTGAAGAAGCAAAGATGTTAAGGAAAGAAGTGTGAGTTGGCCACGTTCCCAGTGCAAAGGCCGGTAGGCAGTGAAGACACTGGGGATTTCATGGAGCTTCCGCCACTGGAGATGCTGAAGAAGCAGCATCAGTGAGGAGAGGCTCAGGTAGAGCTGGTGCTCTGGCAGCTCCTGCTTTCAGGGAAGTCCTTGTCTGCTTCACTCTCTGATCCAGGAGAGCAATGCTCTGGTTGAGACTTCTCCGCGTAAGATGCAGCTTTTAATTTTTTAATTCTTAACAAGCTGCCTCAGGATTGTGGAAACCCTGTGAAGGAAGGAGGAGCTAGCTGGCTCTGCCTCTGGTGTGAGCAAAGCTCAGCTGGGAAAACCCTGGGCTCACCAGCAGCATCTCCAAGCCCTGTGCTGAATGTCACACTTCACGTTTTAGCTTGCATTTTTTTCCATGTTAATTCTGGTGTAAGTGCAGTACTGAATTACAACTCACAACAGAGGGACAGAGAATATTAGTGTATAGTGAAATTTGGTTTTAATACTTACTGAATATATATGTATGAATGAAAAATATGTATGTATTATGTACCTATGAGATGTGCTTTTACTCCAGGGAGATGGCAGTTCACCACAGCCTCACAAAATAGCCCAACGTGTACCTGAGAACCACCAGTGTTGACAATTCTCATTCCCTCCCCACCCTCACACGATAAAGAGCGCTTGTTTGTGACAGGTGGATCCTAATTGCTGTGTTTTTGATGAGCACATGCAAACAGAGAGTTTCGGATGATTCACTGAAGTTCAGGATCCAAACGTGTCACAAACAAAACTCGTCAGCCCTGCGATGGTGCTGGGTGGCACTGTGGCAGTGCTGGGTGGAGAGGGAGGGTTGGAGGTTTTGTTTAGTTCAGTTTTCACTGGCTGGCTGATATTTCTGTCCGTGGGTGGACAGGTAAAGAACAGCCATCACCTAATTGCTGCCTTGTTTGGGGCAGGTGGAAGAGAACGTTCTGTGGAAGTTCATTGTTGGCCAGGTTTGGGTCTGTTGCTGATTGTACAGTCCTTCTGGTGTTGCCATGGGAATGCAGTAATTATATTATGAATAATTGGAGCTTCTACTGTTGCAGAAAAGTGGTGTTGTATAATTATTGCTGCCTTTGATGGAGGTTGTGCTCAGAGCTGAGTGTTCAGGATTTGTAAAAACCTGTTGCAGAGAACAAAACTTTCTGCAAGTGAACGCCCTTTTGTAAATGTAGCTGAAAGCTGACAAATGCACACACACACTCCCCCAAAACCATTTACATCACTAGAATGTGTTGAAGAGCTGTCTCAAAATTCAGAAGGGAAAAATAATGTTTTTAGTGATGTTCTCATGGCTTGTTGTTTGTCTTTGAGGTGAATAGTGTCATACTGTATGCAAATGGCAATGTTACTGATAATGGTGCAAAAATAATTCTCATTTCAGGATATCTGTTTCCCTTAAAACTGAGTTCTGGCCAAAAGTTAGTGCACTGGTTATATAGATCTGGTGGGAAGCTGAGCTGGAGGGTCCTAATCCTAAGGCTCCTTTTGCTGCTCAAAGCTTTACCAAAGTAAAAACTTCATAAATGAGATTTTTTGATGCTAAAGTGAAGCCTGATGCGGACAGAGATCTCCCATCATTTGTGTGGGCTGGCAGTAGTTACTTGCTGGGTTTTCCCCATCTCTGAATTCAGCTTTGTGGTCTCCTTTTCCCTATTGCAGCCTCCTGCAAGGGACAGGCTGAAGTTTTCTGTGCAAAATCTCTTCTCTCTGTTTATCCTTGGATATTCTGGCATATTTCTGTCATAAAACAAAGGGTTATGCAAAGGAAAAGAAGATAGTAGATATGAGGAAGACTTATTTTTTTTTTTCAAAGCAGAGTATTTTTTCTGTGATACCCTACAATTTTTTAGCAGTCTGAAGTTTTAGTCAGGCTTAAGTGTTGCTTTATGACCTAAATCCTATTCTGGGTTTGTGTCCAGTTGCGTTCCCACAAACTTCCTGTGTGACCCTGCAGCAGGCATTTCATTACTTGGTCCCGCAGTTTCACTCGTGAAGCGAGGAGAATAACAACCCTGCTCCAGCCAGATGTTCTGGGCATGGATTCGTGAGTCCCCGTGGGGTAGCGTGGTGCTGGGTCACAGAAACGCTTTTGTGCTCCTGCCTCAGATGTCAGGATGTCATCTTGGGCTAATGTTCCTCACGAAATTAATGTCTCTCCAGTTTCAGGTTATTGCGTTGTGGCTTGTGTGCTAATGGATTAATTTCAGATGTTTTCAAGTAGTTGGTTGTTCTCTTTGTTTCCAAAGTAGTCCTAATTTATTTAACAGTATTTGCCATTCAAGTCAACTGATTTTAGACAGATGTTTGTCTCTTGTGTTTCAGTCTAGACATTTATGATTTACAATCTGTAGCCCATCTGGTGAATTGCCATGGGAATATGCTTATTTTCAATGCTTGAAGTATTGCAACATACTCTTTGCAAGTGTTTTTGCAGTAGCAACTGGTGAGCCAACCATCAGAAAGGATTTATTTTAGCAAAAGACTCCAACTTGTTTTTACCGATTAGGGCAGGAAAATACTCCGTTTCTGTTCAAAACAACAACAGAAAATGTTCCACTCCAAAATGTTGCCTGTAAATTGAAACTCTGGAGTGACAGATATATGGGTCTAGTTTAAAAAAGAAAGAAGACCCACCTGGGAATGCTGAAGAACAGAAAGAGACCTGAAGAATCCACTTTGTGGATCCATTCTTTGTGGCTGAACAAGTTTACTTGTCTCACCTTTTTAAAAGACTTTAGTGAGCTTTAGATTGTCCAAGTTTCTCATAAAGTGTAAATTTCAGTATTATCACTGCAGAGTGTGGTTAGTGGTGTTTTGTCACTGGTGTGGGGTAGCTGTATGCTCTGGGACCAGGTTCTTGTCCCCAGGTGCTTCCTCCTTCCCTTCCAGGCCCATGGCAGGAGGAGAAGCTGTGGATGCACCAGGGGAAGATGTGCCAGGATGCTAGACAGCCTGTTGACCTTGTCTGGACTCTTCTCTGCTTGTTAAATTAGTGAAGTGTGGTGAACCCCAAAACCAAGGTGCAGGATGGCAGGTGGGGAGCGGGACAACTCTCTATACTCTTAGGATGAGCATCTCCAAATTCAAACCACTTCATGTTTGAAACAACAAACATTTGGTGCTTGAAAAGTGATTAATTTATAGTTCTGTGGTGGGCAAAAGTGAGCATTTAACCTGAATTCATCTCAGAATTTGGCTGAAGCAGTGCTGCTGTGTGACTGCTGTAGCACTGTGGCAGCTTTGGACAGGGCATGTTCGGGGCAACTGATAGTTTTTAGTTAATTTCCTGTTTCTACAGGTTACTGTATTATTTCTAGAATATGCCCCAAACCAGAATACAACATCTGGGAGACACACACTGTAAACCAGCACGCTGCTGAGTAGGAATCTTGTGGTTGTGACATGAAAGTGTGGGGTGCTGTTGTTTAACTCCAGGCTGGACATGCCCTGCTGTGTGCAGCAGGTCAAGCAGCAAACACCGGTAATGCGGACGGCTTTCAAGAGGCTCCAGCGTCAACAGCAAAGGTGCCGTCCTGTAAATAAGCCAAAAAATGCTCCAGGAGCTGTCTGCTGGATGTGTTTGGCACGGATTTCCGAGCAGTTTGGTTGGGTGTTTGGTTGGGTGAGTTTGTCTGCACATGTTGGAGGCATCAGTCAAACCCAGACGGGAGCGTGGCTGGTACTGTCGGGTCTGTGGCTGCAGAGTCCAAGGGCTGAACGTGTCATTCGAGCCTTTGGGGTTTGCAGTTTGGTGTTAATAATGATCGTGCACTGAAACTCTGAGACACTAATGTGTTTTTTATAACTTACATTGGGTTTGGCATCTTACTTTTAATTATTTTTTATGGCAAATCGACTTGACAGTCTGGGAGAGTGACTAAAGAACTGTTATGTTTGTAACCTCTCCTCATGTAGTCCTGGAATTCAGAAAAAGCATGAAGTGGTCATAGAAGTCACAAAGGAGTTCAAGCAGTGCTTGTTACCTCCATCAAAAGTGCTTCAATCTCCACTGTCAAACCCCATGTTTGCACGTACAGAGGTGACTGTGCTCAGTGGTTAAGCCAGGCACCTGCAGGATTTCTCAGGCTGATATATTTTTTTCTTTTAGGCGTTTCATTTGCATTTAAATAGTCATTTGTTGCGGGGTCCAAGATTAATTTGAAAGTCATGGAGCCATTTCTGTTAAACTTGAGAGTTTTGGTAATGTTTTTGTACTCTTCAAAGGTGAGGGAATTACTTCATACTACTAAACTGTGTTCTGCGTAGAAAATAACCAGTTGAGGTGCCAGAATATGAATGGGCGTGTGGCAGGAATCCTTTCATTCACATCTTGGTGTGTAGATGAGGCCGTCTTAAAAATATTGACAAATTTGTATGGATAAGCAGGATAAAACTCTGCCTGCTGCTTGTTTCAGGCATGAGCTGGTGCCGTGGGGATGGCCAAGTGCTTGACGTGTTCCTTACCATTTATCAAAGCACAGGGTTATTGGTAACTTTATTTTAGCACCTTTCACTACCCTGCCATTGGCAGGTTTAATGCAGCATGAGTGGGACTTTTTTCTGCCATTTCAGACTTCTCCAAAGGTATTTTTTAAAGCTGTCATCCCTTCAAGCACTTAACATTGTTAAAGCTACTCCTTTTTTTCTCTCTCTAATGTGGAGCTGCTTTAATCTACAAATTCACACTGATCTAAGGACATTTAGATCTTGATAAGCAGGAGATTTAAGACCTTGTGTCCTAGGAACGAGGAGTTGACTCTGCCTTGTACCATACATGAGCAGAGTTAAATGAGTGGCTGAATGAGCTCTTGTCTAGGCGAGAGTGCACCTCAAGATTGTGGCGATACTCGTATGTGAAAGCTCTTTACATCCTGTTTTAAAGGTTTTTACAGAATGCTCTGACACGCTCATGTTTGCTTGTGCTAACAAAGAGTTTTAGGCTGTGGCCAAAAGGCTGGGAAAAATGCTCACCACAGCTCTGCTGCAGAGGAAAGAAGATGAATGGAAGGATCCAGGTTTTTTTTTTTTTTTCCTTGTCATCACCTAGTTTAGTCCGTAAGCTGCTTTGAGAATAACCAAGTGGAGGGAGAAGACACGTGTGCCTGACAGGGAGCCTGTTTGTGCTTGTTTCATTGAGGAAATTGTTCTGGAACAGCTGCTCATCCATGTGAAAATGCAAACCCTTGGGTCCCAGCCAAGGTCAGCAAGCCCTGGGTCATTTGTTTTAGCAAAGCAGACCAATTTGCCCTTTAATTATCTCTCCTTTTCATTCTGTCACACCTCTTGCTCCATAGATTTACTTCCTGAGAAACGCCACATGTGAAAGATGTGATACCAGTTTTGTTGTGGATTGGGGGAGGCAGAATAAGTTTTCATGGGTTAATTTTAACAGTTAAGCTTTATTACGTATAATGCATTTACCTCCCTGGATTTAATTTTTCACTTCGTTCAGTAGGTTCTTGTTATTAACCTGTACAGGATTCTTAACTTTTAAACTCAAATTGCAAATCACTAAATTTCATATTGTTTCTCTACTAGTGCCGGTATTGTGGTGTGAAATGGTAAATTGGTATGTGTTTGCTGGAAACAGGGCTGAGAAATTCCTGACCTTCAGGACATTTCCAGTAACTGCTCTCAGAATGGGAAGTTAGTAACGAAGCCTGGTAGAGTTTGGTAATTGCAAAACAGTCACTAGAAACACCGTGTAAAACATATGCCCATGTGCTGGAGCTGGATGTGAAAAATATTCTACACGGGACATAAAAAAGAGTGAAAAGCAATGCTCTCTAAGCACTCAGGAAAATGGTGTGGTAAAATGACTCCTTTGCCCTATAATGTTATGTGGAAAAAGAGAAATAAGAAAGAAGTGTTGCTATAGCTGGAGGAACTGAAATGCCAGATTCTGGGCTCTGTAATTTAAGGAAAGAAAACTGATTAAAGTGATCTTTAATGCATGCATTAAAGGTCACTAGGGAACAAGGAAAAAAGCATACTTACTCCAAAGCAGGTTTCGTACAAGAAATTTGAAAGTGTCGTGGGTTGCAACCCAGGCTATAATTAGCCTTGAAAATCTTGGGACAGAAGTTTCTCAAGTACATTGTGACATTATTCCTGAAGGAATAAAAATGACCAGAAGAACTGTCAATCTCTGCTTGACGGGAACATCCTCTTGGCAGGGCAAGTGGGAGACAGAGGTGGGAGGGAGCCCTGCTTTGATGTGCAATAAAATCACCCAGTAAAACACAGCACAAGAAGGAATAGAGTGATTGTTGTTATTTTTGTTAGACTGAGCATGCAGGTGTTTTTTAAACAGGCAAGAGATTTGCAAAACCTTGTTGGTTACCTGAAGTGGTTAAAATAATCAGCTTTAATGCCATCAGAGGGGTGACAGAGCAGCACAAGGGAATAGGTGTCTAGGAAGAGGAGCAAGGCTCAGACTGGGGTGTCAAGCTGTTAATTAGTTCTGCCACAATATGAGGCTGAGTTGTTTCTTTTACTTATTCAAAGTTTTATTCTGTTAAATACTTACATGGTAGAAATAGGAAGACTGTGCTCTGTCAGCTGGGGACAAGTGGGGTCTGTCACCTGCCTGCTGAGGTGGACATTGGTGCCTCCAGCCTGGTAGCTCCTGCTTTTCCTCTTCCTTCAGAGGAGGGAGAATAATTTCCTTGCACCTGCATTTTGGGGCAGCCCTCCAGGAGCCAGAGGAGATGTGCTGTATTCCCGGGAAAGGAGCTCGGGGTGGAATTTGGCCACTGGCTTTGTCAGCAGAGGTGGCCAAGCTCTGCTGGCTCAGTTTCGTTAGGAACTCAGGAGACAATCTGCATTTGTTAACAGGTTTGAAAAGTACTCCAGCGAGCTCACTTCAGTGCACAGCATCTCCATAGAATGGACGGACGTTTTCGCATTTAAACTAAACTTTATATTGAACCATGAGCTTCAGTTAAAACTTGCAAGTTGTGATTCCCAAGAGTACACATTACTTACATCCATCCTGTGAATACAAGCAGCCAAGGAACATCCTCCTCTAAAGTTCTGCTTTTTAACAGTTCAAAACTATTTGAAATAACTAAAAATACTAAAAAAACACACAAAAAACCAAAAAACCCAAAAAACCCACAACCCAACCCCAAAACCAACCAACCAAAATTCAAAATTTTAACCAAACAAAATGTATGGTTTTATTTTAGTGTTAATTAGGGAATGGTTTGACAACAAGAAGACTCTTTAATAATTGCTGGGACTCACTGAGCTGTGGAGGTGGGGGTCTTTACTACCACTTGAAGTTGTTTTGATACCATTGATGAGAGGAATGCAATCATGTGTGCTAAAGTCATTTGGCTAACCCTGAAATCAAAGCACTGGAAACAAAATCTAGCTGCAAATCACCAGGCTGTCAGTCTTTTAAAACCTGTTATCCAAATGACTTTAACAGTTTGTGGGTCATATGCAAGGTTAAGACTCATCTTGCACAGTGCACGTTTTGATGATAAAACACAATATTCCTTTTTTTTTATTGGAGT
This sequence comes from Dryoscopus gambensis, assembly GCA_013389985.1. NCBI lineage: Eukaryota > Metazoa > Chordata > Aves > Passeriformes > Malaconotidae > Dryoscopus > Dryoscopus gambensis. The sequence continues at coordinate 184,205 of WEIT01015113.1, read as the reverse complement.
GGAAGTGTTACAGTCAACAGTGTCAGTGTGGGAGTTTGATTTCTTCCTGCAAGTAGATCACTACTCCATATGAGCAGTTGGCACAAGGTTTGGAAGGACAGATAGGAGGCATGCTGAGCAAAGTGCTGCTTATTTGTTGTATATATCTGCTCTCTATGTAGAAAATCCAAAACTGTTCCATTTTAAAGTTTATTTCCAAGTCAGAGTAGCTATTTTTGAGAACAACTGGCCAGTACAGCTATAAGAAGTTTTGCTGAGGGGCTGAAACAGGTTATGCATAAAGCTTCATTCTGCTGAGCAACATTTGCGTGCAATATTTAAATTATTGTCTATTTCAATGGTGAACTCAGGGTTTTTTTATTTTAGATCAACACTTTTTCTTGCAGTTTTTTAGGTTTAAGAAATCACTGACAAGGAATGTGTTGCATAACTGTTAACTATTCATTTTGGTTATTGTCAAGCATGTTCTGTACTGAGGAACTGAACAGCTCTTGATAATCCAGTGTGGATTAAATCCTCCAAAAAAGCATCATTGCATGTTCACAGTATCAGTATTTACATTTTATATACTGTCCAGCTTACTGTGGAGCAAAACTTGGCAGTCTGTACAGACCAGAGTGGGTTCAGAGAGAAGTAAAAAACTATATTCCTCAAAAGAAGTTTGCAGAGATTTTTTTTTTTTTGGTAGGGAGAACACATTTATTCAAACAATATTTCTGTGAAATTCTTTCTGAACCAATTGTCACTTCATATTTTTGATGGATTTAAATAAAGCCATTCAGATGGCAGCTCCTTCCCAGTAATCACTTACTGCTCAGGCTGAATTTTTTCCATTGACACTAAAATTGTTGGCTGTCTGGGGAGACAAATATTGTTGTGAGGGCCATAGGGTAAGAGAGAAATCCATCTGAGCTGAATAATAAGAGGTATTAACTTTTTTTCCCCTTACTGGGCCTGTAGTGTAGGTAAAGTTCCCCACGTAGTTAAGTGTAGGAAAGTATGAAGTCCAGCAAAACCAGATCCAAAATATTTAAATTTAAGCTTCAGAGTTCCCATTTGCCTTATACACTTGGTGATGGCTTACCATATTTGAAATCTTGATGTGAGTAGTAAAATCTGTAGGTGCTGGTTAGATTGTAAATAACTGGATAGAGAAAACAAACGGGGATAAGAGCAGATAAAAATAACTCAGATGGATTCCTGTGTGTAACTTGGATTTTGGGAGGTGGGAAGTTCTGCTGATTGTACCAGAAGCAGCCTGAGGAGTGTAAAAATGCAGATGGATAGGGAATGACTGCTAATTTAATGTGGACTGGTTTTGCTGATATCAGACAACAGACTGTGACTCAGTTTGTTGTTGGAGATTTCATTAGATTAGTCTAAATTTTTAGGAGCAGTCACTCCTACAGGCCTTTGCATCCCATCTGTGCCTGAAGTGCTTCATATGTTTTAGTGTTCAGCTTCCTCCCCTAGAATGTGATCTGGTTTGGAGATGTTGGATGGCTTCTCCATCGGAGTAGGTGCTGGAGTTACCTTTTGTGTTGTCAGTCAAAGCTGAAATTCAGTTTGCAGTGACAAGGAGCAGAGTCTTGCTGAGCTCCTCCCAAGAGTTTGACCGTGGGAGCAAATGGGCCAATTAACAGTTCAGTGTCAGATTTTAATATGTAATAAGGAAAGAATGAAATTAATTTTTCTTTTCCAAGCAGTAAACTCTGATTGCAAACATCTGTCTGATGTTTGGGGGGTTCGTTTTGCTGACTGCTCCGTGTGATGTTCCCAGAGTTAATGGGTGAATCAATGAGCAGTTGAGAGAACTATTTCCATTTTATCTAGACACTTTATTGTAGCTGTGAGGCTCCATTTCCAGAAGCACAGTGGTTATGGCACTTGCTTTGTTGTACTTGTACTCAGTGCCTCAAAAT
>WEIT01015113.1:73085-177333 GCA_013389985.1 Dryoscopus gambensis | reverse complement strand
AAGCTTTGAACACAAGCAAGGTTGTGCAGATCTCATACGGAGCAAGCCACGAAGGGATGATCTTTTGAGTTCATGGGCACTGGTCCTAGAGAACTGTATCATTCTGGATTTAAAGCACCCCAACATGCTTGCCAGCATTCTAGATGTTTATCTGCCTGTTTTCCATGCTGAAGGTATAGATTTAATTTGGTGTTTGATTTAATTCTGATGGATTCTAAAGATAGTGATGCAAACTTGCCACAACTGGCGTGAACTTGGATTGGCATATTTAAGAAATTAAATGAATAAATAAAATGTTGACATCCAAGTGCCTCATGGATGAGCTCATTCTGTACTGTTTTTGGGTACAGATTGATTTATGAATGAAGTTTCAAATTAGTTTATGAAATTCCTGAAGTATTGGTTGTGGTCCATCCAGTGGCCATGCTCGAGATGTCCTTGCTGAATCTAGCACATTAAATTTAAGTGAAATAAGGGTTGTTTGAGGGTTTTTTGAAAGCAAGTGGAAATTACTTGCATATTACCATATTAAACTCATATGGTAAATGCGTGTTACAGAATGAGGATGGTTGTGTTTCTTTACCTGGATCTCACAAAATACAGATACAATTTACCTGTGCACAATTAACATGCCTTTTTCCTTAGAGTTTAATATTAAATTTCAGTGGAGAAAAATGAGACAACATGGAGCAGTGTGATGTACTTTGAATGCATGAATTATCTCTAGTTACTACAGTGATATCTGCCCTGGAAAACAAATAACATTTAAAATGGCATTCCCAAAATGTGGCAGCCAATGGGGGAGGCAGTTTTATTGTGTATGAGTAATGTTAACCCAGACTGCCCTGAAAGATCATCACCTACCTCATGTAGCAATTAAGCTCCCTAAAATATGGGAAAAAACCCACACAGAACTATGCTATAATAGTATTGTTATTGAGGTGGCATGCCAGTTACACCAGCAAGCACAAAAAATACCAGCAAAAGACAATTTACCTACTAACTGTTTGAAAAAAACCCCACAAAATAATGAAAGTTTATCTCTAGGTGCCAAATGACCAGAGATATTTGTTTTCTCTAAATATAAAGTGCTAAAATTAGTAATAGCAATTACTTTTAATATTCCAGTTGCATCTAGAGACCTCAACAGGGATTAGGATTTTGTTGCTTCTTGGCACTGAAGTAGAGACAGTTTAGCTGTGTGTTTCCAGATGAATTTATGATCTTTGTGACAAATGTTTTTAAGCAGATACAAAGAATTGCATATTTCTTCTTAAAATAGCAAAGTCAAACCTCTGTGCTGGGTTATGTTATTTTCATTAATGGATCAAAACTGATTTTCTCTGTCTTTGATGAACTGAGTGTTGTCTCCCAGAATGGCACTACTACAATCTACTCACTGCAGGTTTTACAGATCAAGGGATATCTTCAGTCTTTATAGCTACCTAATGCATATAATACATAATAAATCAGATTGCCAACTTTCATTTGTTAAGGACAGAATGGCATATTTAAAGATTGTGTGTACAGCTTCAGAAATGTACATGTATTTCAGTAATTCCTAGTTTAGAGAGAAAATGCCCTGTAGGGTTGGGAAATAAAGTGGGTTTTGCAAGGTCCCCTGTGTTTTTGTGTTCATTTGTAATGTATGCACATGGAATAACAAGAATGCTGTCAGCGTTCATGGCCTGGGAGGAAACAAATAAAAGATATGAGTGTCTTGGCTTTTTGACTAAAGTAATTTGGAAGGCTGGCTCATCCTTTGAGTTGGACTAGTTAGTGGTTGTAGGTTCCTCCCAACTGAAATTTTCTATTCTATCCTCTCATCTCTGGCTTCTGCCAGTCCTGTTGATATTTTATAGCTTCATCTAGCAGGGTAATTTCATCAAAAAGGTCTTTGACAGGACTCTGAGCTTCCTTCCCTCCTTTATAGATGATAGTTCAGGAAGCTGAATCCTAATAACTTAAAATATGGTTTACATTATGTGCTGCTCAGCGTACAAGCTTTCTGTCTAAATCTGTTCCTTAATATATTCATCTTTCACCAGAGCACAAAACGCACATGTAGCTGGTCTAGATGCAGAGATAAGAGCTTGTACCCGCCTGGAAGACTGGGGTTGGCTTTGAGGCTTGGACTAGTTTAAGCCACGATGAAAACCTTTCACATCAAGATATAAGAACTTGCTCTCTCAATTAAGTTACAGCATGATCCGAGTCTGAGAGTTAAATCCAGCATTTCTGTGCACAGTCCTAGATAAGTAGTTTTCAAATATGAGCTAAAAGGAAAAGGATTTCCCTCTTTCCCAGGTTTCAGAGTGCACGTTTGAGAGCTGGCAGCAGGATAAGAGATGCTGTGGAGTAGAAGCAGTAGCAGAAATGGGAAGCCTTAAAATGCAGCAGTCGAAAGGATGTGATAGTCTAAATCTCTGAGGTTCAGCTGTCTTTTGAGGACTCTGTAAAGTCTTTGAAATTTAAAGCTGGCAGCTGACAAATTGCTAGTGGAAATTGCAAATTTTGAGGGTAGAATCAAGTACGTTAAGCCAAACAATTACTATTTTGGTTACTCAGCAAGCAACGCATTTTTAATGTGAAATGTTACAAGTGAGTGAATTAACTTTCTATAGAAAGTTGTCTTTTGTAGAGGCCAGCCAAGGCCCAGAAGTTGTCATGTCCATGGTCACATCCCGTAGCTAACAGGCATAAATGCACATAACCTGAGGCACACATGGCCTGAGGGAGGAATTGGCTCGGCTAATCTGAGCTGAATTTTCTCCTGTGATACCTTGCTCAGCTGATGCCTGAGGCACGAGCTGGTGTTTGCTGGAGCAGCTCTGCTCAGGGCTGTGGGCTCTGCCCCTGGGCAGGGCTGGTGCTGTGCGGCACAGGCAGCAGAAACAGCCACGTGCCCGTGCCATTCCTCTGCTGCACGGTACAGGTTTTTCTTTGTGTACTTTAGAGTAAAGACACTGGGATGTGATGAGAGCCACTGGAGTGTGGGCATCCACAGCAGAGTCTCTTCTGGTGCTGCTGGGGGGTAGAGAACTCCAGCTGATGGTTTGTAATCAGCTGAGAGCGGCAGCATCTTGCAGCACAGTGCCTTTGGTGCATGCTCATTTATCTCATACAACATATTCATCACAGATATTCCTCCATCTGTGTGCCATCAGTCAGTTTAGAGAAAATGAGGTTTTTAACAACCTGTTTGTTGCATGAAATTAAATTACGCTTCCTTCATGCTTTTCTACCTCATGCATGCCAGCACACAGAGTCAAAGGGATTGTTCTTACGTGGTTGTATTTTTTAATTTAAGAAATGGCAGAAGTTTTTTGAATGAGCTTCAAGAAAAGCTTGGCTCCTAAGTCTGGACTGAAATTTGGCTGGTTGACTGTTCTCCAGAAATACAACTCTGGAAAAATTGTAACCTGAAAAACATTTTTCAGCCTAAGCACATTTCCACCTTCCTACATCTGTTTTTACATGCTTTGACTCTGGCATTAGGGGCCAAGTTATGCATATCTCAGAGCTGATTTGTGTGGATGTATAGACCAGCTCTGTAACAAAAACAAACCCTCTGCCCTATGATTTGTCTTGAGCAGATACCTGTTATGAACAGAGGAGCTCCTTTGCAGACGTGGGCCAGCAGAGCACGTTCCTGCAGAGTACATGTCGCTGTGCACACACACAGCCTCCCTGCAATAGCGGTGCCAGCTGCTTTCCAAAGTGTTACTAACTCCATACTCAGGGTGCTGTCAAAATCCGTGGTAGAAATTTTATGGTCAGTCCCAATGAGTACACTTATTTTGGTGCTTTGTGTTCCTTTTTCAATTGTTTTCCTCCCTAAATGCAGGTTATTTACTCTGTCCCTTTCCCACACAGTTGTCACGAGCAGCAGTACAGCTCCCAGTGATTAGTGTGGATATCTGAGTCTCCAGGAAAAGCCACATCACCACCGCGGTCGTTTCTGCTGATATTAATTTTAGAATTGTGTTTATTCATGAAGCTAAACCCAAGGACCACCAGTTTTCCAGTGGGAGGACGAGCTGTAAACAGTGCTGTTTTAAAGGTGTGCCTGGTTCAGATGCTGCCTAACGTGCTGCTTTCCCTGCCTCTCTCTCCAGGTGATAGAGGACAACACGGGCGTTCGGAGGGTGGTGGTGACGCCGCAGTCTCCGGAGTGTTTCCCTCCCAGCTACCCCTCGGCCATCTCGCCAACCCATCACTTACCCCCCTACCTGACACACCATCCCCACTTCATTCACAACTCCCACACAGCGTTTTACCCTCCCGTCACTGGACCTGGGGACATGCCACCACAGTTTTTCCCACAGCATCATCTTCCCCCAACAATATATGGAGAGCAAGGTGAGCTGGGAGGAAGGGACTGGCCTTTCACACCTGTGTTCAGCAAGGTTTAAAGGCTGGGGGAACCAAGAGTGGTAATGAAGTGGAGAACTTGTAGAGTGGCTTTGTTACATGGATGGAGTCTCCTTCAATATCCTGAGTGGGGGGCTGTAGCTATCCAGAGTATCCATTTTTATTTTTTAACAAAGACAAAACTGTTTTGGACATGATATGTTCAGGGTTCATACTCAAAGTGAAGCACAAAGAGGATTGAACTATAGAAAAAAAGCAGGAAATACTGTGATTCCTGCAAGCTGACCTGCCTTAGGTTAGAGAGAGTCATCCTTGGAGGGGGGAAGTGGGGATTGTATTTAATGAAGAGTATCTGAAGAGTGCACATGATATTTATGATAATTCTCAAACTTTTTTTAGATAGTTCTAATTCCCAAAGCTTCTACTTCATGTTGCACTTCTCTCCTTAGGCAGCACAACTGACATGATTGTAAAGTCTATTTATACTGGGAAATTAAATTGCATGTAATCAGGGTTGGCAGCTTGAAACCAGCACATCTCGGCTTGTTCTGTCCAGTCAGGCCCTGAGGAAGAAAATGCTAAATTGCTCTGAACTTATGAAGGCTTTTTCCAAAAGATCAGTTCTGTCTGGATTTTTGCTTGAAATCTGTGTCCCTGAAACACAAAAGACTGAAAAGGAGGGGAAAAGCTCTCACCCTAATTGCTGTATTTTACAGCCTCATCCAAAGTAAAATTCTATCATCAAAGGAGCACAGTTAATACAAAATAATTGCAAAAAAGGGTTTTCTTCAAAAAAATGTCCAGAAACATCTGGAGCCATTTCATTTGGAGATGTGCAGGAATTTGGTTCTCTAAAAAAAAGAAAGAAACCAACAAAACAAGCAACTCAGTTATTTCTGTTGCTCCGAGTTGACGTGGGTGAACCGTTCTGTTTCAGAAATCATACCACTATATGGGATGTCCAGCTACATCACCAGGGAAGATCAGTACAGCAAACCACAGCACAAAAAACTCAAAGACAGGCAGATTGACCGCCAGAACCGCCTGAACAGCCCTCCCTCCTCCATCTACAAGAGCCATATAGGCAGCTGCACGACGGTGTACAATGGTTATGCCAAGAGCCACAACGGGGCGAGCAGCGGCGGTGGGGGAGCCCCGGCCCTCAAGAAACCAGAGCGCAGAGCAAGGAGCAGCCCAAAGTCAAGTGAACAAGACCCACATGGTAAAAAGAGGGTTTTATTTATTTTTAATTCCTTTTTATTGCACCTTTCCGGCTTGTGACCTCCTCTGTATGGATCCAGTGGCCCTGCCAAGAAACACTCCCACCCACGCGTAAGGCGGCGTTAATACAGTGTGAACTTAAATGTGAACGCTGGGCTTGCTAGGCTGTGTTTGTTTTGTAAGGTGAACCCAGTGCCTCCCCATCTTTCGTGACTACTCCCTTGGTAGATGCAGCATCATTCTTTTTGTATCTGTTGGAAGCAGAAATGCATTTTATGGGCAAGGTCTTGGTTTTATTTAGCTTTTCAGAGAGGTGTCTTGGCACTTCGCAAAAATCTTCACGGACAATTGAGCTATAACCAAAATCTGACTGCTAGGAACCACTATTTTGCATATCCTAGGTAAACCTAGTGAAGTTACGAGAAAGTTTAGAGGCGATGGCTGAAAAACCAAGGGGTTTTTTTATGTGAAAGTTCAGTGAAAGTAAGATTAGTTGAAAACAAAGAAAACTGTGAAGTTTTCTTGATGTTAGCCTTTGGAAATAGTAGTCAAATAAGTCTGACTACTTTTGAAATAATTTTCTTCAGCATTTGCAGAGACTTGCCATTTAAAAACTTAAAACTGTAGATGAACAACACCCTAATGTTTTACTGTAATCAAATCTGATTTATCACAAGCCATTCTGCACACAGGCAGTTCTACTTAAATTTGGTTTAGTAACTTGTTTTTATCCCTTATACCTACCTGCCTTTCTCCTCTCTGCCTGTCTCTTTGCTGACTGCTACAGCAGCAGCTGCCTGAACAAACTTTGATGTAACCAAAGCAGCATATCCAGGATATTTACAATATAGCACACTCTGAAATCTCTTGCGTTAATTTATGCATATAGCATAGGTTTTCCATTATTTCTATAGTGTATATTTATATGGCTCTGTACTTTTACATGTGAGACACAACTGAAAGCAATAGTCATGAAAATTAACTATATCAAGAGCCAAAGAGGGGGGGAAAATGCTGCTGGCATGGTAAGGAATGAGGATTTGCAGACGTGCTTCAGGGTCTTTAGAATTAGCAAGGAGTTGTATTTGGGAATGCTGTAATCCAAGAAAATGAATCACTGCATTAGACTTTCTAGTTATTTCTTGCCAACCAGCTCATGTGAACTTTAGTATTCTTATTTATGTTTAGGTGTTTGTCTGAGGTGGAATACATGAAGTGTTTGAAGCACGTGTGTGAAAGACCTGGAATAAAGTGCCTTACAATATAAGTTCAGTGAGTTCTGAGTCAGCCTGGCTGATCACTTCTGAAATAATCTAGAAATAATTTAAAAGCATCTTGTCTAAGGGTTTCCTGCAACCCTTGTGTTTGTCTAATTTGTGGCCTTGGACTGGTGTGCTGTGCTGCAGCTGAAGAGCACGAGCGCTTTTAAAATGCCAAGAAAATCAGTGGAGTCAAGGCTACGGCACGTCCAGTCTTGTCAGCCAGAGAGTGCCTTCAGACTGGGAACAGCAAGGGACGGAGTCCTCCCCCAGCTGTGCAAAAGTCCCTAACAGGAGGCTGTGCAAATAAGCATCCCTTGTCTCACCCTCCTGCCTTTTAAAATTAGGTTCTGCATCAGCACCCAGAGGTCGCGGTCCAGGAGTTGCATCAACTGCTCTGCAGTAAATCCATGGCCAAAGCAGGAAGAGAGGAATTTTTTGCATATTAAAAGGAAGAAAAAAGATACAGTGGGCTCAAATGTGATGTTTTTGACACCAAGTGTATTATTATAGTCATACATGTAAACTTACATGCAAATTTCTGCAGAAAGGTCACAGAACTTTCTTAAAGGCTCACACCAAGCAGCTCTCTAAAATAAGTTCCCACTTGATATTTACAAGCTTCTAATCATATCTGCTGCTTTATATTTACCTTCTCAGTTTCTTCTTTAATTATTTGGGGGTTTATTGATGAATACCCAACTAACCTGGCCATACAGGTTATTTGGGTTAGCGTTAATAATAATCTGGGCACAGTTGCTAATTTGATTTATGCTGCTAAGATGCCTGTGTGTTTAGGATAGCCAAGAAAATGAATGTGTCAGAAGCAAGAATTAGCAAAGGGATTTAAACTTCCAGATTTTGTGGATGTGTATCTGTTCAAGCCTGCTAATAGTTAAAAATTTGATGGTGTTGTGTGGCTGCTTCCAAATTGCAGAATAGCATGGAAAACCTATTTTTAGATACATAAATATATAAAAATGTGTGTGTATATATATGTATAAAATTTGTGGAGAAGTCTTTATTCAGAAAACCACTTAACCAAAAAACTCTTTAAGAGGCAAGCAGGAATGTATGAATTTGCAGTGGGATTTGGAATAAGGTGAAGGAGGGCTGGAGCTGAGGGCTCTGTTCGCACGCATTTTTTAATTGGGATTGTGATACGCTTGATAGCCTATCATTTCCTAGCTGGCTGTGGGGTGTGTGTGCTCCTGCAGTGGAACTGGCATGCTGCTTCTGGGTGTTTGGATGATGGAGCAATCCCGGGATCCGGCTGCTGGCACGGGAGAGGGGGCGTTAGGAGCCCTGGACACAGCTGGAGCAGGCGCTTGCACAGCCTCAGCTCTGGTTGCTGCAGAGAACAGCCTGTGTCAGTACACGGTGCTGCAGCCTGACAGTGATTGCTGTCCTCGGGGATTGGGCTGTCTGAAGCAGTTTGGGAGCTGCCTCAGTGCTGGAAGCGTGGGTGGGAGCTTGCCAGGGGCACCTCTCCCAGCAGTCCCAGCCGCTCCTGAGCCGGCGCTCTGAGAGGCAATTGGAGTATCTGCTTCAATCAGCGGAGGAATATGATCCACACAGGGGCATTAGTGACAGGGAAGGTGGGAGTTTCTGTTCTTGGACCTGCTGCCCCTGAGTTTAAGGTGCTGCTTGTCCTGCTCCTTGTTTCTTGGTAGTGATTTCTTTGAGGGGTGTGTTGCTCCTCAGCACACCCACTCTGCTGTGACTGAGGTTACTACAGTGCTGTAGGAATAATGAGAGGGCTGGAACACCTTCCATATCAACACAGACTGAGAGGGTTGAGCCTGGAGAAGGGGGGAGACCTTAGAGACCCTAAAGAGGTTTTAAGAGTGCTGGAGAGGGGCTTTTGATAAGGGCATAGAGTGACAGGACAAGGGGGAATGACTTTAAACTGAAAGAGGGCAGGGTTAGGTGGGATATTAGGAAGAAATTCTTCCCTCTGAGGATGGGGAGGCCCTGGCACAGGGTGCTCAGAGAAGCTGTGGCTGCCCCATGCCTGGCAGTGTCCCAGGCCAGGTTGGATGGGGCTGGGAGCAGCCTGGGATAGTGGACGGTGTCTCTGCCCAGGCTGGTTCTGTAACACAGCAACATCCTCTTTTTACTAGGAAATTTACAGTTTCAGATTGGGGAAATAAGTGCAATTCTGATGTTTTCCATTATGTTTTCCATAGCATCATGCTATGTTGGGCAGTGCACGTGTAAGTAGAGATGTTTAGTTATGTTGGAAATATGCCATTTTAAGGCAAAAAACCCAGAAACTGATGGGTTATAATTGACTGAAAATTTAGCAGTTCTTCTGAGTGTTTCTGGTAGGATGATGGATGGTGTCTTGCACAGGCAGAAGGCTTGGAGGTATGATACTGGGATTTTGATCTAAAATCCATATTGGAGCTTTTCTGCAGAGCTGTTTTAAAAACTGAATGGGAGAGGAGGGAGCGGGGTTGGTTTTTTTGTGGGTTGGTTAAGGAGCCTTGCCATGTAAAAAGAGCTGTAAGCGGAAATCCTGTCCCATTCATGCTGTCCTTTATGAATTTCAGTCTGAGTCACTTCCTTCTCATGCACTCAGTGGCTCCCTTCTTCGTCATGCAGTGATCTGGTAGTTTGAGAAGTTCTGTGTGTGGCTGCAAGTACTGTGGGGACATAAGCAGTTTTGAGCATTCTTACAATGCTTTTGCCTATTTCCTTAGAAAACATTTTTTCTTTTCTCCCTTTGAATGAGATTTTTTTTTTTTTTTTTAAATCCTCATTGAAGTTTGAAGAGCTTAAGATAGCCAAAACTGAAGCACTTCAAATGGGTAAAAGTGGGAAGCGGGCGATGGATTGTTGCGTGCATCCTGTGCAGGAGCTGGGTGGGAGCTGGGAGCTGGGTGCCAGAACAAACAGACCCAGCCTGGGCAGGGAGGCGGCTCCGGGCCGGTCACATGCACCTTTAGGAAAGTGTTCCTAAAGAAGGCTTTGTCCTCATTTGAGAAGATTTGGCTCTGCAGGGTCAGAGCAGGGGCCCATCTAGGCCAGCGATGTGATCAAATGATGCTGCGGGGCAGCCTGCAAGCCTGAACACATCCCCTGCACCTCTCCCGGCTCCTCTGCCAGCATCCAGACCTGCCAGGCACCAGGGAGGGTCGAGTCCTGCCCGGTCCTGTGGGTACCCACTCACTGACCTGTTGTTGGGAACTCATCTAACTCAGTTTTGAAAAGCAGATTTGCTGTCCAAGTCAGGAACACTGACTTGGGTTTGCGCTTCACTGCTCCGAGCAGCTGCTTTCTTGCATGTGGCATTGATGTGCTTTACACGTGGAGAAGGGAGGAAAAAACATTAGAATCAGTTAAGAGTTCAAAGAGTTGTTGTAGACTATTGATAGTTCCTAAACTTCTGTAGTACCATTGTCATATGTGTGCAAGCCTCAGAGGTGTTGCTTTCCTATTGTGGAGGTTTTGTAAATCTGATTTTGTGCACTGAAGCAGCCTCCAGCTACTCCCAGAGGTGAAAACCACGGCTTCAAATTCCTGCCTGCATTGCTGATGGAAGGTTCTCAGAGATGTGGGTAGCTCTGGGTGCTCAGTTCTTTGAGGACAATGCATTGGGAATGCATGGAAAATGGGCTTGGCAAGAGAGCTTCCTGACAATAGTGGTTTTAATTTGAAAATGTTTTAAAATAAGTACTTACCGTGGCAAAGCAGAAGTTCTGAGGTGAAGAAGTACCCTCAGGTATCCCCGAGTAGGGTGGGATGTACTCTGCAAGTTGCTGAGAAGTGATGCAGAGTGGGTGACGTACGAAGAACCAGAGCTGAGGCATTCTTGGTACAGCCCCATCCTGTTTCTCTCTGAATCTTCTGTGTAATGTTTAAATATACTTAGGAAAAACGTGGGGTTTTTTCTATTTTTGTTTGACTGTATCAAGTTGTTGTTGTTTTAATCCAGAGCCTGTGAATTTAAGGGAAATTGAAGGAGCTGTGATTCAGTGCAGACAGGAACCAGGCGAAGTTCCTCTTCTTACTCATTCTAGATCCTGTCAATTCTTTTCTATTTTGGTCCTGAATCCATTTTGCTTATTGAGTCATAACATTTATCTGTGCCTGTATATCCTATAGATTTAAAAGCTTAAAAGAGTAGTTTCATCACTTTTGGTCCATGTAAGCGAAGAGGCTGAGAAACACTGGCAATACATGTAAATTTTATGTTCTTTTAGCCAGGAACTGGTGATTTGGTACGTGCTAATAGACTTTTGTTATACCAATGTAGAAGTGTTCTGCAGACAAAATTGGTCATAAATGTTCTTTCTGCTGCCATACAAAATACCCCTCTGTTAAATGCAGCTTCTCTGGTGTCCTTAAATGTATTTGCTTCCATAAAATAAGGAGTTTCAATAAGATTGTCTCCTGAAAACAACCTGTCAAAAGTGACACAGTGATTTTATTAATAACATGGAAAAAAACACTCTGAAGAGTAAAATGCATCTGTCAGATTAAGTGAATTTCAGCATTGTACCAAATAATGCAATGTGAAACATCATATTTAGTGGAACCAGAGACGTGTTGAATCTTGCGAGCGTAGATCAGCATCATCTATGAAATCTACATGGTGTTACTGTTTCTACTGCTTTCTAAATAGTTGTAGCCATTAATACTAATAATACTTGTCTGAATTCTTCAGACTTATATCTCATTAGAAATAGATTTTGTGTGCTCTGTGCTGTTTTCCTCTTAAGTTTTAATGCATAAGAGGAAATAGGATGCATTAATTAGGGCATAGTCTGAACTTGAGAAACCACCGTTCATTTGCAACACCTGGAATTTCCAGTGTGTGTGATATTCTCGTGCCTTGACCTTATCTCCCACATCATGACTGAGCTTGTGCTTTTGTTTGTTTCTATTTGGAAAAATGCCTGCTTCTTCAACAGTCTTTATCTTTGTTATTTTCTCTAAAATAATAGGCTGAGAATTGCTTGTTCAGGCAGTAAACAAAGTGGTTGTGGGTGTCAGATACACCTTTGTGTACCAGACTGAACTCCATTAGCTGGGCCACACAGATTCTCACCAAATAATATTTTGCCTAATAGTCACGTAAAGTAACCACTTAAGTGAGCTTTATATAGACTGATGGCTGTATTAGAAACATATTGCAGGGGTCAGGTAGAGTACATTCCCAAGTTCATGTCAGTCTGTGTGCCTGCATCCAGATGAGGCTTAATTTGTGACTTGTCTTCAGCTAAAAGAATGGCTAAAATGTTCATCCAGTGTCACTGCAATACACTGTGTTGAGGGATGGAAACAAATCTGTTTCCTCTGCTGTCTTGAAGCTTAACTTACACCGTGGAGGCTTTGATGGAGAAAGGTAAAAGCTAAATATCACAAATGGTGCTGGAAAGCAAGTCCATGCCCAGTGCACTCCCTGCCTCTGCCATAGCTTTGCCCAGTTCCAAATCCAGCAGTGTTTTGCTTTGAGCTGCCTGTGGGTACTTCCTTCTCATGCATCTTGACCAACTCTTTCCCAGAGTTGCCTGTGTGCAAATATTTTCCAGGAATCTGCAAGCCTATGAAATCTTGTCTGCGTGTGACCTGTCACGAACACGGAGGGATTCTCTTGCTGTATCCATTCTGCAGGAGCAAACCCAAAATTTATGGGAAGCCTGAATGCCGTGGCAGCCCCACCTTCTTTCATACCCCAGTGCTTTGTTAGCACGGAGTTGAGACAGGCTGGGAAGGGCTGAGACAGGCAGAGAGAAGACACAATCTATTTTTATGCACTGATCTTGAAAGACTAAAGAACCAGCTTCGCAACTTCGGCACCAGAAGTTGTAGATAAGAGATTCTCTTCATCAGCTAAGTGGGAGCATCTCCTTTTAATTTAATTGCACAGTATTCTCCCATCTTCAGTGTCAGCTGTTTTTAAAGGCAAATGGAAATGCCTCAAACTTGGTTTTGTTCAGACTTTTTGTACTTGAAAATGCAAAGAGAACAGCAGGGAAGTGTGGATCCACGTGATCCAGCGTGGTTGTGAGGTGCTCTGAGAGCTGGTGGTCTGGGCATCCATGGCTCTGAGCCATCAGTGGGGCAGAATGGGTCACCACAGTTCTGGTTACATTTTTCAGTCTCATCACAGCAGCTGTGACAAAATAAAACTCAGTTAAAGCTCCCCGATCTTCCTAAGTGTGCTAACTACAGGAAACACAGCTCATAGTCCACCGAGGAATGTGTGGGGCATATCTGTAAAGAGTGGGGGAATCTGGCCCCGGGGCTTGCATTTGACCTTCTTGGGGCTTAAAAACCCTCTTGGCAGTGGCTGGTGTTTTACCTCAAAGCTGTTTTTCCCAATCCTGATCAATGTCTGTAGACTCTCGTATTTTATTCTTATCTGCTTTTATCCCTCCCTTGCCTCATTTTGCCAGCAGGATCTCCTTGGCAGGGCGAGCTTCATCATTTATCAGGAAGTCAGTGCTAAATGACGTAAGGCACAACCTCTTCCCCCAGAGGATCTTCATATTATCTCAAGAATTTGCAGCTTCTGCTGCAACTGGCAGTCGAATCCAGCAGACTGAAATGTGAACTTTTTTCCTAGGACTTTACATAATTTATAGATACCCACCCAACAGAAAAAAAATCATACAAAGTACATTTTTATCCTGCTTAATCAGCTCACTGATTAAATGCCTGTGATGGGGAGAAGAGGTACACCAAGATCTCAGAGCTTCAGAGCAAGATAAGCAGTGTGTCCTCAGCAGTTAGGAGGAGATAACATGGACCACCAACAAAGGAAGGGAACCGTGGTTTCCCTTATTTGGCAATATCTGGGACAGTGAGCCAAAAGGGAGAGGGTAGTTATAGGGAAGAGGTAGAACATTTCCTCCCCCTAGACTATAAAGAGTAAAACACGTTAAAGTCTAATGATTTAATGAACAACACTTATTTGTATAGCCAGATGTTCTGAACAATGTCTGACTGTATTTCCAGCTGGGTTTGCAAAGGTGCTGAAATGAAATTTCATGTCCCCCTGAAGTTAATAGGATTTGTTTACTGAAATCTCTTAGGCTGTGCTTCAAACCCCATCGGTTACTCTTCCTTTTCTGAGGAAGGGTGGAATTTGATTTCCAAAGTTTTTGTGACCTTCAGGATATTTGCTTTTAAGGGGAGGAAAAAATCTTGATGCAGGGTGATGCTTTGAGTGTTGCAGTTACCAGAAAAGATAAACACTGTTCTAAAATGAAGCAGCCATTTCAATTTTCTCCAAGGTTTATTATAAAAGATTTTGTCCTGAAGCTCGAGTTTGGGGGTTTTGTTGGTTTTTTTCCCTCTAAGGAGCTGTGCTTAGTAGCAGCTGCTTTGATTTACTGCGATTCATGTGACTTGTGCCTGAATTTCATCTCAGCAATGAAATCCAGAATGAGTTGAAATTCCTGTAGCTTTGCTGAATCCTTCCCAGCAAGCAGTAATCAGGTGGATATTTCTGTGAAATATTTCAAATATTTGGAAGGGTTCTTAGTGGTGAAACTGGTTGTGCAAATATCCAGGATCCCATTTTGCCCTCGTCCCCTACAGGACTGCTAATTGCCCGTGCACTGCTTTCAGCTCACTAGTAGAAAGTTGGTACAGACATTATAGATCAGGTTTTTTAAACATTCTTGAGTTCATTCTTCCCATCTCAGGCATGGGAGGGCACAGGTAAGACTACATCAGCCGTTTTGACTTCCGCATTTTAGAAATTTAGCCCCCAGTCTTTATTAAATGTTGTGTTTGATATCCTTCTAGCTCACATAGCCATAGTTCACCCTTCAGACATGACTGCAAAACAATTTAGGCTGGGATTGCTTGAGTCAGTTGATTGTCATCTGTCATGAGGAAGAGAATTTATTTCTGTTCTGCTGTCAATCTTGTAGGTGTTTGGGTTGATTTAAAGAGGGGAGGGGAAGCTATTTGCTTTCCCCCATCTCTGAGCTGTGGTGCCTGGGCTGAGTGGAAAGAGAAAAATGTTCTTTGGTTTCTGGGATTACTGTGATCTCCTCTGCCACTCACTGCAATTTCATTGTATCATAGTTTTCATCTGGAAAAATAGGTCAGTAATCTACATTGGTAACAGAAGAACTTAGGTTGGGGTTTATTCAAAAAATGTTGTAACTGCAGCCCCCTCACTAGGTTGCCATTGAAAAATCCCAGTGCAGGCTTCATGAAAAATCTTTGCCTTTCTAGCATCATGATTTGGAAAGGTTGTATTTAAAAAAAAAACCAAACCAAACAAAACAAAAAAACAAACAAACAAAAAAAATCCCCCAAAAAACCACAAACAAACAAAAAACCCCCCTAAAACAACAAAACAAAACTTTTTTTCCCTGAGGATTCTAGCATCTTTTTGCCCTCAGTTGTGACTGAGAGCAAAATTTGGCCTGCAGTTATTTTCTTATAATTTTTTTAGTTCATGATGGGTGCTGCTGTGCCTCTGCACTGGGACAGTGCTCTGCTGCCTCCCTATTGTTGAAGCAAACGCGGTGGCTTTATGAGGTTCACTGCCAAGGAAGTTGTTAATTTTGGCTGAGGTGCTCTGTTTAATCCCCAGCAAGTTTGGAACTCCTATGGAGTCTGTTTTGGCTGTGCTGTATGATTGTTTCTCTGTGCAAATACGCAGTTCTGCAGGTTATTTTGCTAGTTTTGTGTTTGATCAGGAAAATGCTCTTATTGTGTAACAGGCGGATTGGCAAAGGGTTTTATGGCCAGAATTGCCTATGGTCATATTTTTGAACTCCAAGAAGTTTTATTTTGTGTTCAAGACTGGTGCCATTGTCCCCAACAGTAGGGATGGTATTTCAGAGAAAAGTATTTCCTCATTGGCATGGGGCAGCAGACACAGGATTTTAAATGCCAGACTGGGCCCACTGGAGACTTGTCGCTCTGTGTTCATGAGGGATTGTGCTTTCCACCTCAGTTCCTGGAGAGTGCAGGACTCACCTCTGTCCCAGCAGGGACACTCAGGAGTGACAGAGACAAAACCACGCCTGTGGTGGGATGCAGTGGAGCTGTCAGTGACCCAGTTGGGAAGAGAAGACTCATTCTTGGTGCTGTCAGACTTTGTGCGTTTTGTCAGTGCAAGGAGGAGTTGTGAGGCACCTTTTGATGTCTGTGTGCATGATGCTCAAGCTCCCACTTTGCCTGGCTGAGAGAGTCAGATGCCAGGACTGAAGGGAACCTTTTCTTTTCGAGAGGAAATCTCCTCTCTGTAAATGCCAGGTGGTGTAATTTCACGGCTGGTGTCAGACATCCTTTTGAGTCATTGTTCCACATTTTAAGAAACGTGGGTATCTCAGCCCTGCTGCTGGCCATCTCCTGCTCCTTCTTTGAGCTGGGGAAACCCGTGGAGTTTTTATGGCCAGGTCACCTGGTGTGCCCTGGGGTGCTGCGGAGAGCAAGGTGCAGCTCTGCAGAAGTTACATCCCCTCCTGAATGACAACTGGGTTCCTCAGCCTGGAGAACAACCCCGGAGTGTGGCAAAGGCTGGACAAGCAGTCACAGGGAATGAGGAGAAACCAGAGGGACAAAGCATGAAGCAGCACCCAAGTAAATGGAAGGAATTAAGGGTAAGGAAATTCCATGCATCCCAACTATTGTACAAAATTCTGAGGAGTGTGAGGAACACCATTGTTCCTAGGAAAAGATTAGTGTTTGTGGGCAGTTTGTAGCGAGAACAAAACATTAGCCTTTCTACCTGGCAAGTGGGAATCAGGAGCTCCAGGAAAGTTTTAGGAGGGACTTGAGTCTCCTTGTCAAATACTTGACCGACAGATGGAGGGGTGAGCACTGCTTTGTTTATCTGCAAAGCTTTCACTGTCTCCCCAACCCCACATAGCGTGCGAGCTGCTGTCATAGAATAGCAAAAAGGAAGCTGCCGAAAATAAAAAGAAAAAATATTTTGACACCGAAAATAAGCTAAAGCAAGTCAAAATGATGAAAAGAGAGAGCTCCAAGAGGAGGTCCTGTGTGTCAGTGGTTTGTTGTTCCAGCAGATTCAGCTTGGGCTTCCTCTGTTTCTGTGGGTTATGTCATTGTTTAGTTTGGTGTTCCTTCAAACCCAGCCAGCTGCAGCCATCCACAGTGCACTGCCTCTGTTATCTGCTTTGGGAGATGTACAAAGCGCTCGCTCAAGATGTCAAATGCATGTGATGGAGATGGTGGGTTGCTGTATTTTACTAAGAAAGCCCAATTCTGCCTTCTAATGGACCAGGACCAACTGTGTGTTCACAGTAGGAGTTCGCTCAGATCTCCAGCCAGTAAAGTAGGAGTTGTTTTTGCTGTCTTCCAGCAGTAGCAGCGAGGAAGCAGAGAAAAACAAACCCAACATGTCACTTACCCTCCATTTGTCCCTTGCATCCAGCCTTTTATTTCCTTTGTAGGCTGCTACTGATATTATTTTCCTTCCTCCACCCCAACGAAAAACCTAGAGCCAAACAATAATGGGGGACAGGTAGGATTGGCACCCTTACATTTATTTTTAAAACACTTTTTAGCCCAGGTGACTTCATTATGTACAATGCTTCCACGTCTGATCCTGATCCCTGTGATAGCAAGCGCTTTGGTTAAAGAAGGATGAGCTGTGAATTTGCACTCCAGGTACTTTGGAGTATCCTGTCCCATGGACAATAGGATACTGAAGCAACCAAGGTGAAACTAGCAGGTCAATAAATATGGATTATGGCCAGGACATGTCTGAAACATGGGATTAAATTCATGCCTGAATCGCAGTGGTGTAGAGGCAAAGCACTTCAGTTATCCTTTGCTTTGTTGACCCAGTGAATCAGGATGACTGGAGATTTGATTTTTCTGATTCTAGATCTGAAAATGGGATTTTCTGGAGTTTATGCAGGGGGTTTGTTCTGTTTGCCTTCAGGTATTCAGAGGGTGACTTGATTTTTCTTAAAAATTTTTTTTTCTATCTATATATGGTTTGGTCTTTATGGACAAATAATGAAGGATAAGCTCCTAGACATTAATTAAGTCATGTTAGCAGGAGAATTCAGGTAGCAACAGTGGGAAGGCACTTAGAAATGGAAAAATTGTGATACACTCATGCTCGGCAATTTTAAAAAAATTAGAACATGTTTTAACAATTGTATCTAAAGTTGGATAAATTCAATCTCTCTACCTTTGTCAGGGGAGCCATAGTTGTGTTTCATCATTGGTGGTTTTTATTAGCTTTCATGTAATTAACAGAAATTTGAAACTTTTAACATTTAGAAATCTCGTCCAGGCATTTGTAGGCTTAATTAGTAATCTTCCTTGGTGTAGTCTAGGTTCAGCATGGTGTGATTGACTGTCTTGAACATAAATATATTTTTTCACAGTTTTTTTATTCAGAAGGGCTCCCTGTTCTGCCCAGTGTGGAAGTGGTGCTGGGCAGAGTTTTTTGAAGTAGTGTGTGTTCAGTGTGACACTGGATTTGCCCATCCCAGTGCCACATCTGGCAGCCAGCAACAGCCTGGCCGTTCATCCGTGACCCTGCCCTGTCCTGGGCTGCCTCCCTGACAGACTGGAGAGCTGCATCAAACTGGATTAGGCAGGAATTTGTCCTAGGTCTAATTTTATTCAATATTTTCATTAAGGACTTGAAGGATGGAATAAGGATTGAGGGTTATTAAATTATAGTCCATATCAGGCTCTGGTAGGGTTGAGAGTGCTTGATGGGTCAGGGAAGGAGGACAAGACAGAAGGAGAGCTCTGTAATGGCCTTCAAAGAAAAAGTTTGATCAAGGCAAGAGCCATGTACTGCACTGCAGCTATTTGTTCTCAAACATGCTGGTTTTTTAATTATGTGGTAGTTCTGGGAGGAAAAGGAGATTACAAACCCCAGGAGTCAAGTTACTCTGTAGACAAAGAGAAGAGGAAACCTCCAAGAAAGCTCTGTGAACGGGTCCTTAGTTGGTGCTGCCAGGGCCCCAGCTGGTACACGGTGGGCAGGGCTGTGCCACGTTTCAGAAGGATGGAGACCAGTTTAAAAAACAGGGCAGAGGACAGCAGCAAGTGGGGTCTAGTAAAGACAGGTATGGAGAAATGAGCTTGTTTTGTTAAAGGAAGAAATTCATTCAAGTATGTGAAAGGTGACAGCAAAGAAAGGGGTGATGAACTTGCCTGAGGCAGATGTGCAGGAAAGAAGGAATAAGTTTCAGGCGCAGCAGGGAGGGTTGAGATGATCTTCCCAGTGATGAGAGGAGTTAGATGCTGTGGTAGTTCACCTAGCTGAGAAGTTTGGAGATTACCATGATCATGGGGCAGGAGGTCATTTATTTAATTGTCATTTATTTTGAAAAAATGGGCTAGGGAGCTGTCTCAGAGAAATGGTTTGAGTATAAATGATCATGTTTCAGTGTAGGAGGATGGACCCGGTGACTGTGTCACATCCCCTCTGGTCCTGTGACTCAGCTGCTGCGTGACATCTGCAGCTTTAGGTTTGTTCTTGTGCAAAGAGTTTATTAACTTATATTTCTGCAATTCCCTGAAAGCCTGTATGTGTTCTCCTTGGTGTCTTCAGCTTTGACATCGGCAGGCAGCTCACAAAGGAGCTGGGCTGTGTTTTGAAGAGTTCATTTTCTCGGCGGCTGTAGGTTGTGCTGTACGTGACTGATGAAAGATCTTTCCCAGCATTAAAGCCGGTCACAGCCCCGATAAATCTGGAACAAATTCTGAGAAAGCATGTCATGTTATGACTGGCATATCTGTGAGCATGGAGCTCTGCTTGAGAAGTAGACTCAAAAGTTTGCAAAGTGCTAGTGCTGATGTCATTCCCTTGGAATGGAAAGGCTGTTGAAACAGTAAATACTTTCTGTGGCCAGAAGCTAAGTCTTGAGCTGGACCTTTTCCTCTCTTCGAAGGAAAGAATGCAGAACAAACCTAAAATGTGTATTTGCAATGGGAAAATCTTAATTAGTTTAGAGCTTTTAGCTATTTCAAACCATTTACATACACAGCTGCTGTTCATGCAAACATGTAAACTATGGGTGGAAACTTCAAACTTACCTTGAACTGACTTTTTTCCCCTGTTTTTTAAAGCTGTGCTTGGTGTTTAAAAGTATGGTTGGAAAGGTCTGAAAATTATATTTGTGCTGTACGTGCAGAAGGGAACATAGACACAGGCTAAGAGAAGCATAGAATAAAAGGCTTTAGTTCAGCAAGACTTGACACTGAAACGCTGTTAGCACCAAACAGCTGCTAGCAAAGTGTTTAATTTTTAGAGCCATTTACTCCTGGTTGTATCTATAGAGTTTTGTTTATGCTACAAAGCTCTGAAAAAAGAGAGGACTGAAATACAAGCTTAGATGTGGTCCAGGTCTTTCAGCTGGCTTTTCTGCAATAAAAGATTAGTCTGAAACTTTGGATCCAAAGAACCCACAGCCTGGGAATTAGAACCTAATGCTGTATCTTGGGAGTGCTATAATCTCTTTCAGACAGTGAGATTAACAGGGTAACTCAGATTTTTGTACTGTCCCTCAGAGGACCCCATTGAGCATTCACAAGGAATTCATCCCCACCCCCAGCTTCCTCCTAGGAGGAAGAGTTTTGCCATGACAGATGTGGGGAACAGATGTTGAGAGGAAAAGTTATAAAGGGACAATGACCTCAAGTGTTAGTTGGGCTCTTCCTTGACGTGCCTGAGCTTCTGTTCCCGGTGGCGATGGAGGAAAGCAGCTCGTGCTGCCTGCCCCTGCAAGCCCCAGTGTTTGGGGGCCTTTGACACACAGAGATTTTCTGTCTTCGTGTCAGATACTCAGTGCTCAGTCAGCTGAGGGAGAGGAAGGGACAAAGACTGAAATGCAAATCGACTGTCTGTTATTCAGGGACAATTAGTCCCAGGTAGGTGAGTCATGCTCAGCCACCCACCACCTTTCCTGAGCAGTTCTAAGTAGTTTTTTTGAACCTGAATTGCCTGTTTTACATCAAGACTTGCCCATTTCTTGCTGCTGTTCTTGCCCACTTTTCCACCACTGCACCTGTGATGGCCAGCAGATGCTCATGCTCCTTGTCCCTAAATGCTCCAGTGAGCTAATCTAGAGTATAGTCCTTGGTGGCTGCTGAGTAACACCAGAGAGCCAGCAGGAAAGGCCTTGCAGCAGCTCTGTGTTATCAGATAGGGCATATCAGATGGTTTCTTTCCTTCTCCATCGTGTTCTGTTTCAAAAGGCTTTCTGCTCTTTGTTGGCTCAGAAGGAAGATGTTGAGCTTGATACTTGAGAGAGATTGGCAGGTCACAGCAACTTCCCTGTTGAGGGAGGGATTTGGGACAGGTCTCGTTCTCCTTAGCTTAGTCTAGCTCAGGAGACTGTGAATAATTATGTTTATTACAGAAAGGAAGTCAGCCATCCATAGAAGCCTGAGATTTTTTTTATGGCTCTTGAAATGGGAAACCAAGTATTTGAAATACTGTAACTACTGTAATTCTTGATAACCACTCCTGAGGTCCCCTTTCAACCTAAGCTGTTCTCTGATGATGTTATAGACATCACTTGTGGATATTTATTGTTTTCTGCCTTTAATTTAATATTTGCTGTATTTTCACAGGGCATTATTTGTTATCTGCATCCCATTCCCTCTCTCCCTCTCCCCAAAGTTTTTGAAGAAGACTTGTCTTCTTCCACCTCCAGCTTATCTGTATAAACTCTTGGTGACCTAAGTGTCCATATTGACCACATAAATGTCCACGTCTGTAATAACCCAAGTTGTCTGTATCTGGTACCCAGAGCCTCCTGTGTGAACAAGATCCATGATTGGGACACGAATATAAAAAATTCCCTGAGTAGGACTCTTCTTTGAGAAGTTTGAAGTACTTAAATTATTATTTATTTGCTGGGCATGCCCACCTCCCTTAAGTCTTGGAGTCAGTTCCTGTGCCTGGAGCAGTTTGAACCCTTAGCCCTGACCCACAGAGGGTCGGAGGACTCAGTTACTGTATAAAGCAATCACCTTTTGTGGGAGGGGGAAATGAGATTTCTTTGGGCTTCAGGGTTTGTTTTCCTCTCCTGCTCAGTGCGACAGAGCATCCTTGCTAGAAAGCAGAGAGAGGAAAGAAAATTCAGTCCACATGTTTGGGATTTAAGGTTGAGAGTGATTCACGCTCAGCTTCTGGGGGTTGTAATTGGGGGTGACATAATAACCATAAACTTTCGATAAAATAGTAGCAGCTTTTTGTTACATTCTGAGCTGCAGAAGCTGCTTCTGATTAGTATCCCTTTGAGATAAGCCTGCAGGATCTCCACAGTGTGCAGATCTGGCTCCAGGCTTTTGTGGCACAGTTCAACTTCTTTACTGATGCTGAAAGGAACCCTGAATTCTGAAACACCCTAAATTTTGACATTTTCACTTGGATCAGCATCTCAGCCTTTTTCTTAGCCATTTTAGTCCATCTGTGTAATTTTGAAATCAGTATTATCATATTCTGGCTCAATCCTGCCAGTTTATGCTCTTTGTAATACACTCTGAGGGTTATCTGCTATGGAAAAAACCAATCTTGCTGTCCTCCACTTCTCCTGAGACATTACTACTCCTTTCTTTTCCAAGTGGCTGAGACTAAAAGGAATCCAGGAATGTGTGCAGCAGGAGATCTGTCATTCCCACTCCACACCAAGGTGCATTCTTGTAGGGAGAGATGGGCATTTACACTGGAATTCTGCCACCAGCATTCAGCCAATTCTATTTTTTGGCAGTCGAGCACATGGAATTTTAAAAAGAAGATCTACTTTTTTAAAGCAGGTCACAGACAAAAATGAAGACACATTCTTGGGCTACGAGAAGTAGGTCAGGTTTTAGGGGAGTCATTAGTGAAAGCTGTTCATCTGATCCCACCTGTTTATTAATGTTTTTTGCTTCCTATGCCAAGTACGTCTGGCTCATTTTGCTTTAGGTGAGATATATTCTTCTGCTTTGGTGAGCAAACTTTTTGCATTAACATTTTAAAAAAGAAAAATAAGAAAAAACCCCAGGAAAATATGTTCCTGGTTTTCCATTAGAGAATACCGTAGTGGAAAGTGAGGCCTCTCTGTGCTGTCGTCCAAAAGGAATAAAGCTGCTTTGTGTCACCTCATTACTCTACGCTGATGTTTGACCTCAAGATTGTTTTGGGGGGGAGGATGGGGGAAAGGCTGATTGCACTGCTCAGAGGATGTCCCCTGCAGCACCTTCTGCACAATTACCCCTCTAATTTAGAGGGAGCATTTCCCAGCTTGTAGGTGCCTCTGTAGAGCCCCTGCAAGAGCTGCTGTAGCAGGCACGAGGCTCGGGCAGGGAGGATGGATTGCTGCTGGCAGACTTTGGAACCTGCCTGGCATCACTTCCCTGCCTCCACAGCTGGAGGGGGGCTGTAAAAGAGCTTTGGGCACTTCCCAGGTTCAGGACAGGTGGCTGCAGGGTGGGTGTGGGGCTCAGGACGGGCACCTGTGTGGCTTTCCCTGCATGGGACAAGGACGCTTGTCCTCTGCAGAGCCCTGGTGGGCAGGCGGACAGCCCGGTCTGCAGCTGCTGGAGTGAGGGTGGGTTTGGTTAAAAAAACCAGGGTTAGGTTCAGCAGGAACAGAGAAACTCCGGGGCCTCTTCCGCAGCCGAGCTCTGGAAGCGGGGTGGTTTTGCTCTCTGAATGCAAATCACAGTTAATAGCAGTGTTTGTGGAGGACACTTCTACAAACAGTCTCACCTTGCTGAATATCTGCAATTACTGGAAGTTTTCCTCCTTTTCCTCTTTTAATTTTTTATGGTGTTAATCCATGGAACTGCATGCCTTAAATTCACAATGCAGCTGATGCTCGTATGCAAGTAATGTCTGTCTCTCTCCCTCCCCTATTTTTATTGATGTAACTGAAAATTTTGTTTAATTTTGGTAATTTATTTCTCTTCCTCTTTCCACATTCTCTATTTTACAGAATTTGATTCAGAAACAAAAAGGGTTCAAGATATTCTTTCTGGAATGGAGAAACCACAGGTATGTGATCCCAAATTGCCACACAAATGTACAATAGCAAATGTGGTAAGTAGATTGTGTCAAAACATACCGGTGATTTCACAGGGGAGCACCTCTAATTTTTTCCCTTAGTAGATTGTTGCCACTAACTCATTTTACTGGGATGTAAATCTGAAGGATCTTTTGTGCTCATGGGTGTTTGAGGGCTCTGCCCACTCCAGGAATTGCACCAGTTGTCTGTTTCCAGAGGACAATTCCCTGTATTCATACTGTGATGGGGAACTCAGTGTGCTGGGGTGACTTACATAGCTCTCACCCCACTCTCCCCTGGGTTTAACTTTATTTGTCATGAGCAATTTATGTCTTTAATCATGATTAAATTAAGCTAATTCTATTATTCAATGGCAAATTACTATAGTCTGTGTTTGTCTGAGCCATAAAAGCCTGTGAATTATAATGGAATTGAATCACCCTGTAAATAACCCTAATGCTGAGTGTGACTGCAGTCAGGTGAGGTTATTAATAAATCTGGTTGTAAGCCCTTTGAATGTCATGTTTTTCTAGTTTCATGTGTCAAATGAGAGCCAGAAGAGTACTGTGGGTCTGAATGGATGGTCCAAGCCAGCACTGGAGGAAGCAGTCACGGGGCAGAGGGAGACAGAAATCCCAAAACACAGCCTGTCTCCTTTGCTCTCCAGGGCTCAGGCCTTTCTCTGTCCAGCTGGAGAGATAGGGCACAAATAAGCAGATAAATAAAAAATAAGGGTGGAAAGCTCATGTGAACGCTGGGTTCAACTGATAGAGGCTGATACAAAGACATTCTGCAGTGTGAGCCGTGGCTGCAGAAGTGGCAGAGCTCAGGGGGAGCCAGGCGTGAGCAAACGCTGAGTTTTATTTTTTGGACTCTCTTCTCATGGATGCTTTTGTTCTGAATAAGTACAAAAGGTGTTTGGTCTTGAATTGCTCCATCAGTGGGTGCTGGGTCCTGGTGTCCTGGCATGGGCAGGAGCAGGTTCAGAGCCAGCCACAGTCTAAGCCAGGCCTGCAGAGATGATGAACACCAGCCCAAGTTCTGTTCACAAGGAGGAAGTCACTTTGTTGTGTGTGGAAACAAGTGACAATACTGAGCTGAAGACTTGAGAGAAGAGTTCCAGGGTGATCACAAGGGAAGAAAGTGCACGTAGCACAGAATTAGGCTCGTTTGTGGTACAGAGGGAGTCAATATTTTTGTACCAAGGACCACCTGAATGTTACTCATTTGGTCAATAGCCACAGCCAGGTGCTTTTACAAAGATCCAGAGAGCTGACAAAAAAATGTGTTGTTTCATACTTTTATCTTTAGAGGTAGGAAGAGAAGCTATTAGAGTGATTTGCAGGATTCTGAGATCTGTACAATTAGATTTATGGTAGCCAGAGCCTTTAAAGCAGAAAGAAGCAAAAACCAAAAAAATAGACAAAAATAATTTTCCTTTAAGCATATCAAAAATAGGATTAAAAAAAAATCTAAACCATGGCAAATGCTGGTTCAATAATAATAATAATAACATTTACTGAGGTGATGTTGGGGATTATCTATTATTCTCTCTCTGTAACTTTGACATTTGTGAGTAATTAAACTCACAGGACTCTCAAAAATCGTGAATTGCTGTGAATGATTGTGTGTGTGTAGTCAGTATTACATCTGATAGAAATATATCATGTTATGCAAAAATAGTCCTCTTGGTCACGTTTCTTGGCAAATCTTAGGCATATATAAGTGAAAAATAAAACAATGTATAGGAAAACAACAGTAAAGAAAGAAATGATGCAGTGGAAAAGAGCAGAGTGGTGACTCAGTGACAAGTGGGTGATGCTGTGTCTGCAGCACATGGATTTGATTTGTCCAAGTGGGCAGCTCCCTCCATCCATGGCGGGGAACCCATGTGGAGGGATGAAGCCATCCAAAGGGATTAGCCTTGTGAGCAACTCCTGCAGGAGAGCTGTCACCGGGAGGTGTCTGGATTGTACAGGTACCTCTCTGAGTACGAAATACATACGCTTTTAAAATTATTACTTCATAAAAGGTCTGTTTTCAATAATAGATACTGTTACCTGTTGGAGAGATGTGCAGCCAAGCTGTAAATTTAATCAGAGCTTTGTCCCTTCAACAGCCAGAATTTTAAAAGGCACCTTTTGCTTTTATTCCCCCATGGTTTCGTGTAAACTGAAATATGTTTTTAATTCACGTTATCACAGACAAAGTAAGCATTCTCTGAAACAAATACCTCTGTGAGGGGAGGGAAACTTGGCTCTGGGTTTCCGAAGTGGCTGCATCCGACGGCGCGGCTGCCGAGGGGCTCGGGGGGACATCACCCCCCGTGGGGAATCACCACGGCTCTGTCACACCACGGCTCAGACATCAGCCTGGCTTTCCAAAAGGCAGCCTGCTCCTGCTGACTCGCTCCGCAGCGAAACTCATATTTAATCACTGGGGTTTTTGCCTAAAATTGCAGGATTAGAGCCATAATTTAAAAGCAGAATCTCGACCCAGTAATAACCGTGAATTCATTTGACCCCCAGGCCTTTCAAACCGTGCCCTCGAGGGAGTAAATGAATGTTGCTTGCAGTGTAGTTCTCACACATACAATGAGCCCCCGAACCACACGATGCCTGTGAATGCTAACCCGGAATTTGAAAGATAATGAAAGTTGTACAGAAACATTTTTCATTACCTGAAAGACGGGAAAGACCGATACCCATCGGTCTTGTAGCCTTATTGAAATGGTGCAGGAGCTGGATTCTTTCCCAGGGGCTTTTATGGAATAATTATTTACACCACCGAGTTTTGATAGAGCAGAAAGGAGGCATTTACTGTGTAAACTGAGAAGTTTTCAGAAACTAATTAACTGTGCTTTTCACCAGACGTACAGAACTCCTTGTGGGAGAATCTTTTGTTAGGTCTCAGCTAAAAGGCCAAGCCAGCCCTCTTCAAAGCAAGCACAGTGATTTTGGGGACAGATGAGACAGGCTGAGGGAACTCAGGAGCAGCACAAAGGCTTACCTGCCCAACCTGAGAAGAGGTGCTCTGGCTCCTTATATTTTGGTCAGATGGAATTAGTGCACTGTTGATGAACAATAAGCTGGTTTTTATTGATGGGGAAGTATTTCTGTCTGCCAGTTCAGAAGGGCCGTTAAGCCCAGCATCGTGATGGTAGCTGGGCTGTTCCTTACAGCATGGAAAGGGCTGGTCCAGTTCTGTACCTTTGGACAGGTATTTGTGTAAGCTAGAAGAGCTGGAGGTAAAGGTACTGAGCAGTTTTGCAAGTGCCTGCTTGTTATTCTCAACATATCATAACCCCATTTATTTAACTTGCCCTTTTTCACAGCAAAGCTAGTGCTTCCTGCTCCAGGTAGGAGTTCCTTGGTAAACTAAGTGGTGGCTTTGGCCATGAAAGGAGATATTGGCAGGTAACTGTGGTATGGTATCAGCCTGTTGGTCAGGGAGGGAATAGATTTGCCTTTTCTGACTTATCTCGCAGACAGTGACCCCTCACTTGCTTTCCTACACTTGCTGTGTGTGCTCAGTGCAGCTAAGACTGGTATTTAACAGGTTCTGGTGTTTATTTGTAAACCTGCAGCAGCAGTTGCTGTGCACCAAGGCAGCCAGCAGCCACTCCAGGTGCTCCTTCCCTCTGAAGTGAATGGTGTAGCTGGAGCACCTTAGCAACTGGGTTTGGACTTCCATCCTCTGCGTGCTGGCCTCAGAATAATCGTCTGACAGTTTCTAGCAGTTAGCCCACAAGATACTTTCCCTTATTTTAAGAAACCTAAGACCTAACTTTTTACAGATTGCTGAAGTTCGTGGAGGGCCAGAGTTTTGCCGTATGCGGAATATATACGTGTGTCCTTGGGAGTAGTCATAGAGAAAAACATTTCAATAGAACATTGGCAGGATATCATGCCTCCAGCTCCAAGTCTGTCTGAATTTATGAAAAACAATTATGCAAGCGTATTTCCATAATAAAAGAAACTGCATGTTGATGGGCTGAGCTGGCATAGTAGTAATGCCTGTTAAAAAAACCTAAAATCTATTTGGATCTTATTATTCAGTTTTCTGATCAAAATATTGTTTTAAATGCAGGTTTTTAGCTCTGAGTATCTTTGTCACAATTTCATTTATATACGTGTGTGTGTGTGTGTGTATACATATACATGTATATCTTTAAAAAATGAACAGATTTGTCTTACTTGAATCATTCAAGATTCTTGTAGGGTATCTGATCCAGTATCAGGGTTAACTGGTCCAAGATTTTAAAATAAACATTGATTTCATAGCATCAGACAAACACGATAAGAAAATGCCATGAAAGGAAGGAATGCCATGAAAATTCATATAAGAATTTGCTTGTCCATATTTTTTACAAAGAAAGCTTGATGCTACTTAAACCGTCTTGCCTTAAAACTTATTCTTCACATTAGGTTGAACGAAGGTTTTCTTCTTTTGGCAAGACTTAAACGTGCTGCTATAAATTAAAATCTCTAACTTTTGAGATCATGGTGTTTATGATGAGACATTTCATGGTGTCACCTACTTGTCAGGCTGTTAAAAATGGATTTATGACTTGCTCAGAAAGAATCTGTATGATATATGGGTATCAGACACAGCAGTTGCAGTGCTCATCAGCTGGAAGCAATGTGTTTCCACGCAAGAAGTTAAATATTCTCCATTATGTAAAGACATCCAGAAGCTGGATTTGTAAACAAGCGGTCCCTGAAAGCTGATTGCTAATACTTCATGCCCAAGTAATTTGTGGGTACGGGGTTTCACTTGTCTCAACAAAAGTTAGGAAATGTGTAACTGAGCACCTGCAGCATTCATGTTACACCTTCTGAAATAACAACATCTTGCTCTTTGTGTTGCAAAAATCTGTCAAAATTAAAGATGCAGTGAAATTTGTTGCATAGGAAGAATAAAGAATATAAACCCTCCGTCTTTGATTCCTCCATATGGAGGCTAACTAAAAAATATTCTTTATATGTTCACTACAGTTAAGAAGGAAAAACACCGTTATTTTCATGATGAAAAGTGGGGAGTTGGTGGCAGAGCATTTGAGGCTTCCCCAGGATGTTTGGGCTTGTATGAAAATGTGCTGCCTTTCCCAGATAACCAGTGCAGCTCTTGCTTTTTATTTATATTTATTTTGGGACAGTGGCAGGGGGGATTTTTTAGTCTTCTTTATTGGTCTGATAACAGAAGGCTGTTCCCTGGGAAGCTGCTGCTGTGCGCAGCTGGTGTGCCAGTGGCTCTCCTGGTGAGCAAGGTGATGCTGGTTCTGTAAGCTGTGTGAACCTGGCTCTCCAGAAGAGTACGGTGGCACTGGTGGCGTAATAAAATCGTTTTGGTGCGGGGGTTTGAAGTAGTTTTTCCGTGTTTTACTAAAAGAGGTTCCTCGCCCATCTGCCACAGAGTTGTTGCACTCAGTGGTGACTGCAGATCACACACAGGTCCTTCTCTCAAGGCACAAAGTGATCGATTTGCAATGTAGTTTTTAACTGACAAGTTGGACTTGTGTTATGATTTTCCCTTGTGCTTTTGAGCCAGCATAACTTTGCAGGTTGAACTGGTTTTTTCTGCTTATTTGCTGTTCAATTATTGTGGTTTCAAGTAGCAAGAAGGAACGGGATGACTGAAAAAGCCATCAGAGTTTCATTAGAAAAGCTCCCCAAAAAAACTTTCGAAAAATAATAGTGTACAAAATGATCTATAGAATAAAGCCTTTGTTCCACTTAGCTCCAGTTCCCTTCTGGGAATGGCCACAGCAGCAGGTACCTCCAGAGTCATCCTTTGCCGGATGCTCAGACAGTGACGAGCTGTTTCACTGCAGGGGAACCTTGCTCTGTATTCCTCATCTGTCAGAGATTACTTTATGCCATGAATCTGTGTTTTTGTTTGTGTTGTTGATCATTTCTGACTCTTTACTTTTCAAATCAAGCTCTGAAGTTTCCATTTTACATGAAATTGATTGTGAAGATGCAAGCAAAAAGCAAATACTTACAGAATAGCGTTTTTTTTCCCTTGGATTTCAGATTAACTGATGTTTCTTTTATAGGTTACCAATATTCAAGCAAGAACAGTTTTGCTTTCCTGGTCACCTCCCACTGGCCTTCTCAATGCAGATAGACACAACAACGGTTTGCCTTACACCTGTACCTACGAGGTTGCCTTATCAGATAAAGGGAGGGATGGAAAATACAAGGTCATTTACAGGTAAAACCATCATTTTTACTGTTTTTTGTTTCATTAGGAGTAAATTCTCTGCACTTTTCAGGGTGTATTCTGGCATGCCCACCAGCCACAGAAGAAAGGTGTATTTGAGCACCCTGTTCCCTCACCAGAGGGGCTTGCAGGGAGCTGGTGGAGTGCATGTCACAGGGTCCCTAATTGCCACCCATCCCACCTCCCTGGCGCGTGGCAGATCCCGCCTGCGATGCCGTCACTCCCATTGCCAGTGAAAAGGTTACTTTTCCTTTTATGCTAAATGTCAAAACCTTTCATGTTCGCCATGCGGGCAGGAGAGCTGCCTTCCTAATGGGCTAATTTTGTGTGGGCTTGCAGAATTTAGAACAGTAAAACCTTGTTATTTCAGCTAACGAGCAAAATTTGAGGGCTTTGCTGCTTTGTAGTGTCTTAGATGAACAGAGGAGGGAGTACAGCAGTCAGTAGGTTACAGAGGCTCCGCAGAAAAACCCGAATACTTGGCTCTCAGCAGACTTGAGTAAAAATTCTGAGGGATTTCTCTGTGTCTCCTTGCAGTGATCCTCTGAGCTCATTCTGTGATCAAGTACATATGGCGTTATGCCTTTCTTTTTCCCCGCTAATGACGGCTAGGAAAGAGAATTTGGAGATGTGACCTTGGCTATGGTGAAATAGCTAATCCTTCCCAAATCTCATTAAATAAAGTCCAGGTGATAGAGCATTTAAGGAATTACCTCTTGAGACCAGGCCATCTCCTTTCTTAAGATGTCCTGTGAATTAGGGTATTTATTCCTCTTAGTATGCTGAAGGCAGGTCTTGGATAATACAAAAAGGTTGTGTTAACCAGGGAAAGGCTGCCTGATTTTACTCTTTTTCTGGCATTTACACCAGCTGTTTGTGAGCCAATATGAGCATCTCCGTAGTCAAATATGTGCTCTGCTGAGCTTTTAAAATGGGAAGGACACTTTCTAGTACTTCTTGTGCTTGTTGGTGTGATGGCTGCACATTTTCTCCTGGTTATGAAATGTTGTGCGTCTGTTTTAAAGCTGCTGGTGGTGATGTGTCTCCTGCTGCTGGCCAGGGTGCAGCCTTTAGCTTGATGTGGTATGTTCCATCAGCAAAAGCAGTAATTGTTATTACTATAGGCAAAAGAGAGTCTGCAATGTGTTGAATACATTGTCTTTGCAAGGAGGTGCACTCATTTCAGAGGGGAAGAACTGGATTTGCAGAGCACTGGATTATATGAAATACAAAATAGAAGGCTTTCTGGTGGATTTCTGGCAAGCCAGCAGGCATGTGCTTTCTGGTGGATTTTGTTCTATTGATTTTGAGACATCTCCCTGTATTTGTCCAGCTAGCTATGAAATACTTCTTTATGCTAAATTGAGAGCTTTCTTGTTTCCCATATTTTAATAAAATCATGAATAAGCCAAGCTCTTACATGAGATGGCTATGACTTATTAAGCACTGACCCGTACCTTAATCTTCACAGATTTGGCAACACATGACTGAGCCCAGTGTTTATTTGCCACCAAACAAGCCAGAAGGAAAAAGAATAGCCCTAACTATGTTGGCTGCTTTTGAAATTAATAGATTGTATGCTGTGTTTTTTCCCTAAAATGTCTAAAACACTTTGCTTTAAGTTTTCTCAGTATTGGAGGAGAGGTGGGTCCAACTATTTGGGTGTTAATTAAATGTCTCCTTGCCATGGTCCTCACAGGGAGGGTGGTTCTGGAGGAGAAAGCAATAAGTGAAACAGTTGTGCAAGAAACTCTGCATCTTCCTCTCAAGTTCAATGGGTCACTTTGTATAAAGTATTTTGAATAGGGAATATGCAGAAAGTACAACAATAATGTTTGGGTTTCGCTCTTTTCGGCTCTGGGAGGGTTGAAAACCACAGTGAGCTTTATACAAATATCAGCAAAATATAAGATAGCATTGAAATAAGCCCATATATTTAGTTTACTGGATAAATTGGTGTGATAAATTCTTTTCTTCCGTGCATATGGAGCTTTATGAAGTTTTCAAGAAATGCCAAGTGTGTTGACAAATTGTTGGTATATGGTTCACTTACCGTTTCTCTTTGGAGGAATTATTTTTCTTCTTTCAAATTATATCACTAGAAAATCACTAGCTCTGCTAAGTGTATTACTGCTTTTCATAATTAATTAATTCTTTGGGTTTGGATTTCTTTCCTGCAGTGGAGAAGAATTAGAATATAACCTGAAGGACCTTAGGCCAGCAACAGATTATCACGTCAGGTGAGTTAGCATGAAATGAATGTCACTTAAATAAAAACTCTTCAGTTATATGAGAATAAATGTGAAAGTTTCTAAAGTAAATATACAGTGTAGTTCAAGAATTTCATGGTCACCTCTGTAGGTGTGTTTTTCAGTGGTTTCTAAATATTTTATGATAGATTTTATCTTGGACTATGAGAGTGCTTTTTTGAACAATATCTTTTGTTGTGCTGTTGTCATTGCTGTAGTAAGAGGCAAAAAGAAGTTTATCTATCTGTATTTCTGTATGGATAACAGGCCTGGAAGTGCTTGTGTACCAAAGTGGGATATCTGAGGTCGTTTGAAAATTTGACTCACGCAACTGGTGTTTCTTCAGTTCCTGTAACATAAACACTGAAAGTACTCCAGCATGCTTTTTTCATAAGTAGGCCACACTTTGGGAATTAAATCTGCTGAATACAGATCCAAGTGACCATAGTAATTTCAGCATTTTTTCCAAGAAAAAAAAGGATTCACACTAACCTGTGTTGATAATTTGATAACATATTTCTCTTTTATTCTGAAAGTGTGTTTTACACATTTACTAACTATTAACACATTCTAGTTTTGCTCTCTGTTGGTTTTAACACTGTCTGTGTTAACTGCTCATGTTGCCTTTTTTTTAAGACTTTGTTTATGAACCAAGGCTTTGAATTTACATCCTGTTCACTTACCCTCAATATTCTTAAAAAAAAAAAATCCTTTCACTCCTGTCTATTGTTCCCTTCTGGTTTTCCAGACAAGGGCTAGGTTTGGCACACAAATCCAACACCGAAATGTGTCCATCTAGCTCTAATACTATAGATTCTTTCTAATTTTAAAGGTAGTTTCTCGTGGAGCCCTAAAATGAACTTTTCAAGTAGAAGCGCAAGACCAGAAGGAACTTGTCATAAATAAGGAAAAGATGCAGCACCTGGGTAGGGCAGGAGTCCTGGCCTTAGCAGCAAAGAGATGGTAACAAGGAGAAGGTTGTAAAACACTGTTGAGCTTCCTTCTGTAAGCACTGAACATCTCTTTTGAAGCCAGCTTCACACACCAGAGAGGTCACCATGCGCAGCTGGGCTGAGGTTTTGGTCATTTTTAGGCGTGTTGTGGGTATTTGCCCTAGGTCCTGGCTGACTTCTTCCCTATCTGCAGTTCCCTCCACCTTCCTGCAGGTTTGCCAAATTGTAGGTTGGTTGTGAACAGTTAACAGTAACTTCTGTTTAAAAAGGAGTGACTAAATACAAAAGTCAGACTTGCAAAGCAGCAGCACGACAGTGGAGCAAGCTGACACTGAAACAGCGGCTGTTTGCTTTCCACCATAGTTTTTTTCCCTTCACTGAAACTACATTATGTATTAATGACTGTGAAGAAATAAATATGTTGAGTAAAGAAATTTATGGGGCCAGCAGTTACTGGGCAGATCGCCTTGGGTCTCCTTGACCTTGGCAGCATCTCTCAGGGCTTTGTCTGTACTGGACAAGGTGCTTGTGTTTGTTGCTGCCGTGCTGGGCCCTGGGACAACCTGGAACAACCTGGTTGGCTCTGAACCACCACCTGCTTTTCTTCAGGAGTGTTGTTTTGGTGCCCTCAGAGCTGGCTGTGCTCAGTGTTTCAGTGACTTGCTGAAGATGCCCCTCGAGCTCGTTTTCACACGGTTTTATTTCCCTTGTGGTGTGTGCCGGATGCTGGGCCACGCTCATTTCCAGCACACGTATGTGCCTCTTGCCAGATGCAGGCTCAGTTAATTAATTGCAATTCTTGTCGCTCCTGCCTGCTAACAGGTGATGTGTAAAAGCAGCACCAGAGCAGTTCTTGTGTGCCTCCCCCAAAAGGTTTGATTCTACGTAGGTGGCCATTGTACATAAATTACTCTTATCTACTGAAAACAAATTTAGAAATTGCCCTTTCTTCAGCTCGGCATGCAAGCACACAATAGCTACAGCCAGCTCAGAGGTCATTGTCTGGTCATGGCCTGAACTTTTTCTTGAGTAGAAGACTTCCAATTTGCACTTTTCTTTCGCTGCATGGAAAATGTGAAGGGAAAAAATAACGTCATTAATTTTCCAGAGGAAAGCACCTCATGAGGAAGTGCTCAACTGTATCCTATTTGCTTTCCCCTACTATTTGGTATTACATGTTCTGTGCTGACATATAGAGGATTTACCTGAAAAAAAATTTGCTTGGAAGATTTTTAGTTTACCAGAGCAGTGTTGCTGAGCTGTGTTAGTTCTCATCCATGGAGGTCCACTAAGTGTTGATGCCTGAGTTATGCAGGAGAAGGTTGTACCCACAGAAGGAGACCAGCAGGTACCAGCACTCAACATGGTACATGTGGATCAAGTGTAAACCAGGCATTAAAGCTGATACCTTTTTCTCTGTTGGATTTTAAGACGGATCTTTTCACAGTGTGTGGAAGCCTGGCAATAGGCTAGGAAATATTGGTGCAAAGAAAAGATAATGCAGATAACTCAGTGGTCTGTGGGAATATTTGCACAAAACACTGCTCCTCTTCTGCTGTAATTTTTTTTTGCCTTCTTGTATAAGTGAAGTAAGGTAAGGATAGCCATTGGTCTGTGATAAGTCTGAAATTATTGGATGGTATTGTGGGTGCTTTGGTAGTCAAATACTGTAACTGTCAGCACATTTATAACCCGTTTGAATACTGTTTCCAGGGTATATGCAATGTACAACTCAGTAAAGGGATCCTGCTCAGAGCCAGTAAGCTTCACCACTCACAGCTCAGCACCGGAGTGTCCCTTCCCACCCAAACCCTCGCACAGGACCAAAAGCTCCTTAACCTTACAGTGGAAGGTAGGTAACACTTGGATCGGGCAAAAAGCAGGGAAAAAGTACTGACAGTGAGCAGAAATGTTGGAAATAATTGAAAGCTGAGACAGTCATTATTCAGTAAGGGACTTGAACTTGCTGTAGTCTGACAAATCCCTTCCTGTGCACTGACTTGACTTCTAAAATGTATGTGTTTCATTATGTCCAGCTTCTTCCCAGCATTCGTTAAGAGGTTGCCAAGCCATGTGCAAAGCTTTGGTTTGAAACTGTAGTCATTTGCCTGGGGGAGGTTGAAGTCGTTTTCTCTTATTCCCCAAATCACCTTTTGTTTATTTTTGTTCGTAGGCACCCATTGATAATGGTTCAAAAATCACCAGCTACCTTCTGGAGTGGGATGAGGTAAGTAGTAACTAGCCGAAATAAATACACAAATAAATGGCACTCAGACTTTACAAGGATTTGCTGAGTAAAGAAAAATAATTAAATACAGGAGAAGGTAGAAATGGGAAAATGAAATCCTGATGGCATTAGGTAAAGAGTTGGAAAGGTGAAAGAGGCAGCAGGGAAAAAACTTTCCATTCAGTGTATTTTATACAGAGACAATGTTCTGTTTCTGTACCCTTGAAATCTTTTGTCACTCATTTGATGTACTTTATTTGTTAATTAGCATTACTTATTATTTAATCACTTGTGATGTATCTTAGAGCTCCGTTCATGATCTCCTCCTTCTGTTGCTGAGTGCAGAGTAAACACTTGTTCCTGCCTCAGAGGAGAAGAGCCATGATCTTACAGACCTTTCCACAGAGAATGTACTCAGGGTCAAAATAAGTGTCCTTTGTGTAGTGGCAGTTAGCCCCCTTCCAGACACAAAGGAAATAAGTTCTCTCCTAAATATCTTCCATGGTTAGTGAGCACTGGGCTGTTGGGGGAGTGCCCTGAGAGATGATGTGGAGGATTTGCTGGAGGTGGGTTCTTGTGAGTCCTCCCTCTATCCCCTAATTTATGCCCGCTTTACTTTGTGCATGCCATATTTCTGCAGAAAACACGAGCCACGGAGTATTATCTCTGAAGGAAGAAAATAAATATTGAGTAACAGAAAGGGCTTGGACAGCATGTAAATAAAAAAAGTCACGAGTTGGGAAATGAAGGGTGTGAAACGGTGTTTGGTTGTAAAGTCTGAGAATCATCTCTTGAAGCTTTTTGTAGTCTAAAAATATTCTAAAGGGAGTATTCTGTTATGAATAGTTTCCCACCATGGCATTAGTAACACATTCCCTGCTCGTTCTGCTACATGTTGGGTGTTTGGAGGCACTCACTGTGCAAACATTTACTGTGTGCACTGCCACAACTAGTGGGGTCTGCATGGTGAGAAAGCCTCAGAACCTGGGCTAAAGTTAAACAGTAACTTCAGAATGATTTGCTGTCCCTCTGCACATAATGGAAGGCCAAAGGTTGTCGCTGAAGAAGGGGAAAAAGAAGAGTGAAGTCTGGGAAAGGAGACGAAAGAGAGATTTCTCCAAAAGGATTGGGCCAGGATGATCCTGTTGGACCTGTGACACCTTGAGCGTGCACTTGTGATCTCTTTTAAGGCTTCCAGTAACTTGGAGCTGAGGGAACAGAGCAGCACAGAGCAGTGGAAATATGGATGAGTCCAGCCTGCAAAGGAAAGGGAAGCAACAGAAGGTCTTGTCAGAAGGAGGACCATCAGCAGATAATTAATACAGTGCAAATACTTGTAATGTTAATTTTGTCTGCATGGAGCTTAGACATAATTTTGGAGACATATATATATATATATATATGGCAATTCTAAAATGCTTTTGTCCTTTAAACTCTTTATTAAAAAGAGTTTTGTCTTCAGAAAGAACGGTTATGACACCTCTTTTTCACAGAGCAAAAGCAGTTTGGTTTAGGGTAGTTCAGCTACCAATGGGAAAAAATTAAGGCATCCTGATTCACTTAGTCTACCTATTTTAATTACCTTGTTTTCTCAGTAACAGCCCTGAAATCTGAGATTATAATGGATAGCTAGCCAGCACAGATGAAAGAATAATGGCCCTGCACAAATTAATTTGGTACATCTCCAATGGTCTGACAGGACTCCTGGCTGAAATGTAGCTGTCAGGTTCTGAGACAGTTAAAGCCACAGGTGTAGCTTCTCGAAAAAATTTTTTCCTCTGATAAGAGACAGAAATGCAATTTGAAGCCCCTGAAATTAAAACCTGCTATTAAAGCTTATGAAAGGAAAAGTCTGAAGATGCAGGCTGGCTGTGCCTGGGTTTGCAGGAGCCTCATCACATGCAGTGATGGGCTGGCAGGCTACTGCACTCACTTTTCCCTGTGCCATGGCAGGTTGTGCCTCTGGCGTGAAGTGCATTCAGCTGCTGGAATTATGGCACCCACGTACAAAAGAGAATTCACTTGCAGTGCCCCGCAGCCTCGCGCTCGGTTGTGTAAACTCCACGTAAGCAAAAGCACTGCCTTCTCCACAATGCCACACTGTCCTGGTGAAATCGAGGAATACATACATCAAGGCACAGGAGAAGGCTTGCCAGGCAACAGCAAACGTGCCAGATCTCAGCTAGAGCAGCATTCATTAGCTGCGAGGCACCGGATAAAATATAAACACGGGAAAATCAGCGATCAGAAGGAAATTAAATTGTGGCTGCAAAGCAGAGAGGGCTTTGCAAGAGCGGAGAGCAAGAAATCTTGTCAGATGATAAAGGTGGAAAAACACCCTAAAGTGGCAGCCTGCCTAGGAATTTGAGTCCCTTCTTAGGAGATAAGGGTGTGGAAAGCCTTTGCCACACTCACGACACACAGGTCCTGGAGGGCTGCAGCTCAGACTCTGGAAACAAAGCTGGCATCAGGCATGGGAGGTGTGGAGAGTGGTGGAGGCATCCAGGCAAGCACTTGCAGCTGTGCCCCAGTCACACCAGTGTGTTCCCCCAGCTCGAGCAGAGTTACCCCTCCCAGGGAGGGGCTCCTGCAGCCCCTTGGTGCTCCCGGCTGGGGGGTCACGGGTCGTCTGTCTCTGGGGCAGTTCAGATCTCAGAGTGTGCCAAATGCTCAGCAGTCTCTCACCTGGTTCCTCCTGTTCCTACAAGGCAGAGGCACAGTTTGTAGCATCCAAAATGCCACCAGGAGTGTGGGTGGCATCACTTGTGTGTGCAGAAAATGAATTGTGGCTGTAAAGCAGCAGCAGAAGCGCCGTGTTCACAGCCCCAGGATTAGGCGAGGTGGGAAATTCTAGAGGGTTATACTGCTTAATATGTTACTGTGCCAGCCCTATCCAGCTGCTGCTTCAGTTTAGTTCTGAGGTTTGGGGTTTTTCCTGACTTGCAGACTCTGAAAGATTGTCAAGATATAAAGCTGTTCCAGCTATCCTACGTTTTTCTATCCCAGTTTGGATTAAATGCTTTGTAATGTGACTGGTGCTACATGTTTAGTTAGAAAACACAAATGCTTTCCCTTTACTGATCCAAGCCTTTGAATTAGAGTTGTAATACCTTGCTAATAAACTGTTATCTCTTAAAATGCCTGAAGAACTACGAAGGACACTTCATTCTTTAATAGGAGGGTAAAAGATCAGTCCAGCAAATTACCAGTCAGACACACTGGATGTACCCTAGGAAAATTTCCACTGACTCCAAAGGAGTTAGGATCAACCCCTGTCACAGGTATTCTGGATTTCATTGGGATTGGAACATGCTTGCACCACAGGTGCATTGGGATTGGCATCAGTTGTCTGGCAATAAAATCAGTTAAAATCAGTAATTACAGAAAACTTCACCTTCTGGCTTTTTTTGCTATGAACTTTGAACTTACAAACCTGAACTAATCAATTGGTGACTTGGTGCCAGGATTGATTATTCAGGGTAAGCAAAACACTAATCAGGGAAAAAATAGCATTAAAAATATACCAAACAGAAAACATGACTGTAAAGGAGGTGATGCTTTCCCTGATGCCAGCATTCATCAAAATCAGTAAACTGTAACTGCACTGAAAAATGCTGCTGGCATTGCTGGAAGAACCAGGCCTTTGTTACTAATTAGATGTGAAATGCTCATTGTGTGATTAAGAGGTAGTAAATAAATGTTTCTCTTGTGTATATGGATAGCGAGAGTATCCTATTCATTCTCTATGGGAAAGGGCAGGAATGTTCCTGAGCCAGAGACAGGGACATCCCTCTCACACAGTGTGTGTCCCTGGTTTGTGTAGAACTCAAAGCAGCTTTACTTCTTATCCAGTAAGCAGCTCATTTTAATTTACTTGAGGCAGAGAGACCGGTACAATACCACACTATTTAATGATCTGATGATGGATAGTTAATGATGAAGTTTACATAGAGATAAATGGGGATAATTTTGTTCTGCCACAAAGTTTTAAATTCCTTGAGGTAGCAGAGATGTGCTTGTTTATACCAGCTGATAATCTGAGCCAGGCATCTCGGTGGTGCTCCACCAGAGCTGGATATACAGGGAGCTCCATGGTTGTGTTTGTTCTCTTACCTGCTCTCTGAGTCTGTTCTGTGGCTGTGCCACTCTTGTGAGACGTGCAGGAGGAGAGCCTTGGGTAAAATTGGGGTTTGTGTATAATTTAGGGATGTTTTGTAGGTCCTTTGCTGTCTTCTAAGTGTTTGTCTATAGAGAAAATTCACTTACTTGCATAACTGGCCCAGTAAATGCTTTGCAGAGGTCTTAGGGTGTGTTACACTAATTGTTGACAGTTTGCTCCACAGCTCTGTGTCAGATTGAATTTCAGTCTGTTCCTTTTTATTGCCAACATGACCCAAACGCAGAAGCCACTGCTGGTGTGGCCACAGCAGATGTCAGTCCTGCATCCTGGTCACAGATGTGGTGCTGAGCTTTGCTTCTTTGCTTCAGTCATGTGCAGTGAGGTCGTGTGCAGGACTGTGCTCCGTTCCTGCATTGCTGTACCTGCAGTGGCCCCTTCCTCCTTTTGTGTTTATTTACTGGATCTGCTGCAGGGAACTCAGTTAACAAAACCCATTTCAAACCTCAAATCCCTTCTTCAATAAATACACTCTCCAAAGACAATCAAGCACCCTGTGTTAAGTGAGTGTGCAGCTCAAAATATTGCTGAAATAGCAGGCAGAGCTCTTAATTGTGCTTAAAGACTGTGCTGGAGTATTGTGGAGCTGAATTGTCCTTGTTTCTTCAGACAGGCGCTGACGGTCCATCCCAGGGTGGGCTGTCCTGGAGAATGAAAGGGAACCCAGGCTGGAGAAAGCAGGGCTGGTGAAGTCCAACAGTGCTCTCCCTCCGAAATCTGGGGATTAGAAATGCTTGCAGAAATGATACAGTGTATTTTAAACAACTTATGAAACATTATTTGAAGGATTAGAAACTTGGGTGCCTATGTACAAAGAATAGGAGAAGGATTCTGGGAAAGCTGTAAGACTCTTGGGTGGCAGCCAGTACCAGCCTGCCAGTTGTTCCTGTCTATAATTATGCCAGCATTAGTGCTTTCATAAATCTTGGGAGAGAAGGAGCGGAGAGGCTATTTCCAGGCTATTAATGCCAGGATAATTAGAAATATCGGCCAGCCTCTCCAATTAGTGCCAATAGAATCCAAAATACCAGCCAGTCTGAGTAATCTGAATACCAGTTGGTCTCTGAGTGAGTCTGGGGAATGTACAATACCACTTCTAGAAGAGAAACACACAATATCAGGGTTTGTAGTGTTATAAAGTTAAGGATACCTTAAATGTTTGGCAGTCTTGGCAAAGTTTTAACCAACCAGTGTGACAAATGAGAGTGTGCCTGGCCCATTGCTCTCCGTTCAGGCATTGTGCTATAGGTGAGATTTTCC
Organism: Dryoscopus gambensis; assembly: GCA_013389985.1. Classification (NCBI taxonomy): domain Eukaryota; kingdom Metazoa; phylum Chordata; class Aves; order Passeriformes; family Malaconotidae; genus Dryoscopus; species Dryoscopus gambensis. Next base: position 136,418 of record WEIT01015113.1, on the reverse strand, counting down.
ATGATTTTCCTTTTTTAGCCGGTCAATTGTTTTATTGACCACGTGCTTAGCAATTTGTCACTTTGTTCTCTTGGGAAAAAAAGCATTGGAAAATTATTTTTTAAAAAGGCATTCTTAAACAGAAATTCAAATTAAATTAAATGTTTTCAATTATTTATAAGCAGTGAAGTCATTAAAGAGTTGAGGAAAAATTAATTTAATGCAGCTCAACCTGTAAAAGAGAGTTTGCGTAGGGGAACAAAAAAATCTATTTTTAGTAGTGCAGCACTGATGAATGGATATTTTACTGAAACATAAGATTTCTAATTAGGTTTTGTATAGTCTGCATTTTAAATATATTACTGCTGAGCGGAGAAGTGTGCTCACCTGTTACTTCTGGCCGAAAGAAATTCTATCATAGCACTCTATAGCTAGGGATTTTAAATCGTGAAAGGTTTTCTCCTTTACAAAATGGTTTTGCTTTGGGTTTCATGATCCTTTTCCAATTCTTCTCCTGAATTTACCTGAGCTGTGCAGTAATGCTACAGCTGGAGCAGGTGGATGAAGTTGAAGGAGATTGTATGTGAGGAAGTTCTAGAGCAAATGTAGGCTCCCACTGTATAAATAAAAGTTCTGGCTGTTTGCCAGCATGCTAAATGTCCCTTCAGTGCCTCCGCATTGTTGTGCTGTGCTGGAGATCTGCGTGGTTGTTTCTAGCCTGATAAACACATTCTGGAGATTGACTACAAACGTTTCAGGGAGTTTTTTCTTCTGTGTCACAGTCCGAGGGAGAAGAAGTAGAAATTGGCAGGGGCTGGAGAATGGGCCAGTGAAAAATGCATGTCCCACTCAGGCATTTTTGAGATCTTTAGTGGTGATGTTCTGAGCACGGAGGAGGAACAGTGTGTGGGAGGGCAGAGTGAGCCCAAGGAGGTGAGGCTGTTGGCCTCAGGGGGGGATGCCTGTGTAAATAGTAAAATAAAAATTAAAAATTGTACAGACATGTGCCACAACTAGTAAATGGCTCAGCAGAGCTTTTCAGTTAGAAGAAGTTGCAGAGATGGGCATAACTCTGTCTCCTGCAGCCCTTGGAGCCCATGGATGTGCTTTGTCAGGCTTCCATTCTGGTGTGCTTTTGGGTACTTCTTAGTGTAATTGTCTGTTAATTTTGTATTTCAGTATTGAAATTAAAGCTCCTTTCAACTGCTTCAGTTCTGGTAGATATTATTTATGAGCAGCTGAGCAATCCATGCCCTTTCTCCTGAAAGATTTCAAACCGATCATTTTGCATGTGTGGTGTAGAATGATGTTCCCTGTTACTTTAGGGTCTCTGTCCTGCAAACAGCTCGGCTTTACTTCTGCCCCAGGCTGTCCCTGGCTGGGGTGGATTGATAAGCGTTTCGTTTTGTTTTAAATGTGGTGAGGTAGGGGAGAGAACTTCTGAGTGTCCTTGTCCTCAGCCGTGCTGAGGTACAAACCAGGACCTGAGGAAGTATTTGGGAGCTGGAGAAGTGTCTCAATACCTTCTGGGCTGCTGCCTCATGTTGTCTTTGCCAGGGTGGATCATTGCTCCAGGTCACACTGATGTGAAGCTCCCATAGACCATCCCTCTGGCAAACCCCTTCCTTAACAGAGTTGCAAACTTCCCAACAAATCCTGTTTGCCCATCGCACGCCGTGTGCTCTGGGCAGTGGGGTGGGTGCAGAACCTGGCACGCTGAATATTTCTCTGTGATGAGTGAATTTTGCCCCGGCGAGCATGGGGCGGGTCGCACCCAGCTTGTCCCGCTGGCTCTGGCCGTGCTGGACCGTGGGGAGCGAGAGCCCTCTTGTGGGATAGAGAATTCCTGAAACAGTCCCCGCGAGGGATGGATGTGTGGAGGATAGTGCTTGCAAAGAAATGCTGGCTGCACCTTTCCTGCGCTCCTGTGACTGAGCAGATTCAGAGATCCATTTCACTCATAATTTTCCCACTTCTTTGTTCATGAGTGGGATAAGTTGCGTTTCAAACTAGAGCTGTAGACACATCTCACGAATACAAGAAGGTGAGAAGAGGGGGGATCTGACAGCAGGCTGACTGTGCTGATCTGTGTGATTTTCAGAGCACAGCAGTGCTGTCAGTGCTTGCACAGCTTCCTTTGCACAGTGCCTCTATGAAAACATCTAATTCCGGTGTCATTTAACAGCGCCTTTTGAAATGAGCGTGGCATGGTTTTGTTTCATAGCAATCCGATTACAGATTTCTCTCTTTCTAGGGAAAGAGGAACAGTGGTTTCAGAGAATGTTACTTTGGGAGCCAGAAGCATTGCAAGCTGACCAAGCTGTGCCCAGCTTTGGGTTACACCTTCCGACTGGCGGCCCAGAACGACATCGGTACTAGGTGAGCTCCTCAGGGTCCACATTTCTTGAGAAAAAGTGGTAGTTGAAAAGTTTACCTGCCGATGACAGCATAAAGATGAACTTATGGGGGATTTTTGTTTCTTTTCTCTTCGTGGTTTCGAGTTAAATATCTGACATTTGCTCTGTTATTAATGCTTCAAGGTAAGTCACACTTTCCCTGGGGATATCCGTCACCTCCCAGGGAATTGCTGTGTACCCTTCAGCGTGATGAGATCAGCCTAAGCAGATAGACTCCTTTTGAGGTGTTAAATGGTGTTTTGTGGTCTATTCCTAATACAAAAAGAATACATCTGTTATGTAGAATTCCCACTGGAGACCTCTGTGAACCAAGAAAAACAAGCAAGGGGAAGTTGAGTTACAGATTTTGAAAGGAATCTTGACATATTTATTTTTCTGGTTTAAAGCAAAGCCCTTCTGTCTCTTTTCAGCAGTACAGTCCCTTCCTTCTTCGGGACTGGCAGGGCTGGCTGATGGGGTGGGAAAGAAGGGAGCGACAGGCAGGGCTGAGAGAGGACAGGCACATCCAAGGCACTGAAAGTTGGGGTTTAGCTTCTGCTTTTTCTTGCGCGTGAACTGTTGCACTCACATGAAGATGGTGAGAAATGAGCCTTAGTTCAGTCTTCGAGGAGCTGCTAGGGAGCACTGGGATGAAATGTTCTGCAGCTGAGGAGCAGAGCGTGCCCGGAGAGACATTGTGCTGCAGGGGCTGTGTGTGCTCCTGTGCTCAGGCAAGCAAAGCAGGCCAGGAAGGGTTTAGCTGTGAAGAAGCCAAACATCCAGTGCCCTTGTGTACTCCTTTATTGTCCTTCTTAGCTAAACAGGATCTAATCATTATTACAAGGACACAAAAGAAACACTAGTGGTATATAACAATGTGTTTCTGTATTGTTCTCTCTTCTAAAACACAAGCCTCTCAGTAATTTATTGCTGTAGAAAGCTTCTTTATTCGTGTTCCTGTGTTTTCCTGAGATGGACTGAGACCACTCATGTGTGCAGAGCCCCCTTTCCCATCTTCTTGCAAGATTAATTCCCTCCCTATTAAAATAATACTCAGTCTGGAGGGTGAGAGGGGCTGAGCTGGAGCTGCTGAGTGTAACTGGAAGGGAATTGGGTTTGTGTAGAGTTCCCAATTCTGGCATCTCTTTTCTTTGCCAGATTCTCAATTTTTAAAATATTTTAGGGCATGTTTCAACACTCCTTCCCCACCCCCCCTTTTTTCTTGTTCTCTTTCTCCCTTTTTTCTTTCCCCTCAGGCTATTGAGAAAAAGGAGTGAACTAAAAACTATTTATGGTCAGCTGCTTTGTGCTAATCTGTGAGATAAGCACCAGCAACACATGCCTTATTTTTGTAGACAGCACTCAAAATTATGGCATGGTAATGTCATTAACACTTCATGTCATTAGATGGTTTTGGTTTGTTGTAATGCTTGTGGACTTACCATGTATGATGATTTTTGTCTTGTTCGGGTTTTAGTTATAGGTGGTTTATTTAAATATAAGTGTATTTCAACGAACAGGTTATTTTTGAGAAAGAAGATTCGGAATAAGGAAATGTGGCTTTTTCTGTGTGTTCAGTTCATGGTGTGACTTTAGGGCACAAAATGTGTTTTGTACTTTGGAAACAGATTTTAAAATTACGAGAATGTCACCTTCCATTGAGAGCTTCGATCAGAGTTTATAGAAGCTGTATTCTGCCCTTCTCAGGTTCAGCATCCAAAAGTTCAACACTTGAGGCTTTATTTCCTGTACTTTAGTTCCCCTTTCTTAAATGAGATTTTCCTCCACTTCACAGTTAATACCAAGTTAATATTTTCAGACAATCAAATATTTTTTTCCAATATTATCACGATGAGATCTGTAAAAATGACTGTGAGGACACATTATCCTGCATTTTTTTCTATTCTTGTTCTGGCACTTCCTAACTGGGTGTTCATCTTTTCCACCTGAGCAATTTGAACATCATCCAAGGTTTTTGAAAATGTGAAATATTTCTCTTAAGTGCATTGAGGTTTAGATTTCTTTAGCTGTGTGTTTTTGTGGTGGGGTTTTTGTTTGGTTTGTTTGTTTGTTTGGGGGAGGTTTGTTTGTTTGTTTTTAATATTCCTCCCTCTCTGCTGTGTCTCTGAGCAGTGGGTACAGCCAGGAGGTGGTTTGCTACACTGCAGGCAATATTCCTCAGACCCCTTCTGCACCACGGCTTGTTCGAGCTGGCGTTACGTGGGTCTCATTGCAGTGGAATAAAGTAGAAGGGTGCACACCAGAGGAAGTGATTTCCTACACTCTGGAAATTCAGGAAGAAGATAATGTAAGTACTGTGTTGCTATAAAGTGCATGACTTAGTCTGAGTGTTGATTTATTAACTGGAGATCACAGAGAAGAGCGTGGACTGCTGCTTTGGAGGGCCTTCCAGGAGTACTGGGTACTTGGCAGGGAGGAGCTGTGTGATTTGCTGTGCTGCACAGCAGAATTAGGGATCGTAAGCTAAAAATCTCTGCTGTCATCTGTGATTACTTACAAAGCCACCCCGGATTCTGTGAGATGCAGGGCAGCTTGTCCTTAGCCAGGTCAGTCTGCTGTGTCCTCCTGGCTGCTCTGTGGTGGGCTTGTGTTCTGTCACCTGTCACTTCCACTTCTGTAGCAAGTTAAACTGCCACGATTGTTTTTGTGCTTATTTTGCAGCAAAATTACATTATTCAGCGCAGCTGCAACATGCTTCTTCTAGAGGAAAAATATTATGGCCTTGAAGCTTAAAAGTAGTACTAGTAATAATAATTAATATTATTTTATATATATGTTTGTTTTTTCTTGTTTTTTTTTTTTTAAAGCATTCAGCTATAAAGCCCCTTTGCTATGATATGTTGTAGGTACAGCCTGTAACAGAGGGAGCACTTTCTCAGACCCTTCAGTTATGGGAATTTGTTTGCTTTTGTATTTTTTTAGGATAGCGTGTTTCACCCAAAGTACACTGGAGAGGAGCATGCCTGTACTGTGAAGAATCTCAGAAGAAGCACACAGTATAAATTCAGGGTAAAATCTTTTTCCTCTTGTCATTGTGTAGTGTTTTCTGTGTTGGGATTTTTCCAGGCACTACAGGGATCCTTTAGTGCTCCCTCCGAAACTGAGTCATCAAATACAAATTTGCTTTATACTGTGACCTAATGTATTAAACTGTTAGTTGTATTTTTGCTTTTATCACACAGGAGATGCTGTTTCTCAGACTTTGGGGAACAATCACTGTTCTCAGTACCATGTTAGGAGGATGTTGTAAAAGTGTGGCTTAGGGCATGAGGTGGTTGCAGTTGGCTGCATTGCTCCCAAAAACCTGGTCCCTGGTGAGAAATCCCACTTCAGTTCTACAGAATGCAGCGAACAGTGTGAGGTGCCCAGCCAGCACAGCTGCCCTCCCCAGCACAGGGGCCTGTCTTCCCCTGGCACACAGAAATTGAAGCATTTCTGTCTCATGCGTCCATGTGGCTGGTTCTGGAGCTGGTTTTTAGCAAGTGTTGGTGTCTTCTACTCTGTGGATGCTCATAAACACAGAGCCCCCAAGAGATGCTCTGGAGTCTTTGTGCAAGCGCCAAGTTCAGTCATTTTCCTCCCTGACGCCGAGGTCTCTGATCAGGGCACACGGCTGGGTGCTGCTGTCCAGGAGAAGGCAGTGGGCTTTATCCACAATCAGCTGTGGTGCTGCTGTCTGTCCATCCCCAGCTGTCCACTGCAGTGGCTCCACAAGATGCACCACCCAGAGTGTGGTGGCCCTCTGGAGATGGCCACAGGCCAACAACACCTGGCTTCTCTGTCTTAGTATATTCAGGAGCAACAAAAAGAAAACTTTACCCAAAGACTCCTTTAAATCACAGAGTTATAGAATGGTTTGCATTGGAAGATCACCTGATTCCAACCCTCCTGCCGTGGGCAGGGACACCTTCCACTAGACCAGGGTGCTCCAAGCCCCGTCCACCCTGGCCTTGAACACTTCTGTCCATGGGGCATTCACAGCTTGTCTGAACAACCTGTGCCAGGGCCTCACCACCCTCACAGGGAACAATTTTTTTCCTGCTCTCTGGGGCAGAAGACCTTGTTAAGTTGCCTGAAGAACTACCCAAAGAATTGGGAAGGTTTTGTGCTGTCACTCCCAGATGATGCCTTTTAGCTTAGTGTTGTAAAGGCTGCTGTGAATGGTGGGAAGAGAGAACCCTTAGTGCTTCTTTGCAGCCCTGCTTTCAAATTAAAATGGATTTGTAAATGAATTTTAAAAAACTGCATTGATATCAGAACAAATTTGTAGCCTGGTGTCACTGGCTACAGGCACAACTTTGATCTGACTTTTAATGGTGTGATTACTGATACTCTGAATTACTTTGTTGTAAATAGCAGTTTGAAATACCTCCAAAACACAAATAGCAAAGTCATAGTTCTCTTTTTTCTTTTATGAACAAAATACTGCAAGTTGACACAGTTACTTCTAAAAGCGACTTTTTCTTTAAAGGGAAAACCAGCACTGCCTTTATCTTAAACATGTCATGATCTATTGCTAATGGAGGGAGGGGAAAAATCACTGCGGTTTGTAAAGAAACATCATGACAATCTAATATCTGTTATTAGAACCCCTCACACTTTGGGTTGTGACATACTTTCCAGTTTGGTGACATTTGTGCAGTTACTAAAAAAAGTCTGGTGCAGAGCTGCCAGAAAAGCAGTTGCAGTGAAGAAGGACAAACTCGCTGTGGTTTTGTTTCAGCTGTTTGCTTCCAACGTGGAAGGGAAGAGTTCTCCCAGCGAAGTGTTGGTGTGCACAACCAGCCCAGACAGGCCAGGACCTCCAACCAGACCCGTGATCAAGGGGCCAGTAACACCTCATGGCTTTAGTGTGAAGTGGGGTAAGCCAGTTCGGATTGCTGTAGCAGAGCTTTTTGGGGTTGTAATAAAATTCAAATAAAATCATGTATGTATGTGTTAGAACTTACATTTTTCATGCTGCTTCTGAGTCCAAAGTTGAATGTGTTTGGAGAACTTGACAGCTTAAATTTTTTAATATTATAAAAGGTGTGTAGAGGTTCTTGTGTGTTCAGAAGCAAAAACGTTGTGTTGTTTTTGATTAACTCGCACTCAAGTGCATCTTTAGGCTTTTTACTCTCTGTTTCACGTCCCATTGCAGTTTTATTCCAGCTGCTTCCTTTATTAATGGGGCAAACCTCCACGCAGCTTCTCTTTCAGTGCTTTTTCCATATGTTTTGTTCGGATCATCATTATCCAGCAGCCTTATGCTGATTCATGCTGAAAACTCAAGTCTATCACCCACTTCTGCTGTGCATTACTTGGTGTAGTGAATGTGGAGGAGTTTGTGGAGAAGGAGCTGGATTAGAAATCAAAAACAGGTTTGGTAATTGTTTTGTTATCTTTCGCTCCTATTCTTGTCTTATTTTTTCAGATCCTCCACAAGATAATGGCGGTTCAGAAATCCTACAGTATCTGCTGGAGATTTCTCAAGGAAGTCCAGAAGGTAAGCTTGAGAGAAGTTGTCTCCATTTCAATCCACTGTGGTTACTATAAGGAAGTCCTGACTCTTTAGGCTATTATTGTTATTATCATTAATCCCCTAATAATGTGATTGAAACAGAGTTCTGTACTTTTCAGGGTTCCTGGGTGAGTTAGGGTTGGATTTTGGGAAGGTTTCGTAGTGGATTTTTCAGGTATCTTCTTTTTACTAATAACGATAGAATTTTATGTTATATGGGTAAATCTAGAAATATTTTTTATTTATATTTCTGTGCGTATATTTGCACATTTATGTGTTATATATAATACTTATATTTATTTACATCTGTAAGTATATGTGGTTGCATATATGTCTATGTGTTATGTCTTCAAGTGGAAAATAATACTCATAGTGATAGTAATGCTAATGATTTTCCTGAAGTACATCACTTGTAGAAGACAACATTGAGGATTTTCCTTCTTCTTAGACATTTCTAAATGTGTTGCTTCCCACTTCTCTAAGCTTGGGTATCTCTTATTTTTAGCAAATCAGTGGGCAGTGGCCTATAGTGGCTCGGCTACGGAATACACCTGTACTCACTTGAAACCAGGCACTTTGTATAAACTCCGGGCATGCTGTATCAGCACTGGTGGACACAGTCAGGTGAGTATTATCTAACAGTAAAAGCTATTTGGTTTATATTTTTCAGAGATTTATCTGCTGTTTTTGGTAAAACACTTCTGCTTTCAAAAGAAGGGAAATGTTTTCCCTCTAGCAGAGTAAAACTATGCTGATTGCAGTTAATCTTATGCTGCAAGTTGCTGAATTTTAGCTTTTAATGCATGCCTAATTTTCTCTTCAGCCAGATGCAATTTAGTGAGATTTAGTTTCCTCAAAACCAATCTGTAGTTGTTTATATTTACATTAGAAAAGACCATCATATTTATCTGATGTGGCCGCTTGCTTGAAAAAGGCCACAGACTCTAATGTGCTGGACCCTGAACTGACTGGAGATGCAGAAAGAGGTAGTTCGTTGTAACAATTATCTTTCATATGGCTGAATTCTTTTAAGTTTTTGAGTTCCTTTTTTCAGACACTGATTCCTGTAATTCCCTTCTTTGATTTAAATTCATTTCAGTACCTATACTCTTATTCCTCTTGCTTTGATATGTTTTTTTCTCATTTAAGATTGAGTACTTTGGGCCCTGACATTATTTTAAAACCAAGGAAAATTAAAATAGAGAGCCCAGTTTTGAGAATGCTAACGAAGGAACTCTATTAATTGTATTTGTAAGTAACAAATGCTTGATAGCATCTCCTCTCCTTCATTGTTTATATAAATTTCCATGACGTGGTGGGTGTAGAAAACAATTTCTCTGTAGGCACAGCTCACTCTGAGGTGGTGACTGTGCCGGAGGGGTAACTGAGCTGTGTTCCCTCGCAGTGCTCTGAGAGTTTACCTGTCCGTACGCTGAGCGTCGCGCCGGGGCCCTGCCGCCCGCCCAGGCTCCTGGGCAAGCCGAGGCACAGGGAGGTGCAGCTGCAGTGGGGTAAGCCAGTGCAGCATCCTGCTGCTCTAAAGCTTTGCTTCTGGTGCTCAGCTGCTGATCCTGCCTCAGCCTTGGTTTCTGCTGCTTGTGTCCTGTTCCCTGGGAAGTGCACGGCAAAGTCCGCTGGAGTCCGAGCGAGTCAGAAGTGCAACTTCCCATCGACTGCGGTGGCTCAGTGTTGGATTTCTGAACTCAGCTGTCCTTTAACTGTGCTCCCATTTTTTCTTAGCGAGGACCTGCCCTTCTCAGGGCTGTCAGCTTTATTAGAATGCCTGTCTTCTTATTTCAAAAACACAGTGTGATTCAAATTCTTTTTTTTTATTATTCCTTTTCAATATTGGCTTGGCGGAAGCATGTTGCTACTTCTAATACATAACTTCTTTCAAAAATTTGAGTTGGAACATATTGAGGGGTTTGGGTGGCATTTAAATCCTGATCCACAGTATAACACACATAATCTATTGGACCCCTGTTATTTTGCAAGGATGTTGGACTACAGTCATGGCACTAAATTGTCAAAAAATGCACATTTTTCAGAATACAGGGCACATGCCAGTTTCCAACGGAGTGTTTTCTTTACAATTATAATCTTGCAGCATCCAAGTATTTTTGTGACATCATTTGTTAAGTCAAATTCTGGATTAGTAAAATTTCTAACTGTCAAATACATTTCAATGCCAGTATAAAAATTCACCTAAAATTTAGTGTTGCTTCCTGGAAGCCTTTCGGTGGCCACTGTTTTTCTGATTCCCAGGCAGATTGATTCTGTGGTACTGGCTTGTAACATAAGGTGCAAGTATTATCAAATACATTGTTCTCATGGGAAAAAGAAGGTGCCCACAACAGGAGAGATATACCTGTGTGTGTGCACCTGTACAAACACACACATTATATACATTTCTGTGGCATATGAAGTAAGAAATGGCTCTTCCTGGCACACGCCCTAAAGTTATTAACAAATTACATGATTTCTTTTAGATGTCCCTCCGTCAGAAAGCAGCTGTCCTGTCTCTGAGTACAGTGTGGAGATGACAGCCCCTGAAGAAGTGGTTTCTGAGGTGTACCACGGGCCGGAGCTGGAGTGCACCGTCAGCAGCCTCCTCCCCGGGGCCACGTATGGGTTCCGAGTGCGGGCGCTGAACGACGGCGGGGTACGTGCGCCGCCCGGGCCCCTCTGGGGCTGGCTCGGAGCTCTCGCTGCTGCTGAGCAGCAGGGGCAGGGGCAGATGGGCAAAAGAAAAACCACGTGTTAAATGCTTTCAAGGAGCTTTGGAGGAAGAGCTGCGGGTTTAGACCTGGTTCTCTTTTAAAGGGAGATTTCAGGTACCGATACGATTTGACTGGCCAGAATCAGCTGCTCCAAAATGTGCAAAATCTCTGCTAAAAGTCATAGCTGCTTGCAGGGAGGAATCTCTTTATCCTCATTCTGTTGCATTTCCTTCTTTTTGTTTTAAATCTAAACTGTGTGAAAGTAAGTACTTCAATTTCACCCAGTTGTTATGTTTTGAGGGAAGCACATTCCTGATGGTTTTCTTGTTTTAATTTCAAAAAAATAGATGCGTTATAGGTTCTAGGAGGCTTTTTTGTTAAATGATTTCCTTGGAAGAAGTGCCTTCCCAAATACATCAGAAATTCTGTCTGATGTCCATGGAGATCTGTTAAAAGATTTTTTTCTCTGAGGTTTGAATTGATTATGCTTCCCTTTGTGTCATTTCAGTGGTGTTACATAAAATCCCAACAAAGCTACACACATTGATGTGTTTCTTCCTAGGAAATCTTGATGACAAACATAACACAAAGGTCTAAAGTTATTTGCTTACAGGGAGACATTCTGTTAAAACTTTACTTGGGTATTAGAAAAATCTGCAAGACTGGTAATCTCTTTTGTCATAAAAATACTCACTGTTTTGTTTTTGTGAAAAATTAATTAAGTGCACATGGAAGGATTAGATTTGCTTGCTAGAATGAAAGCCATTGCCTACCTGGTAGCTTTGAATATATGATGCCTTGCTTTTTTAAATTTTTTTTTGGCAGAAAAGTTTCAAAGCATTTCTGGTTCCACCCTTTGTTAAGTGAAGGGGCTGGTTCTGGTTTGGCCGGGTTTTTCTACCAGGTGCAGAATAGGGGAGGATGTCCTTTGTCAGATTCTTCCTCGAAAACAGAAGTCAATAAATGAGATTTTTTGTCATGTGGATTCTTTGTAAGACAAAGCAATCATTGTTGGCCTGTCTTTGATGGCAGATACTGACACGTCCGCTGAGGAGTTTTCTGGGGTTCATCATTTCTGTGTTGTTTGGCCTTTTGTAGTGGCTCATTTTTTTCACGCTCACTAATATTGCATTACAAACTAAGTAAATACCAATGTTATTCCTCTAATTGCTTCCAAGTGAAGTTCCTTTGTTCTGGAGAACGATTTCTAATTAACTCGGGGATGTACTGAGCAAACTTCACTCTTCCACTCAGGAGGCCTCAGAAAGGCTGTTTCAGTGCTATCTCCTGTCCTCGCACTGCTGGCTGAAGCCAGGTTCCCAGACTCCTGAAAATTGGCTCTTTTTTTTTTTGCTAATATGCATTTAAATTATTCTCCTACTGCGGGCTCAGGAGTTGTCTGAGCTGAGCTGCCTGTGGAGCGGAGCGTTCACGGTGTGTGTGCAGCGTGCCCCTGCACCTTGTACCAGACCAGACTGGGGCTCCAGCACATCCTGTCCTTTCACAATGAACTTAGGGCAGGCATTTTATGCAAAAGAAGCTGGATGTGGACTCCAGTATGTGCTTTGCTCTTGCTGTGCACCTCTTTGTATCCATGAGAAGCCGTTATGACATATGAACACGCTGTGCTGAGGTAAGGCAGAGGGATACAAACTGTTCCTCAGTTACTGAGTGCTCATTCTCACTTGTGGGCGAATTGGAGGTGATTTCTGCTTTCATGGGCACTTGCTGCCAGACAGGATGATGCACAAAGGATGTACATGCTCTCTGCTTGTTCCTGAGCTCACCTCACACTTCAACTCGCAGTCGTTTGTGTGGTCTCATCCTGAGCTCTGGTGTATGGTACCGGGTGTTGGAATACCAGTCTTGGAGAAAGTTCTGTGTGAGAAAGTTCGTGTGCTGTTCTTGGAAAGCCCTTGAGGGTTTTGAGATGGGTGTGCACCTGTATATTAATTATAATAATACCTTGTTCCCCTCTAGTATGGGCCGTATTCGGAGGCAACAGAGGTCACCACAGCAGCAGGGCCACCAGGCCAGTGCAGAGCACCTTCCCTGTCCTTCCTGTCCGACACACGAGTCCTGGTGAGCTGGGAGGTGAGTCCAGTGCCCGAGGTGTTTGATTCCACCTTGCTTACCCAAACCAGTATGGTCACCACAGAACTCAGAAGCAAGGTTGAGAGCTGTTTGCTGGTGTGGAACTATGTTTTAATGCAAGGAAACCCTATGTAGAAACTATTCTATTGTAGAAAATCATCTTCTCTGCTTTGCTCTGAAGAATTGCAGAAAGTTGGCCATGAGTCTTTCTGACCAGGATTCAGACACAAGACCTCCTGCACTGACGTCAGATGATAGAAGTCCTCTCTGCAAGCTTTTAGCACATCAGCGTGTTCTGAGTTGGAATTATGAAGACAAATATTTGATTTTGGCTGAAACTGGAGTCTGATATGAAATTAACTCTCCATAAATGCTTACAATGTAGGGCTTTTTCCCCCTCAAAAATTGTTTGTCTCTTCCCCAAATATTTACTTTTATTTTAGTTTGTGTGCATTCCTCCTCCATTCTCCAGCATCTTAGGCATTGGGCTCAAGATAAGTGCTAGCTGAAGTGCTGTGGGGGTGATTGGTGCCATTAAAGAAAATACGTTGTGTAATTAAGGCAGAAAAGAAAGGATGTTACCATAAATAACACTGTGATGTGGTTCAGTGGGGCTGTAGTTCTGCCACAGACTTTCAGTGAAAATCTAGCAACCATTCCAGCCCTGCTTCTGCTGGGCTCCTCCCCAAAACAATGCCCCTGTTGAGAAAGAAGTCACTGGCATTCACAAGATGCTCAAATAAACTGATTGTGTTAACAAGGTATCTAGACACAAACATAATCTGCATTTAATTTTATAGCAGGTGTACTTGGTACAGTTTGGGGGTATGAATAATTTTTGCGACTAGGAATTGCACTGAACTTTCAGACACTACCTTTTAATGGTCAGGGATTTGCTCTCACCAGCCGTGAAGGGATGCAGCAGTGGTTCTGGTAGGCTCTCTATTTATTTGAAGGCTGTATTTGTTTATTCTAGCTAAAAATGAAGCTGTGGTTTGCAGTGGTTATGTTTTCTTAAAGAGTGTCATTTTTTGGCTGATACGAATAAGAAGGAAAAACAGTGAAGCATTGTGGAGTCTGGCTAGAGAGCACACTGTGGTGCCTACTGTGATGCTTTTTTTTTTACACATTGTTGTAAAATCTGCCCTAGGAGCTCTGAATGTTCCTACTAGAACAGCTGGAAGCTCCGAGGCAGAGCCAGAGAAGCCCCTGTGCCTGTGCAGGGTGGTGTGCTGCAAGGCTCGATGCTTGCACTGGAAATTACACCTTGCCTGTCAGAATCACTGAGTCCTTGCTGGCCACACTTCTGCAGGCAGAGCAGAGCTTCCCCGAGCTGCTTCAGGCCACACAGTACAGCTCTAGGTAGTTCTGCTAAAAACACTAAATATTTTGGTTTGGGAACTGTACTGTTTTGCCTGTATTGGCTCATCTCCAGCACATTCAGGCATTCATTTTGTGTTCCCCTAAATAAAGGGATTGCAGGGGATGTGTGGAAGAGGACAGGTTTAGATTAGATACTGGGAAGAAATTCTGTATTGTGAAGGTGGTGAGACACCAAAACAGGTCGCCCAGAGAAGCTGTGGCTGCCCCATCCCTGGAAGTGCTCAAGGCCAGGTTGGACGGGGCTTGGAGCACCCTGGTCTGATGAAGGTATCCTGCCCATGGCAGTGGGGGGAATGAGGTGATCCTGATGGTCCCTTTCAACCCAAACCATTGGATGATTCTGTGATCCCATGGGAAACTCATTGTGGATGTGAATGTGCCAGGATCCACACTCCCAGGTCCCGTTCTGGGACTGATGGGTGACTTCCACGAGAATCTCAGGCCAGCTCCTCCCTTGAGGTGGCTCTTTTTTCAGCATGAGTGACTGCTTCAGGCTCCAAGGCCAGTGCTTCCAGAGCTGTGTTTTGATCTCTCAACTAGGCTGCACTAGACTGATGCTTTTTTAATGTTCTCCATGGTTGAGCTTCTGCCAAGCCAGTGGAGAGACAATTTATTCCTGAGTGTCCTGATGGAAAGCAGAATAGCTGCGTACGCTCACTCATTTCTCTGAATTTCAGTCAGGTAATTTTTGTGCAGAATTGTCCTGTTTCAGTAACCTCTTAGGGAACATTAACTCAGTACATTTCCATTTGCAGCAGTAATGGTGTATTAATTTAGAAATAAGGGTGGTTGTTGGGGTTTTTTTCCATGTACTTTATTCCTTCCCCAGTGAAACACAGCGATCCGAAGTGCTCATTTCTGAACTGAACCACATAAATATTTGTGTTGCAGAGTCCTGAATGTTCTGGTGCTGACATCTCTGAATACAGATTAGAGTGGGGAGAAGAGGAGGAATCTCTACAGCTTGCATATAGTGGCACAGAAACCTGCTTTGAAATCAGTGACTTGGCGGCGGCAGCGCGTTACTGCTGCAGGCTACAGGTACGGCAGGGCTGCACGCGCTGCCCTCCGACATCCAAACGGAGTTTCCTCCCACTGCTGCTCTTATTTTTATCATTAGCCCCTCTGAAGTCATGTGCTCTCTAAGGTAGAAAGAATGCAGATTTATTTTAAGCAATGCAGACTGATGCGTTACTTAAAAACTGCTCTTGTGTTTTGTTACTTCCAGTGGCTAATACTTGTAGCAGCCACCTTGCCCTCTGACACCAAAACAAAATGGTAATGGTTTAGAAAATGTAAAAAAAAAAATTTTTTTTTTCATGGTAAGGAGAATAAATAATATCTACTTCCCAACTGGATATTGAAGATTTCCCTGGCTTAAATAATGAATTCCAGCATCTGTTTTAATTTATCAAGTAAGGCAAAGCAGCTGAGTAGATTCCTGTGTGTACAGGAGAAGGTACCTGCCAGAAAGTGAGTTCTCATCTTTGCCATTTTGTCTCTTAGATTTGCGAGATTGGACCTCATATAGCATCGCTATATGATTTCTTTTTCTTTGATCTCTTCCTCTCCTATTATTTTCAGTAAAAAATAGCAGTTAGAATATATTTTATGTATCTGTATGAAAGTAAAAATACAGGACTTTTCATCCTTTATGTCTGCTGATAAATAAATGGAAGGCAAAGCAACTGAGAATGAAGTAAAAATATTTTACCCAAGATACTCTTCCACAAGATATATTTGTTTTTGAAGACAGAATACCACCACTAATCCAACCCAAATACCCACCCAGCTGGTAACATGTGGACCACCCAGGGTAATTTCTTTGATCAAGGACAACATGCTTCTGTTGAGTGTTTCCTTCTTATATATTTTTTTTAAACAGGATATTGATTTTTTTCTTTTTGGATAGATGGTTTCGAGGAGCTGGCCAGCAGCCCACGAGCTCAGGCCCCACAGCTCCAAGTGCACTCAAATGTATTTTGTGACTTGGCCAGAGCTGGTCTGTACCTTGCTCTGGCACTGTGGGGGAAGGAGAACGAGGGAATGTGTGAGTGGCTGGGAGGTGTGAGCCAGAAAGTGCCTCTTGTTCTGCAAGAGGGAGAGCATTCAGCATCTGCTGGGCAGGGAGGAGACTTGAGACATGACTGCTGCGGGGAGCCCAAGGAAAATTTCATGTTAAAAATGGAAACAGCCAGCTGTATGGCATCTTTGATTTCCAGTGGGTGCTTATTTCAAACTGCCTGCCACAAAAATGTTGCACAAATCTCCTCAAGTTTTTAACGCGGCCAGTATAATTTAATCCATAGGGAGAAGTTACAGGAAAGGCACAACAGCAATAAGACATTTTATTGAAGTCCGTTAGTGACTCAGGTATTACTTTCTAGAGAGCTTCATCCTCTTGATCTGATCCTCTCTATTATATGGAGAATTTCTTATAAGACACACTGGAATCTTCAAACAATTACACAAAACCTCCCCACAAAGCACATAAAACAGGCAAAGAAAGTTTAATAGTGTCAGAAATTTTAGTTTATCTGTTACCAGCTTTAACAGAAAACTCTTTTCCTTTTTAAAAATAAAGACGCCCCAAACCACATTTATTCAGCCTCCTAATAAACACACAGTATTGCTATCTTAATCTATGGTAACTCAATAAAAGAGGGAATTGAGGAATCAGGCATATCTAACTGCAGGGCAGACAACTGTCTTTACTGTTGCTCAGCTGTTTTCCTGTAATGAATATTCCTGAAAACAATAGTGGCTTCTGCAAAGGGAAATATTGTGTCATTTGGGGGTGGCAGGGCAAAGCAGCTAGGCTGCAAAGCCCCATCAGGTATGCTGATGAGATTGTCCAATAAAGCAGTTAAAAAACACCACTGACAGTAAATTGCTTGGAGCAAGATACAAATTGCCAAACACTGGTTTAGAGGCAAGACAAATCATATCACTGGCAGAGCACGAAACAGGGCTCACTTCTAACAGCTCCAGGAGCGCTGCACTAAATAGAAGATTTCCCCGGAGGAGGATTTGTTTTGAAGGGCTTTTTAAAGGCTGACAAATCTAACTTTATTATCTCTTTCTTCAATTGAACAAAACGCCTCCTGGAAAAACGGAACATGGCTTTGTGTTTGTATTATGCAGAGCAGAAATAAGTTATTCACTGCAGTTAGGCATAGATTAGAAATCAAACAATTATTTGATGTGTCCTGTCATTGCCATCAGAGTCCTGCTGGCAATATTGTGAGCCTGGATTTTTGAATTAATTGTAATCTGATGGGAGACTCTGGGCTAACTTTCCCAAATGTAAAGGAAACGTGGAGGGTGCTGGGCAGTATCAAAGCTGTTTCTGGAGGTCTGTGCTTTCTGCACTGCTGTAGTTTCTCCTGTACCATGTTCTATAAGCTCTCCCCATAGTTTGTGTGCTGGCAGGATGCTGGGCTGTGTCAGGAGGAGCCCAGGCAGCAGGCCCAGGGAAGGTGGTATTGCCCATTACATGCCATTCCTGAGGACCTGGGATACTGCATCCAGTGTTGCTCCAGGTTGAAATAGGCATGTTCAGATAGATAAAAAGAAAAAAATTACCACTGTGCAGGCAATTAAGGATTTAATAGTTGTCCAGAGGGGCTGTGCAATCTACATACTTCGAATTTTTCAAGACTCAACTGGAAAAAAAGCCTGAGCAACCTGGTCTGCATTGTCTGACCCTGGGTGGAGTAGCCAGGGCAAGATGAGTCCCACAGTCCCTTCCAGCCTGTGTGGTTCTGTGATTGAGTTTGTAAAATTCCTGAGGAGGTGACATCAGTCATTCCCTAGGCAATTCCAGTGCAATGGGTACAGCTTTTGCCACTGGCTGAGCATCAGCTAATAAAACCCCAGGCCTGTACAACTGTGCAATGTTGGGCTTGCAAAGGCAACAGCCTCTAATTAATGAGCAGAAACGGGCCAGGTTTTGAAACTTGGTTTCCACTGGGATTCAGGATCTATGAGTTAAAATGAGAAGCCTTATGAACTGTTGCTTTCCTGTTTTGTGGGAGGTACTGAGCTGTGTGCTTTGGTTGTGGTTTGGTAGTGAGTTAAGACTTTTCCAACTTCAATGATTCTGTGGTTCTGGGGAAATGTTAGTCATAGGCTTAACATCATGCTGAGGTCCTGCATTCTTATATCAGAAGCTTTTTAGCATGAAAATAGTTATCCATTTCCCAAATTAGGCACCAGGCAAGCCAAATATCCCTTATTTTTAGAGATATTTTGCTCACATAAAGCATCTGATGGGGCACCCTGCAGTGTAGTGGGGACTTTGTACTGGGTGGCTCAGTGATTTTGGGTAGCCAGTTTGCTGAGCCAACATGTCACGTATCACTGACAGCATGACTGTGATGTCTTCCCTTACTAACCAAAGTTTGCCACTGATAAAAAGGTTATTAAATATCTGTTAGGGAAAAGAGAAATATTGTTCAGTTTTTCTGAGGCATTCCTGAGTGACAAAGGAAGATACTAGTTCCCTAGGAGAGCAGAGGTATGAGTCATGCTTTAGAGAGGAAGCCAGCAGTGCATCTCCTCTGAAGAATTCATGCACCTCTTCCAGGCTGCGCAGTGCATCATTATGAACTTGACATACGTGTGAAGGAGAACACTGGTAAATATTTTTTTGTTCTCACACCCAGGCCGTTAACCAGGCTGGAGCTGGACCCTACAGCGAGCTGGTGACGTGCAGAATCCCCGCGTCCGTGCCCGATGCCGTGTCCATCCTGTCCGTGCTGGAGGACGAGCACGCGGGCGCCTGCCAGCCCTCGCCCTCTGTGTGCCTTGTACTGAGCTGGGAAGAGCCGAGCAATAACGGGGCCGAGATCACGTCCTACAACATCGACCTGGGGGACGTCAGCATTCCCGTGGGGAACGTGACGAGTCACGTCATCGGGGGCTTGCTGCCCGAAACCTCGTACCGGTGAGTGCGGCTTTGGGGACGGGGCAGACGTCGCGCAGCTCCGTTTGCCACAGGGAATGCTCGTGGCGTGGAGAGTGACTTACATGCAAACCAACAAGCCAAACGGCCAGCCTAGGGAGCACAGGAATCTGCAGTCATTCCTTGGTGGAATGAATTGTGGTAGTTCATGTTCAAACATTGTTTTCTCCCACCTTTTCTCCTCTTTTCTCCTCTCCTTGCATTATCTCTGACCACTCCTCCTTTTTGAGTTGCTCTGCTAAGCTAAGGTTACACTGCTAATAATAAATTTGAAATAAATAATAAATAATTAAAATTACAGTGTTACAGCTCATGTTTTTTCAGCTGCTTAGAAGTACTATTCCAAGGGAGTAAATGATTATGTTATTGATCCCTGTGCAGGGTTAGCAATTTTCACACAATGAACTTTTATTTGTGTAGCTACAGCTATTTTTTGTTTCTGATATATGGAGATTAATGAAAAGATGATCTGAATTTAAAACCATTTTATATGGCTTCAGAGTCTAAATTGCTAAGTGGCATTGCCAAAATTTTATTAATTTAATGTTCAGGCTTATATATTTTCTCCCTAATTGCTAATTAAGAAAGAAGAATGGTTCCATGCAGGCAGTGAACAGCAATACAACAGAATATGTGACAAAAGCAATCCTATTTTAAGAACTGTTCTAATAAAGACTGAAGTCTGATCACAGAGTTGTAAAATTAGATATGGCACAGACTTGCTGTCACAGTTTTCTTTTTTTTTACTTTGTATTCAAGATCACAACCCTGCAGGTCTTGTATATTGTAAGTTCAAATTTTATCCTGTACCCTAAAAAAGAGAACTTGTTGTAGCAAGGATACAAACACATACACCAGAAGTTATTTAGAGGGAGGAGCACGCATTGCTTGCTCACGGATCATTCATATAAAGTTGAAGAGTTCTTCTGTGGATTGGTCACCCAGCTGTGGAAATGCATCATCTTTGGGCAGTCTCGTGTTCCCTGGTTCTCCTCAAATGTTTGTTCAACCAAGAGCCAAAAAAGCTGAAATGGGAACTTTGACCAACTCACTCAAGACAGAATGTGCTGTTTAAATTCTTCACTAAAGTCTTACTTCAGTCTCTTTTTTAGGTGGTTCTTGGTTGTCTACAGCTTCTCTTAGGGAAATGTTGTTGTCGTCAAGGCCTAGAAATGGTGATTGGAATGATTTTTTTTTTTTTTTTTTGCATTCTTATTTTGTTATTTTGTAAAAAGCACCATATTAAATCACAAAATTTTAGTCAGGGATTCGTCCTGTCTCTGGTTCAAATGAAACAGCTAAAGCCACAAGCATTAACTGTTCTAAATATTGTTGTAAGACTAAGTTCCCACCAAAAAAACCCCACTGAAGAGCCCAGACAAGTGGCTGGCTGATCAAAAGTAATAATGTAGGAAAGCTCTTTTCTTGAATAAAATGAGAGAAACCCTATATCTTACACCTCATTTCTCTCAGGGAAGACAAGTGACTGCAGTTGGATTGCAAATGCACCTCATCAATAGTTTGAGTTTTGCTAATCAAAAATAGATTTGTCAAAGTGGTTTGATCATTAACTTTTGAATTGGTATTTCTTCGTCAGGCATATTTTGACACCTGTCTTTGATCAGGGAATGTCTCCCCTGATAAATCCTTAAGGAACAGGATTACCAGGCTGTGTGCTAAATGTTGGTGCATTTTCTGTCCTCCCTGTTTGAATCAGAAGAAGGTTTCAGAACATCACTGATCCCATTCTCTACATTTCTTCACTGATGAGTCTTCTTTCCCTGTCAGTTTTGTTTAACACAACTTACTCTTCTCCCTCTCAAGTGTTTATTCGCTGCTGTGTTTAAAAGCAGTGAACGTATTCTTCCTAGACTAAACAAGCAAAATACTGCTGGGTTTGAGGCTCTGAACTCCCTTGCCAAAGTTTCAGCAGAATTTGGAGTAAATCAGCAAAGCGTTCATGTGTTTCAGTTGAGTTGGAATTCCACTGTCAATGTTTTTGGTAATGGGAAACCAAAATTGAAAGCAAATCTTGGTTATTATGAATCCAGCAAGTCCAAAATTGGAAATTTAAGTTGTTCTGCATAGGGGGTGATTCTGACAGCCTCTCCACATGTGTGCGCCCTGTTGGAGCTGTTAGCTTGGGTCTGGCATTGCTTTGCTTCCAGCATCTGTGTGGGAATGGCCATACAGAAGCAGCCCAAGACACATAGAGCAAACTCCAGGCTCTCTGCAGAGATGTGCTCAAAGCTGACAAGTTGGATGCTTTGTGTCTTATCAGCAAATCCAACCAGCATGCCGTGAGAAGGATTAACACCCCAAAATGCAGTTCAGGCAGGAGGAACTGGGCCATGCTTCTGTCACCCTGTGAGTGGCCATTGCAGGGCTGAGTCAAGAGGATTCCAGCTCAGACACAGCCCAGCTCTGCTCTGCAGAAAGCAGATGCCTCCCCACAGCACTGTGTAAACATCCTGGCTGGTGAGCAGCTGCAGAAATATGTCTGAGTTCTGCAGTCTCTCTGCTTTATTGACATAGCCACGAAGCTCTGGAAACTCAGATTATGGGGTAATATACTTGGCCTGGTCTTCTGTGAACTGATGTAACCAGGAGCGAGTTAATAAATATTCCACAATAAATGAGTATTCAACAGTCAGAGAAACACCAATTTTCTATTACGCTCTGTTCCCAAGCTTCGCTTAACACATTCCATAGATAATTGTGCTCTGCTGTTGAGATACTGCACTGCAAAACAACTTCCAATTTTTAAGAATGCTGCTCCTCCTCTGAAGTTACACAGTGTACAGAAATATATAGTAGCATTACTAAATTTTAATAGCAACACTTACTTTGGTTTAGGAATAAAAATTCTAAATATTTTGAATTTTTAAACCGTATCAAGTAAAACATCATCCAAGATGGAGAGAAAAATACATGTGGATGCTCACATTGGCAAAGTTTAAACGGGCTATAAAGCAAAATATGATTCATAATGTAAAACGAAGTCTTTTTCCAGAAGTCTTGAGTGGGAATTTGTGGGGCAGTGTGTAATTGCTATTCATCGTGTCCGGGCTGCTGCTGGTGGTAGAGGATGCTGCTTCCCCTTGCCTTTGGAAGTCCTTGGCATTTTAACTTCCACAGGCATGAGTATTGCATCTGGTGGCATTCCTCTTCTGGGAACTACGGAATCAAAGTCTTCTCATGTCAGACTCTAAAATTATTTCAGAAGTTGATTTCTCAGTTTGTTGGAATACTATACAAAGGATTTTGTGACCAATCTGAAAATAGCATCCTGTTTAGTGTGTTTATTTCCTGGGGTCAAGAATCTTACAAGAGAGAATGGTCTGTTGGAGATCATTTCATGGTTTCTAAATTTGCCTGGTCTGATTTATGGTTTTCCTTTCTAAATGTTTAAAAGTTGTAGTGGGAGAATGTGAGAATGAATACAAATATTACTGGTCCAGGGTCTGCAGAATTAGGTACTATTCCTAAATACAGTCTTTACATTTTCAAAAAACTTGTTGTCAAATTGTGATTGTCAGATTGTTAAACAATCTTTCTTTCCTAGAGGATGTTTGGGATATTTTCACTTAGAAACCCTTAGTGGAAAAGTTTAAAGGAATTCAGGAAGTGCTTTTACTGCAAATATTTCTACTTGTCTATACTATACTTTTACATGAAAATAAAGAGTTGATTTTTCCCAGTACCAGTTCTGTAAACAGTAATTGGTTTCCACTTAATTGTGGATGCTCTCTTGCCCACCCTGGCTGTGCCACCCAGCTGGAAAACCTCAGTGTCACAGGCTGGGGCAGGGACACAAAAAAGCACCTGAGCTGGAGCAGAGATGGTGCAGTACAAGGTGTTCTCTCACCACCATCTGCTCTCCCCCCTTCTCCACGTGGTCCTCCTTTCTCCCTTTTCTGTTTCCCTTCTTCCTTCTCCCCTTCCCTTTGGACTTCCCAAAGCCTGCTGTCCATTGAGCAGACACTACTGGGGCTCAGAGGGAGGTGACACCTGGGTCTGGGTTGCACCGCCCTGTGCACAGGAAGCACAGAATTAGTTGTTTGTGTGTGTCTGATGAAGCTCAGGCCCTGGGAGCGACAGTGGCAATTTACAGAGCTTTATGGCAGTGCAATCAGCAGAAAAGAGTGGCCACATCAGCCATGTTAGAGTCAAGTAAATCAATTCCTGCTTTCCCAGTGTCATCGTTCATTTGTAAAGATGCCTGTCTCTATTTTAAGGCTTAAGAGTTTCCATCAGCCTTACTGTGCTCCAGAGTCAGAAGGGGGGGGTGTGTGCATATTTGTGTGTGTCAGAAGGGGGGAGCAAGAACTCTGTGCAGCAGAGGAAAGCAAGAAAAAAAATGAGTGAAGAGACACGTTTTTACCTTGTGCAAATACCCGGCAAAAGCAAGACAAGTAAATGCAGATGTATGTTCATGCAAGTACCTAAAAAGCACATCACCTTCTCCTTAAAAAATCTGATGTTGGAGAGAGATTAATTTCATTCGCTACTTGTTTTCAGGTGTGGTGGCTGCCATTGGGAAACCAGCTGAAGTTACAATGCTTGAGGACAGGAGAGGCTTTGTTGTTACTGGGACTTTAAGTAGTACCAAATAAAACAAAACAAAAGGCTCTGTACTCTAGAACATGCTGCTATAATCAATCTACAAAAACAGTAGTAGCATTCTGTAATACAGCTGTTCCTGTTTATGTGCATATGCTAATGGATAGCTCACTAGAATCCAGTGAAAATTCAGGCAGGCCTTGTTTTTTATTAGCAATACCATTAGATATTGATGTAATGATTCTCCAATCTAAAGCAAACCAATACCATAATATGGAGTAAGATCAATGCTTATATTAATTACACTTCTTCAGATACTAGAAAAGCCTTGTTCTATGTCAAATGCTGGTAAGCAGCAGTGGGAGAGGAGGTTCAACTCCTTTGATCTTTGTGCCATCCACCCTTAGGGAGGAAGAGGATGAATGTAGTGTTATGAGGTGGTCAGGATGCATTTCCTGAAGCCAGAAGGAAGGCTAAAGGGGAAATGCAGCTCCACACCAAGCAATACATTCCCCCTGTTAATGGCTAGGTCAATAAGCAAAGGTTGGAGCACACATTTGCACGTGACTCTGTATACACACTGCATTCTCAGTGTGCAGTGGCTTTAGCTGACTAATCAATAGATCAGACTTCATTATTTTGCAATATATTTATTTAAAAGTGTAACCTTTTATGTTCTTGAAATGCAGAAAATGCAGTTTGGGGGTTTTTTTCTAATGGGGAATATCCTCTGGAGAGTTTTTTCCCCTATCCCTTTAGCATATTCTTTTCCTGATGGTAGAGCTGAAAACTTGCTGTTCACAGCAAAGTAATTTTTCATATGCTGTTTGTGTGAACTTACATCACTTTATGTTCTTCAGTCAAAATAAGAAGCTTTGCCAGGCAGTGAGAGTTCTTGTGAAGAATCTTTACCCATGAGAAAATACAAAGCTGCTGTGCACAGGATTTCCAAAGTAAATGGCATCTCTCCAGTAAACTAGGCAGAACTATCTCAAAACAGTTAATTAGTTTTCTCCATCCTGATTTTTCTTATTTTGTCTTCTATGTAACAAACTTCTGAAACATTTAGGCTGATTTAACCAATATTTCTATTTACACAGTCCTCAAAACTGTTTGGAAGTGTGAGTTACCCATTTTTGTTATGGTGCTGTTGATGTTACCCTAGTCAGAGACTGCTACTCCTCACTCATCTCAGATTTTTCTTATTCTAATTATTAAACTAAGATGCAGACAGGTAAGAGAAAATGAACAAAGCAGAAGGGAGGAGTCATTAGCTTAAGAAAGAAATAGAATTTAGAAGACTGGCTCAGTCTTAAGAACATTTCCAAATTCAAGCTGCTGTGACCAGGCAGGTGGTCTGCTTTGTTTCTTGGTGTCCTCAGTGTCATTCAAATGGCTCGAGGGCTTTTGTGCATCTTGTGAGAGTGACTTGGGTCCTACTTTTATTTGATCTAATAGATAGTTCACTGGCAGTTAGCATTTCTGCAGTTTGTCAGAGTGTAGGAGGTTTGTGGATTTAACCTTCTCCATTAGTTCCTCCCAGCAGAGTTTCCTGTGCTTAAGTAGTGTGCTTTGTGAGACACTGAGATAACAGCGCTCTTGGATCTTCAGGGTGTTTGCCAACACAGGGATGAGTTTCATGGCAGTGACACCAGTGCTTTCCCTGAGTGATTTCACCTAAATTAGTCCATGATCCTTGTTAGACAACCACAACACACTTTTGCTTTTTGTTTACTCATGGTTGGGCACTTGACATTTTCCAGGCTGTGCTTGTTCCTGTGCTGCTGTCCCTTGTTCTTGTGGCTGAAGGGGCTGTCACCAGGTCCTGAGGTTGCTTACCCAAACCTTCCCCTCTGCCTTGCTGCATTTCTGACATCTTCCCTGCAGCTCTGACAATCTAAGCAGGATGATCCTTGCTGTGTTAACAGAACCTTCCAGTTTGGCACAAAAAGCCCTGGGAGCTGGAGCTGGGCAGTGTGGCAGGGATGGGGCAGTCGGCCCCAGAAGGGTCTCTTGTTCCTTGAGACCTGTTTATATCAAGAACTTCCAGAAAGCACTTTATTTAATGTTCATCTCTTTGCTGTTCGTTTTAGGATCAGGATCCAGGCTGTCAATGAAATTGGAGCTGGACCTTTTAGCCACTTTATTAAAGCAAAAACCAGGCCATTGCCACCCTTACCTCCACGGCTGGAGTGTGCTGCAGCAGGGCCCCAGAGCCTGAAGCTGAAGTGGGGAGACAGCAGCTCCAAGCTTCACTCTACTGATGACATGGTCTATATCTTGCAGATAGAGGACAGAAATAAAAGGTAAGAGAGATGAATCTTCTCCTTGTTCTAAAGAAAAAGAATTCTGCTTCATCATAATGCAGTTGTGAATGAAAAAAAGGTGATGTTTTCCTGATTGCTTTGTGCCTACAAATATGTACAAAATACTGTTTTAATAGGCATTCTGTGCCTGTAGTCTGAGCAAGTTATGTAGCAAAGCTGTAAATGATACAGAATCATTAAGGTTGGAAAAAACCTCTGAATCATTGAGTCCAGCCATTAACCTAACACTGCCAGGTCTAACACAAATCAATCCTGTACTGGTGAGATTTCAACAAAACCTTTGCCTCTCTGCCAGTAAATTAATATCAAGTTTCATGGTCACGGTGCTTTACCTCTTGGAAAATATGAAACAAAGATACTGCACCAAGCTTGCTGTGTGTATTAATAAACCCAAGGGTTACAAATCAGAGGTCTGGAAAAGGCAAAACCTGAGCAGAACAATGTTTTTTGGGCAACATGGTGGTCATGATTTTATGGTTATAATGTTTTACAGCATTGGAAAATAATGAGCTTGGCGTCAACTTGGTAGCTCCACAATAATTTTGAAATAAGGTGTGCAAGAAACAAGAAAATCTATGTTTAAATTTAACAGTTAGTGCTGAGCAAAAACTATCTTCCCACGTGAACTTTGTATGGGAAGATTTGCTAATGTAGCTCCAAAGTTGTGATGAGATATATTCAATTAAAAAATGGAAAGAAAGAAGGACAATATGCAAGCGTTGCCTAACAGTCTGAGCTCTTCAATGAATAAATATCATAGATGGCTCATAATTTACTAAGAAACACTCTCAACTACTTCAATTAGCTAAAATAAGTGACTTATCGAGTAGATAATCCTTAGGGACCTTCAGCACAGATCATAATTTGATGTAAATTAGCGCAATTCCTTTAATTTAAATAGAGCTGTGCTGAGTTTATGCCAGCTGAAGATCTGGCCCAAAAGCTCTAATTTTAAGTAATAAACCCACTATGAATAATGCCTTAATACCTCCCAGTATCTCAACTGTACTGATGCAGAGAGAGTACACGCTCCCCTGTATTAATCCTGAGAGGTGTCCAATGAATATAAATACCCATTTGAAAGTCTGACTGGTAGAAGCAGTTCCCTCGGAGTGCAGTGATGCTTGGCAGGAGCCCATCAACTGCAGCACCCTGGGACTCAGTCAGCCCTAAAGACACATGCAGCAGGCTGCTTTGCTTTGCTTTGCTTTCTCTAGCACTGCAGGTAGGATGGTGAAGAACTGTAAATTGTTTTTAACCTGTCTTTATACTGGAGAGAATAGTAAGTTTCCTTGTAAGAATAAAATGTTACCTTGCAGCAGGCAAGGAAGGCTGTTTTCTCCTTTGCTTTGGCTCAAGGCTTTAGAATGTTCCTTTGCTTTTGCACAAGCTTTTCCCACTGCAAATGGTCTCTTACGAGCTGTTAATTAGGAGCAATTTGAAGTTGATACTCTGCTGGATCTTCTTGGCTTTGAATTTGGCTTACAGTCCACTTGAACTCCCAGAGACAAAGAGAAATTGCTCTCCTGCATTGTGCTGTCTCCTCCTGCTTGAACGGAACCCTTGCATGAAATGGCTCCCTTTGGTGGTTGGGTTTGGAGCAGTTAGCTCAGATAATTCCTGAAACGAGCCAGAGCTGGGGCTGATGAATCCATCCCAGTGAGGGCACAGTGGAGGAGTGGGATGGGTGCACTGTTGTGTTTGAGAGCAGCTGCAGCTGGCAGGTCCTGGCAGTGAGATCTGTTTGTTTGTTCCCTGTCTGAAAGTCCCCTTTTGCTCTCCGTTTTGCGCATCGATCACAGTGAGAGATGCTCCTGCAAGGTACAGTTCTGTACGTCCAGGAGAGCTGTCATCCCTGATGAGCAGGGAAGGACAGCCCACACAGGAGCTGGTGGGAGCAGCGGGTGCTTACAGAGGTGGGAGTCCTCTCTGAGATCATTCCCATTAAATAAATCCTGTTGTGACTGAGGGGTCGCTCACCCGTGTGTGCTTGTGGAAAATGCTGGAATACGGCTCTTTGAGCATCACTGGCCTCTTCAATTGCAGAGGCTAATGCCAGTAAACTGTGCACATCTAAGGGAATAATTAAATAGAATAGAATATTATAGATGGAAGGGACCTGCAAGACATCCAGGGTGACCGCCTGGCCAGTTCAGAGCTGACCAAGTTAAAGGGTGTTGTTAAGGACACTGTCCAAATGCCTCTGAATCGCTGACAGGCCCGGGACTGGCCACCCCTCTAGAAAGCCAGTCTCTGGTGAAAAAATGGCACAGAATAAATTATCTAGAAGGATGTTTTGGAGTCTTTTATGGTTTGAAAGAGTTGTAGGAAGATGCTGTGGTGTCCCCTCTGTTGCATGAAGAGATGGTACTTGATCCAGGGAAAGAGGTTGTGGTTGAAACATGGGTAACTGCAAAGTGACCTCTGTCATATCCCTGGTCTTTCAGAGGACATTGTTACTGTATCCCCTGAGACATCTGAAATTACTGGTAACAGCTTTATATTGAAACCCCTCAACTCAGTATTACAGTTGTCCCTTCTTTGATTTAAAATAGAAGTTACCTTTAAAATGCTGTTGAAGCATTTTCAAAAGCAGAAATACAAAGATGAGTAAGTTCTTTTTTAAAAAAGGAAATGATCTGTAAGTCCCATCCTGACCCAACAGCTTTAAAGGCCTTTTGGTAAAGACTCAGCTCTGGTTTTATGTAATGATAGTCAGCCAGTGCTCTTCAGTGTGTCCTGATCATTAAGGATTGTTTTTAACTTTTCCTTTCTGTAATGAGGTGTAACAGGCCAGTTGTTCGAGACCAAATGTTTCATTGATTGCAAGACCTGTGAAGCAAAATACTTGGAAATCTTCTGGCACTGATTAGTGTAAGGGCTTGAAGAGGTGTGCACATCAGAGATGTACCTGCGTTAGCTCCCATTAGCTCTTTGGGGTGTGACATTTAGGAAGATGAAATTAGCGTCACTTATCCTTTCAATTATGGGTAGCACTTAGTGGAAATGGAGAAAAATCTGTTTCTGGAAAGCTCAGTACATAGAAATGCTAGTTGAGAGTAAGTGACCTTTATGTAAAGAGGACTGTGAAATGCCTTTCTATTTTAAATAAACTATCAGTTGTGACTTCATTTTCTAATTGTGGTAATGTCAAGAAATTTATGTTAATCAAATTGCACTACTTTCCAGAATACTATGGATTTTTCCTCTGTGGAACAAACGAATCTAATTAATGGTTTTTATTTTTTTTCCTGCTATACTGGTAATTAATCTTCAGTTGTTCCTACAACTAATTACACCTCTTAGTGTCTTAAAATGCTCACAATATCCAGTCTGAAAGGGAGAATTAGCAAGTAAATTAATAATGGGTCATTTATCAGTTGCATGTGTTTCTTTTAGATCACTATATGTTGCAGTTGAGATCAATTGTGTGATTTTTATGTGTGTACAGCGTCACAATAAATATATACATATATAATTAAATTTAAAGGGAGGGTCATTGATAAGGTTGGCTAAGAAACATCCTAAACATCTTCTTTAAAAATTTCTTGTAAGGATCATTGACAATTCTCCCACGCTTGTGTTGTCTTCAGCTGGAGGTAGCAGGGAGTGGTTGAACATATGAAGCTCAACATGGGTGCTTGCTCTGCTTTAACTTGAAGGAAGGTAGCATAGAAACACAGAGAGATCAGTTGCTGAATGTGCTGCCCTTGCCTGATGCCTTTTGCATAATCATTCCCTGGTTACTGCAAGTTTCAAGCAGTCTAATTTAAAAATTGTTTACACTCCTAATTTGATCAAGACAATTTGCACCCATTTTAACAGCAATTACTGTTATGTATCAGTCCTACTGGCTTGTGAAATTCTATTAAAATACAAAATCAGATAAGTTAATGTATCCTTGCAAAAACCTGCAGGAACAAAATCATTTTCATATTGGGTAAAACAGTGATAAAAGGAAATTAGGCGTGAGCACCAAGACAGATGGCATGCTACAGTTTCCACTGCAAGCCTGGCCAGATGGAAAGTTAATGTTCAGAAAAGTTTTCCAGGTAGCCTGTGTTCATATTGCTGCATTGTGTAGGTGAATATTGCTATTAATAACAGTGGTATTTATATTAGGAGCATTCTGATCAGATATTTGGGGCTTTGCAGATGAAAAAGAAGAGGGAGAGCTGTTCCCAAGTGTAAGAAAGTTAACTTGTTAATGCGTTTCAGCTTTCTTCCTGGAAGTTGGAGTAAACCCACGTTTGTAGTAGGTGTGAGTTAACTGTGTGCATGTCATTATTGGAGACAAAGTGAAGTGTGAGAAAACCACATTAAATGTGTGAGATGAGGTGTTTCAGCTGTTAGGAAGCTGGCAAGACACAGAGTAAGATGCTACTCCATAAGTGTATTTTAAAAATCCCTGGTTTGGTAAGGAATAAAATTTTATCCTTTATTTTGATCTGTGCACATCTGCTGGTACTTCAAACTTCAGGGGTAACTGAATATTCCAGACAGCAGATCGTAAATAAGAGCAGCATCTGGACCCAAGACTGTCACTGTAATAAAAACTATTTTCTGCATATCCATAACCACCTTTTGAGAAAAATAATGCCTCGATTAGAGCATGACTCTTACATTTAATCTCTAAAGTAGTAATGGAGGCTCAGCTTAGTGCAGCAGGATCACAATGGCCACTTTTCCGAGAGCACATTTTTAGCTTCCAGTTTCACTTTGCTGACGGCGGTGAAGTAGAACTGAGCTTGGCTCCCTTCTCCAGCTCTGCCCGGGTTCCTGGGGCTGTCACAGCAGCAGCTTGGACACGATGTGCTCAGTGAGCATCGTTTGAAGGCCCATAAACACTGTTAGTTGCTGCCATACTGGGAAAGTGGCTCTAATGCTGCACAAGGAAGAGAAACACGTTTAAGGCTGTAAGAATGTTGGTTTGCTGCCCTGAACTGTGTTTGTTTTCTTTTGGTTTTAGCTTTAAGTCCACTCTTATTTATATCTGCTGTTGGTTATTGACAAAGTGTTGCATCTGCCTCGCCATCTACTTCTTCCTGACTGTGTAATTTCGAGAGGCCATGTCCCTGATTTCTCCCACATCTTCCATTCAAATGCTGTTAATTCCCATTTAAGCTGTGCTCGGTATGGTCCTTCCTGCCTGTTACTTGCCCCCAGATGTGGCTGCACACAGGAATCATCTGTCAGGCACTTTGCTGCTCTGCCTTCCATTCCTCCTGAATGTGCCCAGATGCTCCTTCCAAAAAAAAAGCAATTTTGCTGTGGAGGAGCTTCTGTAGGCTGAAATACTTCAACTCTCAATAATTCCAGACATCTGACAAGTGACTGTCTGTTGTAAATATGGGTTACAGACTCAAATTCAGCAGCAGATGAAAGATAATCTAGTAGAAACAAGCTAAAAATCGATTTTTGGCAGCAAGTACCCTTTGTCTAGCCTGCAGATGTGCTAGATATTTCAGGGAAGAAAACCAAACTCTTCCCATCTGACTGTTATCACTTCTCTTCCTGCCTTTTTCCGTTCTCCACTTAGTTTTGCTTTTCTAAGCGTAAGGAAGGAAATGTCTCCTTCACTGGGTCCTGTTGTTACTATTATTATTCACAGAAACAAAAATCACATTGACAGTGGTAAGCATACATTATAATACAGATAATACATATAATATGTATTACAGATAAAACTTGCCAAAAGGAATCTTCCAGAAAACAGATCTTCAGGTCAAAGGGGCCAGTGCATAACATCTGTTTGGTCCACTCCTCATTTTAGCACTGGAAGCCAGAGTTGGGAGAGGTAGTGGGAGCCCAAAACTTTTGGAGAACTCTTGTTATCTGTTTGCTTTCCCTCAGCACCTGCCTGCAAAAGGATTTCCCAAAGAATGGCTTGGAAAAGTGCCCCAAAGCTGGAAAGGTTGGGTCAGCCCAGTACTGGTTATAGGAACAGTGATTGATGTGGTGATGGGGGATGCTGCAGATGTGAAACTTTTCTCTTTGAGTAGAATGTTTTAAAATACAGCAGAAATTAAAAGAATTATGTGTTGACTTTACTCCTGCATCTCTGAATTAGATGGTTTGGGTTTGAAGCTTCCCTTTCCCTGTTGCCACTCACAGTCCAGGGAGCTGCCGGTGGGGAGAGAAAAATCACATAAATCAGTGAGTGTTTGATAATGGTCTGCAACCAAATTAGAGGAATAGCCTAAGAAAGTAGGTGGGGGCAGTATATGTGTAGATAACGTGATGTAGAATTAATAATGTTAAAAGAGCTGTTGGTTTGTGAAATTTTTGTACTTTAGTTTCTGATTAGCTGCCTCTGTGTGCTGATGTGAAGCCCTAGGTCACCAGGTTGGACTGGTGCTGTATTAATGATTTCTCTCCAGCCAAAATCCTGGCATCTGACCACGTATTTTGAGAGGCAGTGACAAAATCACTCAGGTGGCTCTTTCAGGCTTTGTGCCTCCCCCCAAGATCGCCATCTTTAGTGATCTCTGGTAGAATTTCTTTCAAATTGAACTCTTGTGAGAACCAACGGGTTACCAAAATATAAACAAAACCCAAGAGTTTGAAAGGGAACCTGCTGCTCAAAATGTGCTGGGAATTAATGAGCAGAGGTAGAGCGAGTACAGTCATATTCTTCTGCTCGACTGGAAGTGACTGAAGTGGAGGAAACAAAATAGCTGCGACATGCAAAATACTTCCAAGAAGATCTTCACCGGGAATAAAAGGGTATTGATGAAAAACTAACAGCAGTGGTGTCTCCCTAACAATCACTGTAGGACATGATGTTCTCTATCCTCTGCTGCGTACAGGTAAATGAATAATCCATGACTGATGTGAGAATGTCTGGGAAGGGAGAATTGGGATCACTCGAGTGAGATGAGGGAGAAGTCGCCTCTGGGGAGTGTCTCCATCCCTGGAGAAAGTTGCTTTCTTTTTGGTATCTGCTGTTAATTTAGTGGAGAGGAGAGGCAACACTGCAGCATGGAAAATTGGAATAATTCAGGTTTAATTGTGGATGGTGCAAACTTAAAAAAATACAGCTGTTTCGAGGATGCCAGTAACCACAGAAGCTGAGTGTTTCCAAAGGCAGGGTGCCAGCTGAGGTATGTAGCCTGTTGTCTTTTGAATTCAACTGGGCAAACCTCTGAGAATCGAAACTGTCTTGTTCTGAAGAAGGTGCGAGGGAGATAGAGGACGTGGAAGGTTTTCATACACAGATTAAGTCAACTTTTCAGTGGATAAGAGATTAAGTCCTTGCAAACAAGCTCAGAGCTGACTTGTTCTTGAGGCAATATCTGGAATGAGGCCTGGATGAAGCACAGTGAGCCGTAAGAGGCTTGCCAAGAAGGCAAAGGTATATAGAGCTCATGTTCAAATGCTTTTAAAATTAGATTTAGATTTTTAAAATGCAGTTGCAATAATATGAACAAGTTATCTTACTTCAGATAATTTTTAATGTATGCAGACCTCACAGTACCAATGTGCAGTTACACTGGTTGACCCAGCTTTAAGTTCATTGTGGTCCTTCAGCAGAAAGCCCAGGAGAGTGAAGAAAGACTGCTCCATACCTATAGCCACCTACAACAATAAACTACAATGTTTTTTAAAAATAACTGGAATAATCCTGGAGGATTTTGAAATGCCTACTTCACACATGAGGAAAATACTACCTTATAAAAAAATCAGAATTAGTCTTTCATCTTCACTATGTGCCTTACATCATGATCTGCATCATCAAACACAATTACAAAGCATTAGTGTCACAATAATGACCAGCAACAATTGAATTTGATTGGCTTGGTCATCAGCCTTTCTTCCAAAATTGGAAGCCCCCTTTCTTCAAAGATGGTCGAATCTCAGAAGTTTAAGTGTGCTTCCATTACAGTCCTGTGGTGCAAGCTTCTCTATAACAGTTCTTGCTTTCCTTAAAGATGTTTTTTGAGACAGAGAAGTAGAAAGGAGTGATGATGGGAACTGGATGGGAGTATTGGTATTAACTGAACTGGGAGTATTAATGCAGTTCCCAAATGACAGAAGGAGCTCAAATGTTTTTCCAGATCACCTCCTCAGTGTCAGGAAGTGTTAGTGACCCTAGTCATACCCAAAAGATGAAAATGTCATTTGAATCATTGGTATTGACCATATGAATGTCTGGGAAATGTTCCTTAAGCCCAACCTGGGGTTAGGGTGTGCTTCTCTGTTTTCTGGGAAGATACATTTATCCTCCCTTGCTTACCTAACTCCACAAAAGATTGCAAGGAGGTCATTCGTCTAAAATATGTATTGGATGTTTCTTGCTCTCTACTGCTCTTGGATCAGGGTCAGGGACAAGTCTCTGCTCTCCCGTGAGTACTGCAGTGCTTTCTGAGCCAGCTGCCTGATGGAGCTGCAAGAAGTGCAGAGGGAGAGTTGTCTTGTCTCTTGAGTCTTAATGCTGTCCTAAGTACATGTTCCTTGCTCATCACCCAATGAACCTCAAGAAGTTTTATCCCATGAGAACGAGTTTGTGTCAGTCTTCTGAAACTTGCTGTGGCTGCTTACGTGAGCCTCAGAAATGTGAGGTAGCAGGGAGTTCTTAAACTGGGTAAGCATAAGGTGAAGAAAACAATTCTTCTTTGGAAATTGTCTCTAAACTCTTCTCTTAAAGACTTGTGGGTGCAGATCTTTGATTTCCCATCAAGATGTGGGTCTCACTAAAACTCATAGGGGGTAGTAAGTCACATAAATCCTCAGAGTACATTTGCAGCAATTTGAGTTACCTGAATATTTCCTTTTATTACAGATGATTCTTGATCTCTGTTTGTACTTACGTGGATTGCAATCATAACATAATACAAATTGATTTCTGTCCCTGAGAGCTAATGACAGACCCAGTTTCTTAGAAATGCT
This sequence comes from Dryoscopus gambensis, assembly GCA_013389985.1. Classification (NCBI taxonomy): domain Eukaryota; kingdom Metazoa; phylum Chordata; class Aves; order Passeriformes; family Malaconotidae; genus Dryoscopus; species Dryoscopus gambensis. The sequence goes on along the minus strand of WEIT01015113.1, from coordinate 101,580 downwards.
CAGATTGCTTGTACTCTGTATCTCATGCAAAGCCATAGGATAAAGCTAGCACCTAGATAAGGGGGTCAAAGGAAAATATCTCTTGGCTTCTTGGTGATTTAAAACCTTCTGAAATGGTTAAGATACTTGAATAAGGGTACTAAATAATAATAAAAAAAAAAAAGTATGTGATCCTACGCAGCAAATTTTCTTGTTCTCCAGGGCCTGGACTAATTGCATGCAAGACGTTGTTCCCTGGTGGAAGCTGAGTGGATGGATGCACAGTCTGGGTGCTTCCTCTTTATTTGCTTTCGTCCCCACTGTGCTCAGCTCCTGGGGGTCAGGGGCTTAGCTAGAAACTGCTGGCTCATATACAACTGTTAGTGAAAAGCATTTATCTGAGCGGAGCGATAGAAAATAGAAGTTAGATTCTCTTTAGCAACTGTATACTTTTTTTTTTTAGGTGACATTGATTTTGTTCAGTATTATGTTGTTGGACAGGTTTGCGTGTGCTCTTGTTTTGTCTTGTCCGTGGAAGTGTTTTGGAAGATGACACGGATGACTGCAAGACATGGTCTTTGTGTCTTAATGTGCAAATAAAGTCCAAATCCATTAAAAAGTCAACATACTAATTATGTTTTCATCATACTTTTAAACCAGCAGCACGCATGGTGTATTGTAGCACGACACAGGCTGAATCCATTTTGATTCCATGGTAGTAGGGATCCCACTGACAGATGTTCTTCCTGATAATTCATGTAATCATTTTGCAAGGTAATAGTAGTTTCAAAAGGGACAATGAGCTTCTGCTTTCCCCAGCCTCCTCATCATCATTAGTGTGTTATTAACATGACATTTTTATACGTGCTTTTAACAGCCCTGCAGGGCACGTGGTGCCAGTTTTCACGAGAGGGATACTTGAAGCTGATAAATGCAATAGCCAGAAATGTCAGTGCTGCTCCAGTGTAACTGCATGCTCTCATTTTTGTTTCAGGTTTATCCCAATTTACAGGGGACCAAGTCACACGTACAAAATACAGAGGCTGACGGAATCCACCTGTTACTCATTCAGAATACAGGCGGTCAATGATGCTGGGGAGGGACCTTTCTCAGAAGTCTGTACCTTCTGCACAACTAAGTCAGTCCCACCTGCAATCAAAGGTATGTAGCAGGTGTTTTTACATGTAGGTAACATGTAAATATTTATGTAATTGGTGAGTATGGGGGGAGATTGTAAGGGTTACCATAAGTATGTAATAACACATGTGAAGAACCAGTTTGTGCTGACTGTAGGTTTCTCTGAGTTGTGAAGTTACTTAATGGTGGGAAGCTAAATTACCACCCAAAAGAATCACGCAAGCAACGTAAATGTTGTCAATCACTGTCGTAATAAATCTGTTAAAATGCTGCTGCTATCAATATTGCTTACCAGGGGATTGCTCTGGATTACCACAGCATTTATACGAGGGGTCTAACAGTGTGTGTGTACCCACCAACTTAAGCTTTAGTAAAGTTTAAATGTTTTTTGTTGTGTGGGTGATGTCCAACGTAGACCTTCAGGGTTTATTTTTTCCTTTAATGTATAAAATTAATCATGATTTTTCACATACAGAGCATTAAACTTAGAACTCAGCATGTGTTCCACTAGAAGAACTAAAGGCCTAATTAAATGAAGTTTTTATAGTGAAATGTCTTTTACTGTCTGTAAATTTTGTCCTAAGTAATTATGCTCCTGAGGAGGAGGAAGGAAGGAAGGAGCAGAAGTAAAAACCACAGTGAAAAATGTTTCATTATAAAACTTGATGTAATTAGGCCTTTTGTTCTAGGCCTAATTAGGCCTTTGGCCTGTTACAAGGGCAGTGGGTTTGCTGTACGGGCTGTCAGATCAGCTGAGCTGAAATCAAATGCACCTTTTCTCCTGGGTGCTGAAGTCTTCCCTGTCATGCCCTATCACTTACTGAGAGAAACAGCAACTGTCAGTTTGTCAGAGAGGTTTCTTTTGCTTCTCTGTGTTTAAAATCTGGCTTCGGTGATTTTGACACCTTTTGTAAAACAAATAGTTAGAGAGGGGAGAATGCTGTTGGGGGTGTCTTTCCCTGCTAGGTCAGCTGCCCTAGTCACTCCCAGGGAGAACAACATTCTCCAGCAAAAAATACCTGGGTTTTTTGATTGAGAGTAAAGATACTTAGCCAGGGGTGAGTTATCCTGATCCACACCTTTACCCAGGTGTGAGATGCGCTGCCCAGCCATGGGAAGGGAACTCGTGTGGGATGACCCAGGATGCTGACGTGCACTGTAGTCACACTTCCATTTTGTTGGCTAAAAATCCATTTTGTTCAGTTCACCTCACCTAGTTTTTTGTTTTGAACTCCCAGTCTGCCTGTTGAGTCCCTGTTAAATGTGACTCATCCCCTGGACTGAGTATCAAGCGTAGATACGGTGCAAATACCAGGTCGTGTGTGGGCTGGGACCTCGGGTACCTGACAGAACACTGGCTGTGACAGAGAAGGGCACAGCAAAACCTGCTAGTGAGCACTGCAGAGGGGAAGTGATGCCATGGGATGGAGTGATCTATTGGTGCAGAATGATGGTGTTGATTCCCTTCTGTGCTTGGAGCAATAGAAAGGAATTTATGTGATAAACTTGTTCGGCTTTTCATCTATCAGAAGAAAGTGTTTATTCTCCTATAAGGTCTCCTAATTACTCACTTAGTGATGCCAACCCTAGAATAGCTTTGTTGTTAATGGCAGTGTTTTTTAAGTGTCAGACAAAAATCTACATGTATTGAATTGAGGATGGAAAGAGAAGGAAAAATAATTGAGATCATTGTTGTCAGCTAAGATGAAGGCGTCTATTAGCAGTCTCTCAACACTAGCAGATGTGCAGAGAAGTAAATGGATATTGATTACATTTGGGCCTTCATGATTCATGTGTTCCTCTTGGGGAAGTAACAAATCAGTCTAAAATTCATGTAATGTATGCAGCAGCATTTGTTTCTGTGGCAGACCCTCCTGTTGTCTGTTTTTGTAGGATTGGGGACCTAGATTGCCTTTAACAAGCTCGTGTCCTTGCACGTGCACATGTTCACCACCTCATACAAGTGTTCAGTGCTCTTGTTTCTCCCAGTTTTATTCTTTTTTTTTTGTATTGTGCATGCTGGCTCTGCCTGATCAGGAGGCTGGCGGACCCTGGATGCTGTTGCAGTTTTCTTCGTGCCTTCCAGCGGCAGATGCTTTGTTGCACATAAAAATGTGCTGCCCCTGTCTGTGCTCTGCCAAGCTCTGAGCTTGCCGTGGGTCAAGGCACAGCATCCCTTGGCTTTCAGCTGGTGAGACAGCCTCTGCCAAGGACAGTAGCCTTGTAACAGCTGACAAATTGAATTTCTCTGGAGTTCTAGTGAGAGCACTAGTCTGAGTCTGGCTAGAAATAGCAGGTCTGATCAAGTGGATGTCAGGCTCAGAGTCAGATACAAGTCCAAGTCTTGAAAATTACTCTTGTCCTTTTGCTTCCCAGCCTGGACTTCATCTCTAATACAGAAGATTTTTTAGCTTCTCCTCACATCCCTTCTCCTGTTTTTCCTGAATGAAATGTTTGATATTATTGCTCTCTTTCAATGACATCTAGCATGGGAGGGATGCACAGGCATTTCCACTGCCACAGATGTTTGCTCAGGACTTCACAGAATTGTTGCTTTTATGAATGTCTGTGTAATTTTTTGCATTGGCTTCTGCTTTCAAAAGATTGGTGCAAAGCACTGCAATTAGGCTTTGAAAGTTTTCTCTAAATCCACTCCTTCTTTCTAGCAGCTCAGAGAGCTGCCAGGTAAGAGGTGCTCTACCCTTTCTAAAATATATATATAAAATATATATATAATTCTGGTATATATTATAGTGCTCATAAAATAAGATTTCAGTGCAGTCTTTATATTAAACATTTCCTTTTGTTGTAGCCCCTCGAGTGACACAGCTGGGAGGAAACTCCTGTGAAGTTACCTGGGAAATGGTCCCACCCATGAAGGGAGATCCTGTTGGTTATGTTCTGCAGGTACTGGTTGGAAGAGAATCTGAATACAAGCAGGTAGGGAAATGGTCTGGATTTAATATTGTTAAATTGGTGGCATAATGGAAATGGTTTTGAAAATCCACTGTGCTGCTTCTTTCTACTGTATTGAATTACACCCTATGGTGATGTGTCAGGTGCACTTTGGTAAAGGCTGAGTCAAAATTAAGGGCTGTAATGGGCTGTTTTCTCCCCTAAGGGAGTATGTAAAACATTATTATTTTATTGGAGTGATTTGTGCTCTTTCTGTGGTTAATCACTATTTTTAACTGCACTAACCTTTAAAAAGTTACAATTCTGTCCACCCATGCTTGCTTCTGAGCTGGCTGCTCTTAACCATTGTCTGAAGATGAGATGAAGTCAGGAGGTTAATCTTTCTCTCTAAGACAATTCCAAGACTGTCCATCAGGGTTTTCAGTCAAGTACACGTTAAGTGGTTTGTTCATCTGTCTCACTCCTGTCCCACTCCTGTCCGGGTTTTGATGCACGTGTAACTGCTGTATCCTTTCTGTCATTGTGGAAACAAAGGTAGTGAAGTACAGCTGATCCTTCTTTCCTTGTCTGTCTTGATTAGACATCACAAGTGGACACTTCCCTGGAGCACCCAAAACAGAACAGCTCATTCACAGTTAGATCTTTTATTTCATCTGTCACACCTCTGACTGTGTGATTTGCAGTGCACTTCATCTGTGTGCTCTCTTCTTCCTATGCTTTTTGTTGTCATGCAGATTCCAAATAAATCCAAATTAGGGCATGAGGTATGCTATGCTAATAAACTCTTATGCTATGCTAATTAAACTCTTACATTATGCTAATTAAACTCTTAAAAATATGTATAAGGTAGCACTTTGTTTGCAACTGTGTCTTTGTTACTCCTCAGTCTGTTTTTGAGTGTTACTGTGAACTAATGAATTATCAAAAAATAGCACAAAAAATGCAAGACAATTCATGGGGGTGATAAAGATTCAGAAACCTAACTATTGTTTTTGTCAGGAAACATTTTTGGTGCTGCTGTAGGTAATGAAACCCCTGTGTAACGTGTTGGCCTCACGTCAGTGGCAAGTGGATAAGTGGACCCATTTTCCTGTTGCCTGGTGTACAAAGTAACTTTGGTGTGTAACCTCCAGGTACAGCTTCAGTAAACACAATCCCAGTGTTTAAAATGTTCTGGTGTCCGTGGGGGGAGCTGGGCACAGCTTCATGTTCCTGGCAGATAAGTGATGGCTCAATCTGCACAGTTCAGAACCTGTGGTGTGAACAAAAAACAGCAAAGGAAGTAAAAAACACTTTTAGGGTCTTCTTATGTTGAAGGCCTTGAGGAGGCCACGAGGCATGATTCTGAGGAGGGGTTTTTGTGTGAGTTGTCACAAGTAATTCCCTGGAAGAAGTTCCTGGCTGGGATGTGCCGAGTGACACTGGGACTTGTGTAGCTGTGCTGGCAGATAACCAGCCATGGGAAAGTGGGAGACTTCCACTCTTTTCACCTTCACAGAAACCACCTTTGCCCATCAAGGTGTTCTGTCTTCATCAGGAAGGTGGGTGGTGTCTCAGCACTGGGGCAGTCGCTGTCCGTGAGCTGCAGTGGCCGCGTGCTCTGAGCTCCTGTAACGTGCGGAGAAGATAAAGTACAGAAACACCTTTCACTGATACCCTGGCTAATACATTTCACCTCTGCTTTGATATGCCTGTGATCACCTGCTACTATTTAGCTGAGAAGTACTGTCATTAGTATATTCATTAATATTAGGGATATGTTAATTACCTCTGAAGTCCAAGCCCTAAATTTATTTTTAAATATGTTTTGTTCCCTGCGAGTGACGTACATATTTTGCATATGTATCTAAAGGGGCATATTATACTAGAAACATTTTGCAAATTGCTTTGAAGGGTTGCACAGATGAAATACTGTAGATTTTCAAGCTGTTCATAGAATGCAACATCAGCCACCGGCATGCTTTTGGGTAAAGCTGTGGTTTCTCTTTAGACTGTCACACCTGAGCTGTCCCACTCTCCTGTACCCCAGTGTTTGCAGCCCTCCACAGCCCAAAAGCTGCTGATTTTCCATCACTTGATCTAGCAGAGGTGATACCAAAGTACTCAAAAGCCCTTTTCTTCAGACTGGGACCATAGGTATCCCTGCCCTCCTCTGGGAGAATATTTTGTAAATATTTCTCTGCTGAGAATTGTCTGAAAAATTGGATTTGCTGGAGCTAAACAGATAACATTTTAGCTCCCTGGAAAGTGTATTTTTAAAAATGCTAACTACTCCTTTATTGTTTCTCACACAATGTGTTCCTTTTTGTGTATTTTTGTGCTTTATCTTTACAGATAATTTTTAAAAAGCAACAGCATGGGACAATTCTTTTTTGGAAATCAAATCTTCCTTGTTTATGAATCAGGATGTAAGCCACAGGAGATTCCAGGAATCAGTAGCCTGGATGTGTTTTTCTGTTTCTTTTATGTAGCAAAGCTTACTCAGAATTTAGCTCCAAAGTGTATTAAATGGTCTCTGTGTTTGCATAGCTTTAATGTGGATTTAGGGGAGTGGGCTGGGCTGTGCAGCACTTGCAGGAGCTGCCCTTTGGGGTAACAGCTGTAATGCCCAGCAGCCTAAAGCTTGGTTTCCCACTTGAGCAGCTCTGGGGATGGAATCACCCAGGAACCAGCTCTTCCTCAGCGCTGAGCATAGGAAATGAGGACTCAGCTCATTTTTAACATCTTCTTTATCCTTAAATTGTTTGCCACTGGAGCAAAATGTTCTGCCTTTGAAATTTCTGAGAATTTGGAGGCAGCAGTGTTTCATCAGCTTCTGCCACATCTCTTCTGGGAAAAAAATGTCTCCATATGCTTTCCAAAAGAAGAAAAAGTATGGGTAGGATACACTGGGTGTGTGAAAATCCCCCAGCAATTCTCAGCTCTGCACTGAGAGCTGGGTGCCTGGGAGACCCCAGCTGGCCTTACCGAGCTCTCACTTTATTTATTGTTTTTTCTTTGGATTAGATTCCGTAGACACACAATCTCTGAAATGCTTTAGTGAACTGATAATTTCTGTAAAGCTCTAATCAGCCAAAAATTGGGATTCCTTCTCTATGTTCAGTAACAAGTCAAAGGCACTTGTGCTGGATGTATGCCAAAATACCACAGAACTACACAATGCCTGTTGGCATTTAGTGCCACTTGCATTGAGTATTTCCTCTGCCTCGTGGTGCCAATTTTGTGTCATGAGATGGAGCAAATAATTTACTTTGGTTGGGGTTTTTCAGTGCAAACAACCTCAAGGCAGGTGCTCTGAGGGACTGTTGTTTCTCTGTTCAGACAAGGCTGTCACTCAACTCTGAGGGGTTTATGAGCACCTCAGCAGTGGAGTGAGTGAGTTTGGATGAAATGATAATCCAGTTTCTTGAAAAGAAATCTGTTCAGGTAACTTAGAAGAAATTTTTGAAGTGGGCATGCTCTTGACATAGATTGAAGCCCATCCCTGGCAGTGTCCAAGGCCAGGTTGGATGGGGCTTGGAGCAGCCTGGGTTAGTGGAAGGTGTCCCTGCCCGTGGCAGGGGTTGTCACTAGGTGATCTTGAAGGTCCTTTACAACCCAAACCATTCTATGATTCTTTATCTTTTTATCACCGTGCAAAATAGGCTTTTATTAATTATTAAATATGTTGGCCATTGCATCGAGGGGCAACAACCAGGTGAGGTTACCTTGCACCTTCCAGTGTGTTGCTAATAGGGCAATTATGGCTGTCATTGTTATTATTTGGAAAGGAGGGGAGAGGGTTGGAATTATTTAATGAGATCAGTGAAATTGAGAAATCCTTGCCTGCAGGAATTCTCTGTCTGCCTAGCTCAGTCAGTAGGATCAAACACCATAAGAGTCTTCAGGAGCAGTTTATTGCTTGTGATGATATTTTCATTGAGGGAGCCAGGCAAAAAGCTCATCACATTTTTATTATATTCCCAAGTTTCCAAACCAAAAAGCTGTTTTTAGGAACTGAAAGTGATACACTGGATAGGCACTTCACTTTGGCTTGTTAGCCACCAAAGCATAATCTGCTGCATATAAAATGCTGTGCTGCTTTATGGAGTGATATTTGATTTCATATTTGTTTGGCAGATTTAAAGACCTTATTCATAGCTGTCTAGGGTTTTTTCTGTTGTGTATGTTAAGTCCATTCACAGAGTGTAACAGTGTTCACAACCAAATGTGTTTGTGCTGGGGGCATCCTGCCAAAGCCCTGAGGTGCTGCTGCAGCCCCTGGCAGAGGGTACAGAGGCTGCTGTCACGAGTGGGTGACAATTTAATAATTGTTACTGAGAAGAGACATAGGTCCACTGGTGGTAAATACTCCTCAAACCACTGAAAACAGGACAGCTTCCATCACTGTCTTAGTGCTAGTGCAGGAAGTGTTCTGTCTTTATCATTGGTGAATATTAATTCACATATTCTATCTACTTTCAATAATTTTTCAAACTTCCCTTACGGATACACTCTCCTCTCACTTGGCTGTCTGGCTTTTTCTGAGGAGTGCTGTTGAGTAGCTGGCTTGAGTGAACTTGCCATCTATACTTGTTAGACTATAATGAAGATACAGGTCTTTGATTTAGCCAAACTTGGCCTCCAGTTACACTGGTATTCACCACCCTGACAGAACAAAACAAGTAAAAAACCCAATTAACTGGACAGGATTTTTTTTGATGCAAAGACAGGTTGTATATGTCCCATCCCTAGTATCTGTTAAGTGTAATTTATGAAGTTTAGATTGTAAATTTTTAATAAATGTCATTATTTGGATTTTTTTGGATTTTTTATTTTGGTTCAGAAGTGTTCATACTGGCTACAAAGGTTTATTTGTGGCAAAGGCATATAGAGCTTTTCTGGCTATATATTTTGAAATGAAATTAATCATTACAGCAGCACCAGAAAGCAAACTTTGTTTTGTGAGGGCTTTGAGTTGCCCTGACTCGGAACCTAAAGGAAAGGGAGTTAGGTACATCCTGCACGTGGAAGAATCCTGACTCAGTCCTGTGGAACAGGACAGTTGCCCACAGCAGGTGGGTATTAGAAATGGAATTGCTGTTGGAGAGCAGAGTGGCAGAGGTGTTCCTGGGATGAGAGGTGCTTTGCAAACAGGTGTTTCAACCTCCCATCACTTTTGTGGGCTGCTACAGCACTTTCAGTTTTGTTTTTCCCCGCAGTTACTGTTACCCAGTGACTCACTCCTCACTGGCATTGGGAAGAGAAACAAAGACAAGAAGAAAGGCAGCAGTGCATGGCATGGCAAACACGGGTTTGTGGGATGAATTTGTTGTATTCCTGTCACTGGACCTAGAGGGAACTTCCTGCAAAAGCTGAGCAATACTTGAACAAGGCAACGTTTATTTAAGTGTTGTTTCTTGATCTGTGCCTCGGGTCCAATAAACATGAGCCAGTTAGAGGCCTTGTGCTTAGTCTGGAATCCCAGGCTCACCGTCATTCAAACTGTATTTGGAAAAGCTGTGAAAGCTGAAAAGGAAGGGAGAAAACGAAAGAAGCAACTTAATCTTTTTGTCCCAGACCTTCCCAAAAAATCAGCAGCTGACTGTTTAACCAAGGGATGAGTCTCAGGGACGAGCAGAGCAGGGAAGCTGAGCTCTTTAAGTGATCTTTAGCTGAGCAGGTCTCTTCTGTTTCCTCTTCATTTCTCACTCCAGAGTGACACACAGGAAATCCTCTATGGGCTTGGGTCTGATTTCCCACTTGCTCCCCTTTTCTAAGATGAGTTCTTGCCTCTGGGAGGGCAGAGATGCTCTCAGCCTTCTTGCTCCCACACTCTGGAGAAGGGAAATGGTAAATGAGCAGAGGAAGAAGTGTCTGAGGTTCAGGATGTTTTTTTCCCAGCAGACACAGGCACTCTGTGACACTTTTTTCATTTCATAAAATACCAGTTTCAATAACCGTCCATTATATAAATTATTTGTTTTCAGAGTTTGTGAATGTTCCCAGTGATTTTTTTTCCATTTAAGTCACAAAATTGCCTCAGATACTTAGTTTTCTCTCTCCTTTCTGATACCGTGACTTGTGCTCTGAGTCATGTGGTACCTACATTTGAGTAACATAGATATGGCAAGATTGCTGTTTCTTGAGAGAAATGTGAGGGGAAAATACATTAAAATGACATTTGTGAGCAATTTTACAACTACACATTGAATGACTTCCAACAACCTTGTTTGCAGGTTTCATTCCTTTTGGGGCCAGACGGGGTGATTATATCTTAGACATGTTTTAGGCATACAGTCACATTTTCAGAGGGCAGAATTACGTTTGTAACATTCATCACGCCCACAAAAGATGAGTGTGTGTTACCGCTGCTGCATTGTCTGATGTGTTGTCTGTCCCTGTGTGCTCTGTGCTGAGAACTGCTGAGACACCCTCCACATGCTTGTTTTTACAAAACCCGCGTTGGCCCGGCAAGTCCCTTCCTTTGAGAAGCGTTTCTGTACAGATCCGACTGACCTTCCATGCTGAAATCCTTGCGAAATCTCGCGTTGCTGTGCTGTTCGCCGCCACGAAAGCAGGCGGAGGTTGTGCCTGACCGGGCTCCCTGGTTTGTTTTTGCAGGTGTACAAGGGAGAAGAGACCACATTCCACATCTCAGGCCTTCAGGTGAACACAGACTATCGGTTCCGGGTGTGCGCCTGCCGCCGGTGCTTGGATACCTCACAGGAGCTCAGCGGGCCCTTCAGCCCCTCGGTGGCCTTCGCGCTGCAGCGCAGTGCCCTGGTGCTGGCGGGCGAGCCGGGCAGCGCCGATGACCCCAAGGCCAAGGCCATGGTGCCCACGGACGAACAGTTTGCGGCCCTCATCGTGCTGGGCTTCGCCAGCCTGTCCATCATCTTCGCCTGTATATTACAGTACTTCTTTATGAAGTAGACAATTCAATGGGAGTTTGAGATACAGATTTAACTAATGCTACGCATTATAATCCACACATTTATTCAGATATTCCTCCTCCTTTTTTTTTTTTTTGTTGAAATCCTTTGTCCTACCATGCATTTTATATACTTCTCTTGTTTTTACAGTTCTAGCTTGAAGAAAGATAAATCAGTGTTTTGATGCACCTTTTTGAAATTCAGAACTAGGAAGTGGTCAAACTGGAGAAACAAGCAAACCAGATACCAAAAGCAAGATTTTTTTGTTTTTCCTTCATGATTTCAAAATTGCCACCAATTTGCCTTTTCAATGTTGCTTTGGGTCTTTTCACTGAAGTTCATGCAGTCTCTTATTTTATCTTACTATTTAGGAAATTTTAATCATGAGTCACTTTTTCTGTCTCTTCTTTTTCCTTCTAAACATTAGTCACAAGTGTGTATAGTGGTAAGGCTAGAATACAGTGTTAGTCAAGTACCAGTTTTTCCTTGAACAGTATTAGCAATGTTGCCTATGAATTACTCACTACATTTGCCCCAGTTTTTCAAGATAAAACCTAAGTTGTTATTTTAACTGTTTAGTGCATTTAAATTGGAACAGCATCCTGCAGTTGAAAAACCTTTTTAGTTATCTGTTATTTTTACAGTTACAAACACTATAAACTGCCTGTATAAGAAATCAAATAACCAAACTGCATATAAATTATGAAACATAATAGATTTTTTTTTTTACCATTTTGATTCCTAGCAGTAATTTTAAGTAAGAGGGCATTGTGCAATAGTTAGTTATTCCCATGTTCAGCTATTTAAAAGCTGCTTTAACTTGTCTGTTTGTCACTGTATATAACTATTCCTAATCTAATACTAGATATTATTCTATTATGTTCAGCCTGATTTATATGATTCAAGCTGGTGACAGCTTACTGCCTCTACTGAATTAGGTGAGATTTACACTCAATGGAAGCAAACTTTACTGTCAGTTGATCTTTTTTTATTATTAATATTATTATTATTTTTTGGAGGGGTATCCATTTTATGGAACTTTCTTGGAGGTATCAGAAATCACATCTGTTCATTTTAAATACCTTAAATGGGTGTCTATGCTGTTCTTACCATGGGGCTGATTGAAATAACTTGGTACCTGGCAAAACTGAGAGTCCTGCAGAGGAATGGTCCCTGCTCTGGTGGCAGTGTCCCCCTCCTGCCTGCCCCTTCCCAGACACATTTTACTCCATCGAGACACTAGAATTTTAACTCTCGAGTCATGGGGTTGTTTATATTAAGTCAACATTGTGCAAGTACCTCAGGGACATAAATGAGCTGGAGGTGCAAATAGATTCCAAAAGGGTGCAACAGACACAATGTATTTCCCTGCCTCTTGTTTTTGTATATTTTTGCTACTTGGTTTTGCTTTTGTCCTAGCTATTTTGTGCTCCTTCTCCATCGTCTAAGATTCAGTGTCCTGTACTAGCATAATATTCCCTTAACCAAAGTAATGGGGAAAAAAACAACATTATTTTTGTTTTTAGGTTTATTTATACTATATACTGCATACAGTACTTTAAATACCAATTACAGTGCAATCTTTTTATTTATTGTAAAAAAATAAAAAGTGTACTTATGTACTAATCTAATCCCCCCCTCCACCTTCCCCATAGCATGTTACATTTTGTCTGTTTTATACTGTTGTACTTTAGGTCAACTTTTTACCTGGCAGCATTCCTAGTATTATTAATCTTCTTGCATTTTCTTGTGTTTTTGAAGATGGGAGCATCTAGTACATTAAATGCCAAAAAAACCCATTATCAGTGATTCAAACGTTTACATGTATCCAAAAACAAAATCATCTCTGGAAAGAAAGTGCTAAGATCAATGAATTATTCTGTGTGCCTCTCTAGATGTAGCAAATATTAGAAATGTTCTGTATTTTGTTATTGACTATAATTAGTTTGATTTAGCCTTGCAAACTAATGGCATTGAGCTAAATATATATATTTTTTTGTTTCTTGCCAAAGTCATGGCTTGTCAAATTTATTTACATCTTATTTAAATTTATTTGTGATATGAAACTCTGTGACCTTGCATCTGTATTTTGTGAGCAAAGAGTATACAGCTGTTTTCACTGGAGGGGAGAAGAGTGTATTTTTTAAAATGACAAAAAAGACCGCTAGTTTGGAAAAAACCCAGAAATTTGAATAGATTCCCTTTTTTATTTTTGGTATATTGTTTGAGCAGTGCTGCTATGAAATCCGAGCTTGACACATTTTTTAAAAAAACAAACAAACAAACAAAACTGCTTTAATAAAGAAAGGAAAAAACCCAAGGTGCTCTAGATTAGCAATTTTGAAAGTTGGAAGTATGAGTGATACTAAAAGCAGCGAGCAGAGGCGGAGGGGAGAGCAATCAGTTACACTCAAAGCATCTCTGTCACCGCTGATTTGTTTGGTCCCTTGTAACCGCACGAACCAGAGCACCCAGTCCAAGCCTGAGGCCTCGGGAGGTTGTGCTGGAGCAGCTGGGACAGGCCCAGTGAATTTGACGTTTTTAGTCTGTGTTTCCTGCCGTAGTGCTGTGCTTGTCACTCGTGTATCGATGACAAAGATCGCCGATGTCAAACCCCTCTGTGCTGAGGGACGTCGTCCCTGACCCGCCACTGCTGATGCCTTGGCCCCTGGCAAACCTCCTGGTGCCCCTGACCCAGCAGTGGCAGGTGTTGGATCCAACCCCAGGGCACTCTGCTCTCACAGAAATCACCACCACCAACAGAGGTAGAATGAAACACTAAATGTTTAATACCCTTAAGGAAGGAGAGAGATGTTTTTATATTGTTCTGCCTTTTTCTTTATGAACTTGAAGTGTTTTCTAATCCTCTTTGTTGGCTCCAGTAGCTCAGTATTCAGTGTCACGATTGAGAAGTGCCCTAATTGAATGTGTGTGAACCTTATCCTTGCACAGTTCTTTAAATTGAAAAAGAAAAATAAAATGTTTTTACCTCACTATGGGAACATACATTCCAAGCTTTTCAACTTTAAAAAAAATAATCAGAAGTTTTCTTGTATTGTAAATTTTAGACTATTTCATATGCATTATATTAAAACTGCCATATCAATTTTAATGTATAGATTTTGCAAATACTACACTATGTATGTAAGACTTAACTGTATCTGTAGTGTATATGTAATATATTTATGCCCAATAAATGTTTTAATTCTTTCTGGTTTAATTCTTCATTTTAATTGAACACAGCCCTTTGGGTCCACATGGCCCCTTCTGGCAGGTCATTGCTCTTGTGCAGCCTGGAGCAGGGGTGGGAGCCCTGAATTTACCTCAGGATGTTTCTGGTTTGTAATTGGAGTGATTTTTGTGGTTTTGTGAAGAGTAAGTTTGTAGTAGTAATCTGAAAGACAGGTGTTCTAATGACTTCTTTTAAATAGCTTGCATGAAAAATTAAGGGTTTATATTTCTAAAAATATACTTAGGTTTGTTATCTCTTAGTAATTAAGCACTTGAAATATTAGAGCTTTTAACTTACTAATTATGTGCAATGAATTCCGTTCCTCATCATGATGAATTAATCTATTATGTATACATGTTTCTTGTCAAACACATTCATGTTAGTTTTTTTAAAGCTTTTCTTCAAGTCACTGCATAAATACAACAATTCATTTGTTTGCTTTTTTTAAATTACTGCAGTTTACAACATGAGTGGGGTTTTCCTAGGGAAATACAATCTTTTTTTTCATTTGGTTGCTCCGCTTTTTTATTTAAGCAGTGCTTGCCAAAACAATGTCTTTAACAAAATCTTTTAAATATGTCTGTAGAATAGTAATCAGGACTTTGGCATCTGAGATCTTTTCTTTTCAGTGCTCCCTGGTTTATTGCCAGGGGTGTCTGCAGAGATGCTGGAGGACAGTGAGAGCCCATGGGGGTGAAGGAGGATTTAAACATTTGCTGTTGGAGTTCTGAATGTTGCCTTGTGCTGTCACCACCCACAAGTTTGTGCAGAGGTGCCGGGTGCCTTTCCCACACCCAGACTATGCAGAGCTGGGGTAAGTAGCACTAAATTTACCACGGGTTTTGTTTTGCAATGAAACACAGAGCAAGTTGGAACCGGGCTTGGGTGATTCTGGCAGAAGTATCAGCTTTGAGAAGTTTGGGAAGAGAGCAGAGGCTCGTATTCTGGATATTTTTGTGGCCTTACCAGCAGCCTTTGGGGCGGTGCAGCAGTGGGCTGTGGCCCTGGCACGTGTCACAGTGTGAGCAGGGCCAGGTGTGCCCCAGCAGCGCGTGGTCCCCAGGCTGGCGCTGCCGTTTCTATGGCAGCAGCGATTCTCTGCTCTCAGTAATCACAGAGCTGCTCAAAAACCAATGCCTGGAGTTTGTTTTGCTCCTCATTTCAGTCGCTCTTGCCAGCTCAGAGCACGTTTGGTGTGGTGCAGGAGAGCTGAGCTCCGCTGGAAGGAGGTGTCTCTGAGAAACCAGGGCGTCAGAGCCATGTGAGCGGAGCCACGCGCTCGCGGGACGAGTCGGGAAGCAAACAGGGTCTGGAGTGTCATCAGTCTGTGTTGTTCAGCTCCTGTGGAGCTTTTCCACGGGCTCACCTGTGTCTTTGAATTTTAGGAGATGCTCAAATCCAGCCCACTATAAAAAAATGCACTTGCTGAAGAGGGACGGGTCTTAGCTCCGGTGTTGGTGGCTCTCCTACCTGTCCCTGCCATCTTGAAGCATAGCTGAGGTATTTAAAATCCCCCTGAAAATAAAATACTTGAGCAATCCCAGCCCATGGCAGGGGGCTGGAATTAGGTGATCATTAAAGTCCCTTCCAACCCAACCCATTCTACGATTCCATCCTATGAATTTATGGCCTATGAAGATGGGGTGAGTCCCCTCTAGCATTAATACCATCTACATCAACAGGAGGGTTCTCGTAGACCTGTCTGCGACCAAAGGTGTTAGAGACAAGGCGAAATTGGTGTGGTAATATGAAGTATAAATTCTATTTCCTCTGCAAATCTTTTTCTAGAATGATTGCGGAGGTCATGATGTATTGTCATTTATTGAAGTGGTGTAGAATTATATTCTGTCCTTAACCTGGCCTGGGGTAAAGATGCAAATGTTATCTTTATTTTTTTTGGAATGAGAACCAGAAGTAGAGAGTTGGATATGGACATTGTGTTTCACTGTTTCTATGGCTGAGCAGAAAAGCCAGCTGAGAGATCCCCTGAAAGGGCTATTTTATTGGTACTACACTTAATAAATTCTGAACAATTACATCTCTTTCTGCTCTTGACAATTGCTCTCACAATGCCCAGATTCTTGGCTCGGTGAAATAAAAAGAAGTTTCACCAGATGCTTTCAAACACAGTGGATTAGCCTGGGATCTGCTGTTATCTAAGTGAATGTGCTGTTATTAGTTTGAGTAGTTACATTTACTGCACTAATTGGTGGCATAGATGGTCTTGCATGCAATCAAAGCTATTTTTAGGTTTCCTGACATGGTTAATAAATAACTGCTCGGGTCAGTGTGCTCAGTGGATGTCATTTCTTAGTAATTTTATTAGCTCATCTCTCACTTTCTATCATATGAAAGCTATTACTCTGTACAAATAAAATAGAGCAAACAATAGGGATGCAGAAGTCTTATGAGGATTAACTTGTGAACAGAGTTGAGAAATTCACCCTAATCCAATGCAAATATTGTCTTTATTAATTTATAGCTCAAATGCCCTTTCTTTCCATAAAAAGCTTGTGAGCTGGTGGTGTTGTCCTGGGCTGAGAGGCTGTGCAGCACTGGTGGTGTTGATGCTCCCTGGCTGCACTCTGGGCAGGACGCACTTGGTCCCTGCCCAGCCGTGGCTGCAGCACCAAGGGGTTCGCTGAGAAAATCAGGTCTTTGCACTCAGCAGGGCCAAATACCCGCCAGGATGCTGCTGTGTGGAGTTTGTGTAATGTTGGATAGCTCTGGGTCGGTGTTTGCTCTGGGTCACAGCACTGAAGCTGCTGTGCTCCTGTTCTGCCTTCTCTCCAGCGTGGGGGTTCAGGGCTCCTGGTGCTCTGTATGGCTCTGTCCTGTGTCTTGTTCAGTGTCGGTGATTGACTCCAGTGCTCTGAAACCAAAAGCATCACAGCTGTACAAACCTCTGCTTGTTCTCTGAATGAGCCCTGTCTGGGCAGTGGTGGTGCAAGCCCCTTTCTCTGGCTCACATCAGCCTGTCTCACAGGAAGGGGCGTTGGATACAGCTCTGGGCACAGCCTGTGGCAGTGGCACTGCTCTGGCTGCATGGCAGAGTCCAGATTCCACTGCAGTGTGGGAAATCAGGCACGAGCCCACAGCAAAGACTGAAAGAAATCAGGTAAATACAAACCTCTCATGGGTTTTGACACCACAGCTGGTCCAAGATGTCTTCCCTGTGAGGGTGGTGAGACCCTGGCACAGTTTCCCCAGAGAAGTTGCAGGTGCCCCATCCCTGGAAGTGCTCAAGGCCAGGTTGGGTTGGGTTGGGTTGGGTTCTGACTAACCTGGTCTAGTGGAAGGTGTCCCTGCCCATGTCAGGCTGTTGGGACTAGATGATCTTTAAGGTCCCTTCCAACCCAAACCATTCCCCAAGGCACCCAAGGGATGAGCCCCACAACAGCACTCCTCTCCTGGAGCCAGGGTGCCAGCCAAGGCACACAGAAACCCTTGGGCTGGCTGCCCACTTCCCTCCTCACAAGCTAACAACAGTTCAGTGGGTCCAAAACTCCACATTCAATCTAAACTAGCTCAGGCAATTGCACCTTTCACAGCCCCACGCTGGTGCCCTCAGCACAGCACAGCAAATTTTAGAAAAATCAATCTCATTGTCACTGCTTGATGAAAATACCAGGGTGCTGTCGGCTGGGCAGGATATGTGCCTGTGTGTGGCCACGAATCTTGGCTTTGTTTTGGTGAGAATTTGCAGTGTGAGGTTTTGCTGTCTATTGCCATGTTGAAGCTGTTTAAACCCCTGCTCCTCAGAGCTCATCGTGCTGCGGCTCGTGGTGTCAGATTCCCTGCTTGCCCACCCTAATGAGCCGTGATTTGCAGCACCAGGTCATTAGTGGAAGGAGGCTGTGCAGGGAAGAACAATGTGGATAGAGGCTTGGAAATAGCCGTGCCTTTTCTTTCTCACGGGCAGTGCTGCAATCATGTGAAAATCAATCAGAACATGAGAAAAAAGCAAAGGTTCTTTTGATCCAGTAGCATCAAAAATGGGGGCAAGTGCTGGGAGAACATCTCCTGAGCCCTCAGAGCAGCCTCTGAAGCGGACAGTGGGGTACTTTACTTCTGAGAGCAATTTTGCCTTATGGACTCACACACGTCGCCAAACCATTATTTCGCTCCCAGTGAAAGAAGCAAAGCAGGTGTGGGAAGCCATAAAACACCTTTATCTGGCAAAACACAAAGTGGTTCATCTCCGAGTACAACTGGAGGAGCAGCTGGTAGCTCTCAGAAGGGTCTATGTGTGCACAGAAATGAGAGCGGAGATTGACCGGGTGGTTTGGGTGCTGATTTAGGAGTCAACCCCTGCCCTCCTCCTGGGGGTTGCTCCCATCCCTTCGCGTGGTTTGCTGGGATACTGCACAGCACCTGTGGGGCTCTGCTCTGCTCACATTGTGTTTTCTCCTCAGCCCACTCCTGGCCAGCAGCGTGAGGGCTTGGCAGTGTGTCAGGGATGGGGTGCAGGTGGCACTGCTCATCAGTGTGCATCATGGGTTTGGAGGTGTTTGCCCTCCAAAATTGTGCTGCAGAGCCACCTCCTCTCGCTGAGCAGAACCTGGTCAGTGTGTTTGCCGTTCTCAGCAAAACGAGCACTCAGCATCACCAGGTCGGACTCAAGATGAAGCAGAGGTGCTTTTTGTTTTGATCAGGTAACTGGGTTAATGAGAGGCTCTGAATTTTGGTCTTAGGGGAAAAGTCATGGCATGCACCCAGCCACAGCTGAGAGGAGGAAGGGCCAGAACTCACAAGCGCTGGACTTGGAAGGGAATGGAGACCTTTCTGCTGGAAAAAACCCTGAGGAAGCCTGCTAAAAACCCACGAAGTGTGTTAGTTACAGTGGATAATGCTAGTGTGCTGTATTGTGTTGGAATCACACCTGGACGAAGGCTTGACAGCGAGTGACTGCAGAAACCTGTTAGCCTAAGTTAATACAAGATGGATTAAATTTTCCTTTTCTCCGCTGTACTTGCATAATCACAATTTAGAGACAAGAGGCAAATCCTGATGTAACATTTGCTTTTCTGGTTTGTTTTTTTTTTTTCCTAAACAGGAGTAGGTAGGGTTGTGGTTTCATGCTCTGACAGAGCTGGCACAGCTGGACCCCATCATCTAACAAGTGCTTTGGGCAAAAGTTTGGCCAGGGACGTGGGACGTGAAGCCAAACCCCAGTGGGTTTTACCTGTCTCTCTCTGAACTCATTTCAGAGAGAAAAGCCATTGGCAAGCACGTCTGTGTGAGGAAATGGTTTTGCTCCTGTGAGGTTTTTGCGGAGCTGGGAAGAGTTCTGGGTGGTCCATCAGGTGGGGATGCCTGAGGGGAGGAGATGGCTGAAGGGGGGTGTGTATCCCTGCCCGCAGTGAATGATGGACTTGCCCAAGCGAGCAGAGAGATTTCCCATTAACACCATATGAGCTCCCAGCTCCCCAGGTGCTGCCGGCTTTGCTCTGGGCAGGGTGTGGCTCCAGCTGCCTGTGCCTGACACCAAACGGTGTCAGACAGTGCAAACTGCCAGGGGGCCCCGGGGCATCCAGCTCCGGCAACTGCATCTGCTGCCTCATCCTGGGGATTTTCTGGGAAGCTTCTGCGTGTATGCAGGCCCAGCACCTGGTGCAAGGATTCCTGTGCAGAGACAAACCCCGCTGCAGGTGCAGGTCTGCCCTGGGCAGCAGGGATGCAGAGCCAGGCTGTGGAAGTGGAGTACGCAGTGTCTCTGCAGTGTCAGCCAGAAGTTGCTTGTTTCCCAAACAAAGTTTTTCATGGGCTACTGTGCTGAGCACTCTGGCAGCCCAGCTCCGGAACAGAAAACTGATGCTGCGAGCTGCCAGACGCAGCCCACAGCCTGGGACTGATAGCCAGGGCGTGCAAGCGGATCCACAGCCCATCACTCTGGGACAGTAGGGTTTGAGCAAGGGGTTAAAATGCCGAGGGCTTTGATTTCATTTTTGTAAAAGAGGGCTGATACTTTTTATTGGGAGTTGTGAGGGTGGAATGTAGTTATGGTGCTTTCAGCTGTGGGGTGAGGAGGGTGGTTCAGGGTGCAGGGAAGTAACAGCAGGGGCATCCCTGGGAGATGACTTAAATAGATTTATTTTGTTCCAAATTCGAATTTACTTCTCAAGATGTAATTTACCTCTTCGAGGCCATGGGATTTTTGCAAAAGATACAAGCTCTATGGAAGCCCATCCAGAAACATCCACTGGGCTCAGAGCAGCAGCACCCTAAAAGCAGCAGATCCATGACAGAGAGGGGGTTCTTCTGGGTGTTTAGGTATCTAAAACTGATTTTAATAGGGCTTATTCAAATATCATTTGATACAAACTTACACAACTGCTGAATGTCTATCAATTCAAATTTTGACAAGGAAGTGCTGGTTTTCCAGTGTATTTTATTTTTGGCAAGAAATACAGTAGGACATGATTTTCTGCCTGTGCGTGCCTCCATCAAAGGTACTTTTCTAAAATGAGTGAAGCTTTCTGTTAAAGTCCTTTTGACCTGTTTCATCACCAGTTCAATACAAGAAAGAAAACGCAGCTAAATTTTTCTTGTTTATTCTTGTGAAACTGTGATACAAAATGTAGAGGTAGGTAGAAAAGCTTTTAGAACTGGGACTGTTTAATGAATGAACTTTCAGTTATTTTCTCTATGGGTTGCTCACATTCAAGTCAGTAAGAACAGAGCTCTTAAAATCTCTACACTTTTTTTTTTCAGTCAGAACTGGCAAGGTTTGTTCCCACAGGGAAGAGTTTCCAAAAATTGAAAGCTTCAACAGCCTGAAAAAACTCTTCCTGCAGAGCTGCCCTGTCTGCCATGCCAGTGAAACGCCCAGTGCCTGCAAGGACTCTCATCTTGCCCCCATGAAAAATGGATCTCAAAGCCATGTCCAAACCCAAAACGGGATGGCTTTGGGGAGAAGCTTCCAGGAACATGAGGTGCTGCAGAAATGCCCTGGGAAGTGGAGGAGAAAGGCTTTGTCTCTGCTGGGAAGTGTTTGCCAGGACAGTCCAGGCTGAGAACATGGAGCGGCTCCGGTGCGTGAGGGAGGCGATGAGACCGTGCCAGCATCACTTTGCCAGCACAGGTTGTTTGCCACTGCCCTCTGCACCTGCAGCATCCTCTCTGCCCTGTGCATCCTGCCAGAGACAAGGCAGGAGGAGCCTTGCCCCTTGTTACCACCTGAGACAGATGGATGATGCCTACCTTGGACTGACTTCACCGTTCTTGGGTAAAAAATGCTCTTCAAATCTTGCTCACACTTTTTTTTTTTCCCAATTGAGTTATTTTTTACAACTTGGGCAAGGTCAGGTTGGATGGGACCCTGGGCAATCTGATCTAGTGGGTGGCATCCTGCCCATGGCAGAGGGTTGGGACTAGATGGTCTTTAAGGTCCCTCTTATGTTCTGTGATTCTCTGAATAACTCTCTAGACAGGCAACCTAGACAGGCTTCATCCATCAGTGCGGGTGGTGTGGTGTGTATCTTTTTGGAGGCATCAGACAAAAGTTGACTTTATGATGCAAAAGTGAGGGCTATTCAGGTTTTGATGTGGTTTTATTTCCTACTTTCCATATAAAAGCAGTTCATTATGCACCAGTCTGAAGCAGCAGTTCCTATTCACCATCTGCAGTCAGCACTGCTGGTGTGACCCTACTGGCTTTAGAGAATCCATAGAGAAAAGTTTTGGTACTGAGGGCAGCAAAACTAATGACTGGTGAAGTGACAGCTACAGTCTGTTAAATGTTTGTGTTCCCTGCTAGATATGAAATACTTTCCTGCTTGTGCAAGAGTCCTATGAAGGTGGCTACTTTTCTTTAATAAAAGCTTGTTTATTTTGCTAGATTTGTCCAAGGACTTGCAGAAACAAGTCCATCTCCTCAGTTAGAAGAAAGGAAGAAGTCCTGTCCACCCTCCCAAGAAGCAGCGAGTCCCTTTTTTTCTGACTTTTATGACCCTAGATCAAATGATTTAAATTTCATTTTATACACGAAGTTCTGGAAATTTTACAGTGTTGGTAGAGCCAAAATTTACATTTTCTCCTGATGAAATGTTTAGGCTAAATGAAATGATTAGTGTGTTTTTAGTTTGTGTGCATGGGGCTTTAATGTTTCAGATACTCTGGTTAAGCAAAATAGCCTAATCACAAGTTAGTTATACAGGTTTGGGGAACAAAATCAAAATATAAATATGGAAAAAAAGTTCAAATAAACTTAAATCCAATTGCGTGAATCCCATCCAGCACCACAGAGCCACAGGGTTATAAAGGGTCTCATCACTTTATTTCGTTTTCTGTTCACATTTAACAGCACGGACACAGCTGAGATTTGAAACACCGATGTGACGCCGGGTGTGTGTGATCGGTTCCTTTAGGCAGACAGGTTGTTGGTGAGCTCACATCTCACCCTCTCTCCGTGGTTCCCGAATGTCTTGTTTCCCTGAGTTGCATGACATCTGCCACCAGACCTGCTTGTCAGTCAATGAGAGAACAGCGTGGACACCGAGGTGGATGTGGTAGAGGTGAAGCAGGAGATGATCCTGCAGTGCTGCAGTACCTCAGAGTGGGTGTTTGCACATAAATCCTGCACTCCTGGAGTGGGGAGGGGACAGGCTCGGGTGCCACCAAGGAGCAGCAACCAGCCCCTGGCCCCAGAAAAGGTGAGAGAAAAGATGCCGAATGTACAGAAGAGGCCAGTTTCTCTTGTGAGTTCAACCTGAGCAGCTGAAGGTGTAACTGGGGGAAAGTGGCCCATCGGTGTGAGCGGGCGGTTGAAGGCAGGAGAGTTCTGCTAACACACAATTCATTAGGGAGAATTAAAATTCATCAGGGAGAAAGGGCTGTGGGCCAGCTGGGGATGGACACTAGAGCCAAGGGAACAGAAAGCTGCTATCACACATGCATGCTCCAAAGGTCTGTCAGCTCTGTGGGCCACAAAACCCACGTGCTGGTGAGACAATAAAAGCCATATTCATTAGCACAGAGGATGGAATGTTTTCTGGTCTGCCTTGAAGTGGCACGCTTGAGGTACAAAAGTCTAATTTAAGGGGTTTATGAATCAAGTATGAGAATGTGTCTGCCTGTGTCCTTTAATGCAGATTTTTCTAATACTTTCTCAGGTCACAGTGGTTAAAAAATGCAAAATGTTCTCAATTCAATACTGCAGCAAATGAGCACAACTGCACACCAGGCTTTACAGGGGGATGTGGCACTGGGAACAGACTTTAAACATGGGGGATTTACAGGCAGGATACCCATCCTCAGCAAGCTTTGGGGTGCAGTGGGGTGCAGTTAGGGACAGGTAGCCACAGAGTTGTTACAAATATTGAAACAATTAAAAGCTGCCAAGTTTTCAAACACATCAAGTCATTCACAGTCAAACTGAACAGAACAAGTACAGATGATATAGCTAGTAAAAAAAAAAAAAGAGACTTTGGTGGGTGATTGCATTCCACATTTTTATAGCATCACTGCAGGCCTGAAGTCAGCACTGACCTTGTCCCACTGATATATATTTTAAAAAAATATTTCAGTGCAGTCATGTTCTAAGCCACTTCTGTGAAGGCATTTTTTTGTTTCTTTTCTACTTGGATGTGACATGAAGGTTATTTATTTTTAGCATGTTTAAAAATGATCCATTTTATATCTCTTTTTTTCTTTTTTTAAGAAATCATTTTCGTTATTCAGAGAAAAACGTGCACGTAGTTAAAAATTGGTATTATGAAAAGTGTATCAAATTTCCTGTTTACTACTCCAAAAGGCAATTCCGTTTTCTCTCTCTAGGGTCTGGTTAGATGCCAGCAAAATTCTTAGCAAAACTAAAGCTAACTCTGGAAAAATTCAGCTCGAATTGGCCGCAGCTGAAGTCGTACAAACTCTTGAGTGAGGTGGGCCACGTTTGCCTGGTCAGGACGGCACAGCCTGGGTCTGGGCTAAAGTCAGCGTTAAAAAATCATACGGGCAAAAGCAGCACAAAAAAATAACACTTGGAGCGTTGCCAAATTCTGTGACCGCGTGTCTCTCCTTTCACAGTCCCAAACTTCAGACTGCTCCCCTCAAACCCTTCACCGCCCGCACGGCACCTCTCAGCCCACGCGGGCGATCACCAAAGCACCGCTTTCAGTGCTTCGGTTCCCGGTCCTCGCCCTCTTCCCCTCCCGTTATGGCTTTCTGGGAGCCTCGGCGAGCGCTGCCCTGGGCTCCGGGTGTCATGTGAGAACGCTGGGCTCTGTCCACCCGCGGGAGCTGCCCTGCTTGCTGCTGGACAGGCTCTTCTTGGGCAGGGCTCTGAGTCCGAACAGGCGGCAGGCGGCCACGCGGTACTTCCTGGACATGATGTTGTAGAGGATGGGGTTGATGGCTGCGCTAAGGTAGAAGAGGACAAAGGACACCAGGTTGCAGTACTGGCTGATCACTGCTATCTCCAAGGATCCGGCTTCGAAGGATTTGGAAAATAAGTACCGTCCTACGTGAAAAGGCAACCAGCAGAGTATGAACGCAAATACCACCACAACTAAAATAAAAACAGCAGAAGAAAGTGTGTTAAAGTGTGAGTATCGACGTACAGGTGATTAACATTCTGGTTTGCAGCTCTGCTCCTTTAACAAATTAATCACAAAGTGTGAAAATGCCTCCCCTAAGCTTTCAGTTGTGTCTCAATACATTCTCTGAGAGTATAAATAAGTGATACTTAATACACTTGGATCATATCTAAACAGGCTGCCTGAATATTGCCCAACTAATCTGATGTAGCAAACTCCTGACCTCTAAAACTCATGTTTGCATCAACACAGCATTAAAGAATCCAAATGGTGACAAAAAAAGTATAAGCATCTATTATCCACAGTGTTTAAAAGAAGTGAATTAAATGTGATAGACTCAACACTGCTGTTTATAATGAAGAATGTAATCACTGAGAAGCAAAATTATTTAAGACAAAAATCAAAATTTTTTCAGGCAAAGGCCCCAAAATAACACACAGACTGGGGACTTGTAGAGCACATCTGACAAGGCGAGAAAAGGAGAGTGGTGCACCCCTCCAGTTTGCCCATTTTTTGGAACATGAGTTACTCCCAAGAAGAGTAAAACTAAACGTATAATATAGAACTGCATAATTATAGTTATACAGAGTATCTGTAATATTGTATTACTACCATGGGTGCATTTACATGTAAACACCATGTCTGGAGAATAATAGAAATGTGTGTATCTCTGAACACCAACCCATTGAGATTTTCATCTGAGAGAAAGGGAAACTGTTTCTGTTCATTTCCTGTGTGCCTTTGACCTTTACTATTTTTCACATTGCTCTGAGTGTATCTATTAATATGCTACAGAGACAAACCAGAAAACTCGAGCAAGGGTTTCTGACATTCTTAAGCAATTTTTACAGTTAATCTGTTCATGGAATCACAGAATGGTTTGAGTTGGAAGGAAACTTAAAGAAGATCTTTTTCCAAGCCCCCTGCTATGAGCCCCCTACATGAGACCAGGTTGCTCAAAGTCCAGTCCAAACTGGCCCTGGTGTTCTCTTGTGTTAGCAGTCCTCATATCCTCATTTCACATCTCAGAAGATAATAAAATTTAAATTGCTCAGAGGAATGCTTATAGTTATCTTCCCCCCAAAATTCTGCACCACCATTCCCAAGTTTAAAGGGATGCTTATACAAGACCTGTGGTGGACTGGAAAGAACAAAGCTTGAGGTTCAGAGTAGGTCTTCCAGCTCTGCATCTTCTTGAGCCAACCACTCCCCCTTTTTCCCTCACTATCTTAACTACATAATTCAGATGATTTCCTATCTCACATGGGGGTTTAAATCCATGTAATGAATATTACCACGATGGTCATAATGAACAGAGTTTTAAGCACAGTCTATTGTGACTAGAATTTTAAGCACATGTAGGCATGCAATATCCCTAGCCAGGCTTTTGACAGTTTGATCTTCATGCTTGCAGAATCCCATGGATTTCAATAGGAATGGGGTGTGATAGCTCCTTTGCAAGTCAGGCTATGCATTTAGGTGCTTAATTTTGGACCCAGAAGCATAACCTGTCTTTACAGTTAAAAGAACTGCTGATGCTAATCCCATTTACTTGATGTTCCATGACTTGATAAAGCCTCAGAAAGGGCCTTCTAAATTTTAAGCAGAACATTACCACCAGTGAGAGCAGACTGCATGGAGCATCTGCTGCCACTGAGCCCTCACTAACTTCTTTCTATCAGGCATCAGACTGTTATCATTTATGGAATATTGGCTCTCTGTCAGAGGAGTGTCTTGCCACTGCCTGGCTGTTCTCAGACCTTGTAAAAGGAGAAACTAGTGCCTGAAATATTGCAATGCTTGTGGCAATACTTCAGGGCAGAAATAAATTTTATTTCAAAATTCTTTATGGTTAAGTATATGGAAATATGAACATGGTAGTAATATATGTAATTTACTTATAGTCAGTGGAAGTTCATAATCCTGAACCTCTGGAAGTATAAACAATTAATTACTTCCAAGGTCACGCTTACCAGACTGAAGTAATTCTATTGATCATAAAACGGAGCTGAAAGGGCATAAAGAATGCTGTGGGTTTTATTATTCTTCCTGCTGTTGCATAGTAATAAGTCAGGACATGAACAAAAAGATCAGATAGGCTCGTATTTGATAATTAAGGTACTTAGGACTCACTGCCACCTCTTGTCTGCCTCATTAGCCCACCACTTCAACCCTGCTGAAAGGAGCCCGTGAAAGCTTCTTCCTGCAAGGCATCTCGTCCTCCCCAAAAATCCACGGGAGGACTTGCACTGCAGAGGACATTTGGCTTAGATAAAAGTACGCAGCTGCAGCAGCAGGATTCTGCAGTTTTCAGACACTAAAACTGCAGGACAACTTTTTGGGTTTGTGTATCAAACTGTATCAAACTGCCACCACATGCACTGGCTCAGTTTGATAAAACTTGTGTTTCCATGTGCCAGCCACAAGTGTTGTTTAAAGCGTTCAGCAGTGTCAATATACA
Source organism: Dryoscopus gambensis (assembly GCA_013389985.1). Taxonomy (NCBI): domain Eukaryota; kingdom Metazoa; phylum Chordata; class Aves; order Passeriformes; family Malaconotidae; genus Dryoscopus; species Dryoscopus gambensis. Next base: position 74,406 of record WEIT01015113.1, on the reverse strand, counting down.
AAGTTAGGAATGACAGTGTCTGTTGTCCTGATCCTGTTGTCTTTCAGTCTGTGAGATTTTACAGCATCACAGACCTCAAAGGAGACACAGTTCAGCATATCCTGGTGTTTTGCTAATATAAAAATGCAGATTAATTTTCATAAGCTTACACAGCCATGGTAGGAAATAACCCCAATTTGCTAAAACCTTGATACTCTTTTCCTATGAATCTTAAGTGCACATCATGCCCTGCCTGCATGGCTGTAGGCTGCAGCTCAACTTCATGGCTTGAGAAGGGTTTAGTTTTGTTTAAAAATCAAATAAACTGTTCTTCTGTAAATAACATTGGTATCCACAACCAAAGAGCAAAAATGCTCAAAAATCTCCAGGGCACAAGCTAATTATAACTGTAGTATTTGTCCCTGTCAGGGATTGTTATTAATGTTTGTTTAACTGTTTGGGAGCCCCCAGTTAGAAATAAATCTAAGGGAGGAGGAGAGTTATTCTACAAATACCTTGAGGTTTAGCCCTTTGCATGAAACATTTTCCAAAAACGCTTTCCTTTGGAAGCAACTATAGTAAACTACCAGAGAGCTCCCGGTCTTTTTCTCTCTCTCACACACACACACGCACACGAGCACACACATCCTTTTGGAAAAACAGAGCAAGAGGACCCGTACCTAACATTTTCACAGTTTGCTTGTTGTTCTTATCCCTGATGACAGTGTTTGGACCGATGTTCTTTCTCTTCCTCCTCCAGAGCTTCCTCCCGATGAGGCTGTACAGCACGGTCAGGCAAAACACGGGCAGGAAAAAGAAGATGCTGGAGGTCCAGACCATGATGGTGAGCAGCCCCGAGCGGATGGCGTACTCTGTGGCTCGGCACTCATTGGTGCTCAGGGGGTTCGTGCCGTTCTCGTGCTCGACCCCCACCAGGATGAAGATGGGGCCGGCGCTGATGAAGGAGATGGCCCAGAGGAAGAGGATGACCAGCTTGACCTTCCCCTTGGTGATGATGACTTTAGCTCGCAGGGGGAAGCAGATGGCGACGTACCGCTCCACGCTGAGCGCCGTGATGTTGAGGATGGTGGAGTAGGTGCAGCTCTCGCTGATGAACTGGAAGAGCTTGCAGAGGAGGTCCCCGAAGTTCCAGGGCCGGTACTGCCAGAGGCGGAAGAGGTCCAGGGGCATGCAGAGGAAGATGAGCAGGTCGGAGAAGGCCATGCTGGACAGGTACAAGTTGGTGGTGGTCCTCATGTCCCGGAACCGCGACACCACCAGCATGGTCATGAGGTTGCCGATGATCCCGATGACGAAGAGCAGGACGCAGGCGACGGTGATG
>WEIT01015113.1:19087-72582 GCA_013389985.1 Dryoscopus gambensis | reverse complement strand
GGGTGCGGTGCCGTCTGTCCGTGCTCCCGGAGCCCCGGTGCCGTCCCTGGGTGCGGTGCCGTCTGTCCGTGCCCCCGGAGCAGGGTCCCTTGCCCGGCCGGCGCTGTCAGCGCTCTGTCCCCGCACACGCGGCCGGTCCCGCAGCCACGGGTGCGATTGCTGCCTCCTCGATCCGTATCTTTGCTCTGCCCTTGGATGCTGGCAGGAGCCCGGCCAGGCTCCAGTTCAGTGAAGCTGCAGCAGTCATCCGCTTCTACATGATTTACCTGCAATTAAATTTCGATTCAGCGTGTTACTGCCGTCCTCTGCTCTGCCCTTCGCAGGCACAGACGGAGCCGTGCTTCCCCAGCTGCAGACTCCTAATGTACAAAAGGATAATGTTGTACCCAAGAAGAAATAAGATGTAAGCAGAACAAGGTGAGATCAGGGGCGGTAAAGTAACTTCCCACGTGTCTGTACAGGGTGTATTTCTCCACCTTTCCAGCTTGTCCCCACAAATTGTAAGGGTATGTGTGCTGCAGCACAATCTTTTTTCACTCCTGTCTATCTAGAGGGGCTGGATCTCCTGTACCCCATGTTTCAGGGGGCAACCAGTGCTCTGATTCCATGTTGGCATTTAGTTTATCCATAGAATCAGGGAATGGTTTGGGCTGGAAGGGCTCTTAAAGCTCATCTCATTCCCACCCCCTGCCGTGGAACACCTTCCACCAGCCCAGGCTGCTCCAAGCTCCATCCAACTCAGCAGGGAAGCAGGTTTATGCTGTTTCCCTGGGTGCACTCCACCACTGCCATTCCCGTTTCACGGCTGCAGGGCTTTGCAGAAGGGTAGGTAGAGCACAAGCATGGTGTGACAGTGCTAAGTTACTCTGAGTGTGCCTGTTTTCTGTAATTTTTGTCTTCTGTAATCATGCAAGCATTAGCCTTAGTGCCTTGTCCATATCCTAATTTAGATGATATATTCTTGCAGTTTCACTGGTATCAGTATTCTTATTCCTGCTCATGAACTGAGACAGTTTTGCAGCAAGTTACTCAACAGTTGCTAAATTTTATGAGGGATGGCTGCACATTAATTGCAGCTGAAAAGGAGGAAGAGCCTACTGTACATCTCACTTTGTCTATCCAGCTGCCTGTATAGCAATAATCCAGCTGAATGTATGTTTCTGAATAAAAATCACAGGCTTTTTGCCCCTAAGATACAGTTATATCATATTAGAATTGTGTCCCCAATCTAATTTACATGACATTGCTTTATAATATGGAGGAGATGGCAACTGCCTCTGTGGTTAGGCTGCCAAATACTTTACATTCTTATAAGGAATTATTTCACTCTTTTTTAAAATTTCTTTTCCCTAGTAAGTTCTCAGACCAGTGGTGTTAGCTGCAGGATGTTGGTATTTGCCAGAGAAAATGGCCTGAAGCTATAAATGCGACTTTCTATGTTGAGAGGACCCTCCATTCTCATGAAATTCTTCCAGTTTTTACTGAGCTGTATCTTGTCAAAAGTGATCCTTTCCCTTTCCCCAGAGACAAAATCTTTCTTTTTTCTTTTCTTTTTTTTTCCCCTAGGAAAATTTTTTCCTTTCTAGGATAGTAACTGAACTGTGGTGTGTATACCAAAATCAAGTACCCAGCAGTGAGTTAGCACTCCAGATCTGTACACTCCAGATCTGTACACTCCAGACAACCTGAGCTTGCAATGCAACGATTTAACACTGAATTCCTTGGGAGTTTGCTGTGCTGTGAGCCAACTGGATCAGACCTGGCATTTGTGCTTCAAATCCAGCAACACTGATCTCCTTCTTAAAAGGGTATCACGAGTCAAGGGCTCCTCTGGCTGCTTTTCCTGCATGGGGCTGGGTCAGAGCCAGAAAGAAATGTCAGTTGAGAGGGAAGAAAAGCAGTTGTAGTTTTCTGAGTCTTTCTGATTTCTTTGGCAATTGCAGGCCAAATTTTGGATGAGGTAGAAAGATTTGTCATCCCACAAACACTGCACGGTAATGGATTCCTGCTTCTGCTTTGCATATGCTAAAGGACAGGGGTGCAGATAATGGTGATAGAAGAGGTAAGAGCTGTGAGAGGAGATGGCTCTAGGCTCCCAAATGTTGTCTGCTAGCCTTCAGCTGCAAGAACATTATTTTCACGTTGCCAGCAAGACAAGAGTGAAGTCATTGGTCTTAGTGCAGTGAGAGAAAGGGGCTGAAGTTAAGTACTTTTTGTTCAGTTTTATCCACTAGCTGGATGTATGAGCAAACCAGATATTAAAAAGATAATTTTAAAAACACATTTTACTGGACATTTACCTTTCATGGAACTCTTAAATTACTAGTTTTTCTCTTCAGTAGCTTCAAAACTGCCTTGAGCGCTGGAGATGAGGTAGAAGAGTTTCTATTTGTGGAGCTTTGCGGTCTCTCTCCTGTGTTCCGTTCTTTCCATCTTCTTCTCATCCTAAAGTAAAGTTCTAATTCTTGTTTATATCACTGTTTGTTGTCATGGAAATATCTGAAGGCTTTGAATCTACAATGATTATGTGCTTATTGTAGAGAGTAGAAGAAACTGGAAATAAGACTTCAAGGTAGAGATTAATTTTAAAATTATGTACCTCCAGCAACTCAGAGAAAAGCAAATGCAGGTTTTTTATTATATCCAGGGACAGAAGGTGTTTTGACTCCTGTTATAAATGTGGTTTAGAGCAGAAGGCAGCACCTGGTGTATGCTTTCAAAGGTTATGGTTTAGCAACTCTCATCACTGAGGAGTGCTGACGGAATAGCAATACTCCAGCTGAATAATGTAAAACACAGAATGACTTTACAGTTGTTTATATGGCAGTAATATCTGCAAGCAGACTTCAAAATGCTGCTAGTTTATTAATCAAAGCTGTGCCCCGAGGTCACTAATTCAGAGGTAGCTGTTTTAGACTCAGCTTTTGGCCATGCTTCAGCTCACTGTGTCACTGGGTCACACCTGGGCATGGCACCCTCTTCCTCAGACTCACTCCCCAACTTCAGAGAGAACATGATCCCTTGGGGCAGTGGTTCCACCTCCCTGCCTCCCAAGGGCAGGGACACCTTTCACTACCCCAGGTTGCTCCAAGCCCCGTGAGCCTGGCCTTGGGCACTGCCAGGGATCCAGGGGCAGCCACAGCTTCTCTGGGCACCCTGTGCCAGGGCCTCACCACCCTCCCAGGGAGGAATTCCTTCCCAATATCCCATCGACCCCTGCCCCCTGGCAGTGTGAGTCCATTCCCCTTTGTCCTGTCATTCTGTGCCCTTGTGAAAAGTCATTTCCAGCTCTCTTTGAGCCTCTTTAGGTCCTGGAAGATGCTATAAGATCTCCCAAAGCCTTCTCGTCTCCAGCCGGAACAAACGTCTTCTACTGTAATTTGGTAATGGGTAAAGATCAGATGTTTGGCTACTAAATAAGAATTCCCAGTGCTTAAATAATTGCTAAAGCTCAGAAACATGAGAAGTACCTCAAGGGAAATGCTCAGAATTTTGTCCTCTGGTCACAAGATAATTTTCAGGGATTCATTTAGCCTACTGCTTCCAGATGCTGTTCACCAACTGGGATCTGGAAGCCAGTTATATGGAATTACACAATATGGCGTTGCTCAATGGTTTGCATTTTGTCCTTTGCATGGCAACCACTTCTGGCATTTAGTGGATTATATCTGATACCAATCAATGTCAGGGAAATGATTTAAGACAGGGTTTTTATGGGAGCCACAGGATGACACCAATAATCACTGCGAGACTAAATAACTATTTAGTAAAAATGTTTTATATAAAAGGCATGTAGAAAAATTTACAATATTCACATATTAATGCAACCCATAAAAATTTGCTACATATGTCATTCAGCATAAAGTGAGATGAAAAGTGTGAGTCAGGACACAGCACAAACAGAACCTGCTATATTTTTCCATTCTTCAACAGTGTCCTGTCTGATATCCCTTGATAATCTTCCCCCAAGATAATATCTGGCAAACATGCCTTCAGATCACTAAGAAAATTATTATTTGGTGTGATTCTTGTTGCAACATGCAGAGACCAAACCTGATAACAGAGGTTAGTCCTGTGCTGAAATCACCAAGTCCATTTGCAAGGAGAACCCACAAAAGTAATTTCTCCAAGGTAACAGACATACAGGTATGAAGGGAATGGCTCTGTTCTCCAGCCTTTTCTGGCAGGGAGAAAATTTCTGAACTAAATACTGAAATCAGAAAGAAAACTGTAGAAATGTTTCCTGTTCTGTCAAAACAGATGATTTGAGAAGGAGGCAAACCAAAGTGTTCCAGTAAATGGTGAAGAATTTCACATATTTGATTGCCACTGCAAACAGTGTGTGTGACACCGTTAGACAGCAGGCAGAAGTTAAAACTCGTTATTTTCAGCTTACTCTGGTGTGTTTCTTTGCCCTAACCTGCCAAAAGAAGGGTATTCCTGAAACTCTTCTCTTGCTGCTCCAACACAGGGATTTAAGTGAGCCAACATACCTGCTTGTCTGAACGGCCGGATAAACCCAGGGGCTCATGTTTGTTAATCCCCTCTTGTTGGCTGGGCAGGAAGATGAACGATGCCTGTTTGCTGGTGAGGCCCATGTTCAGGGGCTGCTCAGTGATTTAATTACCACCACATGCAGGTGAATGGGAGGGTTCCCACGGCAACCCCAGTGTATTCAAAAAATAGATGGCCAGACTTTCTCCTGCCATCACTCTGTTGATGTAAAGGAACATTTGCAGAACTGTTTTCCTTTCCCTCCAATATTTTTTTTTTTTCACCTTCCCCACTGTTCTCTCTGAATCTGGGCAAAATGAATTCACGGTCCCATTTGCTATTCCTCCACTGACAATGCTACAGATGTGCTGATTTACCCTACCTGACTTCTGCTGTGCATTGAGCCCATGCAGTCTAAACTTTCATATCCTTTACTAGAAAACAGACATGTTCATAGAGTTAAAAAATATACTGTTCATTTCTTTAAAAAAATGTATCTTACAAAAAAAAAAAATCATGAAAAATTTCTGCCCATTCCTAAAAATAAAATCAAATAATTACAGCATTACCTAAATAAGCAGCATTTTTGTAAGTACAGATAGTTGTGCCTGTTTTCCTTAAAATGTTAGTCATTGGGGTGTGTTACTCTACATTACATCCTACCAAACACAGACCAGTACAAATAAACATGGAAGAATCTTGTCATGCCTAACTTGAGGCAAATTTCTCACAGAATTCAGTATTTACAGAAACCCACCTTTTTTTTTTTCTGCATCCAGCTCTTGCTGTAAACAAGTGTAACAGCAACTGCATTGCTGAACTTATTGGGAGCCTGGTGAGATGTCTGCAGCACAGTAATTAAGTAAATAGGCAGTGTTATAAAATGTTGATCAAAACACAGATTGATTTCAAAAGCTCTTCAGTGCCATTCCAGCAGCTGGTCTTATGTACAATATCCCGAACAAGACAAATGTGTTTACTCAAGACACAATCCTGGAGAATGCTTAAGCATGTACTTAATTTCAAGCATGTGGATACCCTGATGCAGTCAGATTGTGTGCTTAAAATTAATTAGGTGCTTAAGTGCTTTGTTAGATGAGATGAAGACGTGCAGCTTCTGCAAAACTCGCGTTCAAAAAACTTCTGGAGAAATTCCACGGGCACTTGGGGAACAGGATGTACAAAGGCTCCTTACAGGAGCTGACATATTCAAGACAGGGTCCCAATGGAGACCACAAATAAAATTTGATATCCAGTCTGAGCCTTGAGTAACCAGACGTGGAACATCTGCCATCCCTCATGCCACAGCTGAGCAAGCCTGGAGCATCTCTGCTGCTGGTGAGCGCTCACCTGCCCGGGGGGTTCTGGCCACAGATGTCACCTGAGGGGCGTGAATCCCTCACACATCCCCAGCCTGGCTGCCTGTGCCTGCACGGAGCACTGCCACCCACAGCCAGCTGCTGCTGCTCTTCCTGGCTGCTGGGACTGAACTCGGCACGGTCGGACCTCGCGGTGAGTGAGCTGAGAAAGGGGAGTCTGCTCTTGTTGGTATCGGTACAGCTTTGGCTTGCTATCCCCTATTTTATAGGAATTTAAGCTGTCCCTGACTAGAAAAACCAGGCCATTTGGGATCATGATTTTCATGTTCTAACCAATCATAAAGGCTCCAAAAAAGCTTGCTTCTTTGTCCATGTCAACTATGTCACTGTTGCTGACAGAGACAAAAATTCTGTCCTCTTTCTTCAGCTGAAACACACCACCTTGATAGATGGAATAAAGTCCATATTCTGCCTTTTTAGACCAGCAGCTTGTCCTTGCACTTTTCATGAGCAAAATGGGCTCAGGGTAATTCGTCAGTTTGTAAACATACTGGACAAGCTGTTTGGGGTTCCTGATTTGTCCCAGCAAATCTGAGTCCTCGTTCTCGTTTTCACGGAAGCGGAAGTAAATTTGTGAGTAGATGTAATAAAAGCCCGTCTGGGGTATCACTAACTCGCCATTTCTCAGCTCCACATTGTAAAGGAAGGAGTGGCCTTTCCTTGATGATTCCCAGTTGTTTATTTTGTGTCCAATCCCTCTTCTGGCCAAGGGATTTACTTGAAAAAAAAAAAAGAGAGAAATGTTAACTTAAAAACCAGGTAGTGAAGCCAGGTGTCTGTTAGCTGAGGAGCCTGGATTTTCAAAACAAAGTAAGGAAACCTGCTCTTCCCAGCAGTTCATTAGGTCCATTCTCACAACAATTTGATGGTCCTTAAGTAAGCTTTATGTGGGAATTAACATGCGCTGTCTTTATTTTTAACTTTTGTGCTCCCAAGTAAGAGGAAAAAAGTCATGCTTTTACTTAGTAACAAAATTAAAATATCCATTAGTGTCTGATACCCTCTGAAGCTGCAGAAACCCAAGCAAGCCCTTCATTAACACGGTCTGAATGTCAAGTCTCTCCCGTCTGTCTCACATTTCTAATAGGTCTGTCACCATAGCAGCTGGGACTCACACAACCGACAGAAGGAAATGAAAGGAAAGAGGAAAACTTAACACCAGGAAGAAGGACATTTACATTTTTTTTCCCCCTAATGAAGGTTCCAAAAGAAGAGTGAGGGAGGTACCCAGAGGAGATGGGCTTTCTGTTTGGTGAGAATTAGCGGAAAAAACCCAATGTCTGGGACAAAATGATTTGTTTCCTGCTACTAACTCAGTACAAGTACTAAAAAGTGTTTGTAAGCACGAGGCTAGCAATGAGAGAGTAATTTCTGTGGTCTTTTAACTGTCGTTAAGAGGTTTTTCCCTTACTGCGTGGTGAGGGCAGGGCGCTCCTCCTGCTGCTGCTGCCCGTCAGGTGCGCCGCGATCCTGCGCGTGGGACCGCGCGGCGCCTGCCCCTCCGCGTGCGGCAGCGTCAGAGTCCTCTCAACTAAGGGAAGGCGAGAAAAGAAACCCCACGTCAGAAGGAAGAACATTAGAAAGCACATCTGTTCCATCTGACTTGATTTTAAGGACTAGGTATGTCATTTTTTAACTGACTGAATCATAGACTGATGGCTAATTATTGGCTAGTAAGGCTCAAATTCCACTTTCGCGCTTGTTCTTGAAATGTCTTTATTTGCCTCTTTGTTCTTCTTTTTCTCCTCCCTCTGCCTTCAAGTTACCAACAGACAAAATAACCCATGGTACTCCACCTGGAGGTTGTAGTGCTTTCACCCAGCATCTTTAGTGTGAGCTTCAGCAGAGCTATTCCTTAACTCACCTCTGCAGCTCTGTGCTGCATGTTCCAGGAGCTGGGATACTGGGAGGGCTTTTTAAATGTCCCCCGTAACACATGGGACTGAGATCTAGAGGCTGAGTCCTCCCTATCCACCTTGGACAGCTACCTTGCTGTAACCACTTGACTGTATTTCTGGCTCCTGAAAATTTACCTTCTAGTAATAAGTAATCATTTTTTGATGACTTGATGCCAGTACAAGATCTTAGTCAGTTTTCTGCACTCTTAAAAAATCAAGTCATTACACATCAAGTGCCACTAGCGGCTCCTTTTCACCACAGATAATAAAATTATTATAATACCGTTGATTGCAGATATGTTCTCCTCGTAGCTTCTTGACATCATCTGGCAACAAACACAGAGAAAATGAATTAGCTTCTCAGCTGGGGCTGACAGGTGAAGGAAAAAGACACATCTTTTTTTACTCATGAATAAAGGGGATCCTGGATTTGATCAAACAGCAAATAGGGAAAAAAAGCACCTGTTAGTTTGTTGTAATAAAGAATTTCTACGTTTACATCTTTTAGGTAATGAAAGACATGGGAAAAATTTTCAAGACCTCAGGCATAAGTCTATTGCCATTCATTGACGGGTTTTGTCCTGCCACATTTCTAGTTATCCATCTATTCTATTGTTATTATTAGTAGTATTATGATCATAATTGTTTCTGGCACCCAGGCTACCTTTTCCTAAGCAATCAGGGAGGTATAGAAGGTACATTAGATGTGTAAATATCCACCAACTAAAACAATGCTTTCTCTATGCAGAAGTTCAGAGACTTCACTGGCAGAGCTTCCACCAAAGGAGCTCAGATGCCTGAGCACAAATAGAGAATCTGTTTTGGACTGCAAGATCTCTTTCTGCCAGGAAATTTCAGCCAGAAGAGAATTTTTATGGACGAGCTTGTTTATGTGCTGGAGATGGGATTTTGAAAGCCATTCCAGAAGATTTTAGCCTCTGTGATTTTTCAGCCAGAGTGACTTTGTTCTCTGTAGCCAAAATTATATGTATTGCGTGTAAGTCATGCAGGAGGTGCTCTGTGGGAAGGTGCTGTGCCCGATGCTGTGTGCTCACTTGCTCTTTCCTCCACCACTGCATTGCCCAGCTCATGACTGGACCACTCCTTAGGCACCTTTGTACCTCTCCCTGTGTTACGTTTATCTCATTTTCTCTTCCCCGTCTCCCTGTATTTCCAAAGAGGCAGCGACAGCTCTGATAGCACCATGATCTGTATGGTCAGGCAGAAACCCTTTAGCCTGAGGTATTTCAGGAGCCAACCCATCACTGGAATTTGTTGAGTAAAAGCTGATTCTCTTTGCTTTATTATTTCCTGAACACAGTGAAACCACTTTTATGGCTTTTTTTTTTTGCTTCAGTGCAAGCACTCTGCAGCTGGAGCTGTGGCCTGACAATTGCTTTGCAATAAAACAATCCCAGCCTCCTTTATTCTGCTATTAGGATTCTTTCAGCTGTAACATCCCCAAGCACACTGCTCCCAAATACCTTTTTAATTAACTTTCCCAGGTGCCACTTTACTTGCCAGCAGGGATCAGCTTCTCTGTCTTCGCTTTCGATGAGATCCAAGTTCTGGATGGAATTTCCGATCTCCTCCCCGGTGAGACAAGCGATGCCGCTCCTGGAGTACGAGTCCTGGAGCTGCAGCAGAGGGGACAGCCAGGATTTTTCACCCGTTATGTGTTTGCAGCTGTGGGATGTCACTGTATTCACTGTGCTAAGGAACACTTTCTTTTCTCTAAAGCATTTGCTAGTATGGAGCAAGTAGGGCTATATGAACATCATGAGGGTTTAATTCATCCTGATCTGACATATTTCAATATCAGGGCATACCTCACATGCAAAAATATGCTTGTATTGTCTCCATGGATATAAATTTGCTATCAATTTAATAGGCTTTGTAAAAATTCAATACCCAAATCCCTCATGCTGTAAATTCTTTAGTTCCTCTAGTTCTGCATTAAAATAATTTCTTTTACAGAAGGGTTTGGGTTTTTTCATTTGTTTGGATTTTTAAAATAAATTATTGAAGTCAAATATTAGAACTTAAAAGTATTTTTTATTTTTTATATTTTTTATTCTTTCCCGCCAATTCCATTTATAATCCAGACTTTTGCTGTTATATATCCATACCATATCCTCCCCATATCCAGTTTGGAGTCTCTCCGAACAGCATTTGTCCTAATAGTCCAGACAACTGAAATGACATTTGAGTCCAAATAAAATTATAATGCTATATGATGTTTTTGACGTGAAAATATCAAACATCTATCTGTATCCTCTAGTCATAAACACTTTTTTTTTCTGCTAAGATTGAAGAGATTGGCAAAACTCCTTTTGGCTCCAGGGGAATCTGACTGGGAGAATTTTCCTAGTGGAAAGGAAAGCTCTGTCCAGGCTCCCTGCGGATGCGACTCCAGCTGGCGCTGTTGGTTAATGTGGGAGCGCTGAACCTGTGACCAGCCCCTGTTTGCACTGAACTGGGCTCCTGCTGCATCAGCTACAGGCTGGTCGGGCTTGTGGAGCCAGCAAAGCACACTTGGAGCAAGCAGCAAGAAACATGCAAAGCATTCAGATGGAATTCTGAATTTACATTTCACTTTTTTGTTGTGTTAAAGAAGCTTGGTTTGGTTTGCTAAACAGATGCAGTTTTTTCTACAAGTACCAGTTTTTAGCCGTCCTTTAGACTGGGGTATTGAAAGCAACAAATGGATTTCCTCCTTCATACTCCATGCTTTTCCTGGCTGTTAGAAAACAAAGGCGTCTAGGAAGAGATTTCCTGCTCCACGGGGAGGAGATTTCACCTCCTTCAAGTCCCACCTTCAGTTTGCAGCAGCACGTTCCACTGAGCTTCAGCTAGTACTTGAAATGATGTTGTGTTTTGTAGGCAGCAGAAGGAAAAGGGGCTCCCACTACGGGTGTTTGTGAAGTTTTCTGTGTCTCTGCCAAGGAGTACAGTGGTATTTTTATATCAGGTTTCAAGAACTCAAAGTGATTAATACTATGTGCTCCCTGAGGTAAAACTACAGCTCTGGCAGATTTAACTAAACAATGAGCTTCTATAACAAAGTAGTTTGACGAGTTTAAGAAAAAAAGCCAAACACAGGCAAGTTGTGAGGTTACTGTTTATTCTCTTGCAGACCTGTCACAGCTCAGCTCCCAGCTTTGCCCTCCCATCTGGGAGCAGTCCTGTGCCTCTGCCTCCACCTTACCTGCTCACTTTTCCCCAAAACAGATTTACTCTCCTGGCACTGGAACCGTGTTTTGTATGCAGTTTGAAATCCTCAGGGAATGCAACCTTGCAGCAGCACATTACGGTACTTAAAGGATTGGAATTCCTCTTGTAAGATTTACTCAAATGAGGTTTATCTGCAGCACTGAACCCTTTGAGGACACAACTCCTGCAGGAATCTTATCTTGTAAAACCTCTCTCCTATGCAAGGAGTGGTTACTGGACTGTTTTTGAAATAGAAGGAAGCCTGAGGATATTGTCCTTGCAGCCCTGTATCCTGAAGCGTAAGAATTTTATTGTCTCAGTACTTCCTCTTAAAGCAAAACAGTTAAACAAATGTCATATTCCTAGTCCTAATCAGGTTACTACAGCTGTAGTGGAAAAACCCTGCTAGTTACCAGTATGCTTTTTGTAAAGATAGAAATACCTGCAGTCTGTGCAGCCACAGTAATTTGGTGAAGGTGTAGAAATGCAGGTATTGTGAACATCAAAGGGAAGAAAAGCGTGCAGACAAAAATCATAGTGTATCCACAGAGATTTATTCCACATGCACCTTGTGGATGTGGGGCAGCAGGCTGCGTCTAGACAAGGTTTTTCCTGTTGATTGTGCACCAAATGGCACATGCAGGAATTTGTGGTTAAGGTACCCCCTCCAGAGCCAGCAACCTTTGTAGCCCAGCACAACTTCAATTTGGACAGATTTATCCCTTCACACCAAATGCAGGCTTGTTATTCTTCAGAAACAGTGAGTTGTATTTTGGGCAAGTCCCTGGGATGTGGTTGTGTCCCAGGTGTGTATATTTGAATAGAAGGAAGGAAAAGATAAGTATGGTTACTAATTACTTAGACTGGCAAGTTTGTTAGCACGGGACTCTGAACCATGTGTGTGAAGAAATGAGGATGCCTTTACATGTTTTTCTTCATTAACAATCATGTAACCTGATTTCATAAAGTCAGCACGTTTCTGTGACTCCCCATTTGTCAGCCACAGCTATAAATTCAGCAGGAAAACCTGTTTTATACATTTTCAATGTATGAGCACTGGCTCCTATTGCAGAACACTGCACACTGCCTCACAGAGAACTCTGACATCTCTGAAGACTTCACCTATTAAATCTAACATGGAATAAATGCATATATAGCATAATATGCATATATACATTATTAATAATAATGATGTAATTAATTATGCATTACTGAGTGCATCTATGTAATGGTAATTTACATTTATGGAATGTTTTCTGAAGTTGTAGATGTACAGAACACTTACCTGCAGTTAGGTTTACCTTTGTGTTAGGAGGACCAACACACAGGCACAACTTACAGCAGGACAGTAAATCTGGGGAAAGACACTCATGGAAACCCTGAGTACCAAGGGGTCCACGAGAATCTGGGCCACACACACGGTACTATCAGCTAAATGCAACTTTCTTGGAGCGTAAATGATCTTTTGCAAGAAGAGGGAAGAGTTAAGCAGCAGCTGGCGGGCCTCGAGAGTGGCTGCAAGGAGACCAGAGCTTCTAGACTATACAATGGGTATTTTACAAGTTATTCTGGGGAATTCAGTGGTGTTTGCTGTCTGGTGCAGTTCCTTTAGGATTAGTCACAGTCTCAAACCCATGTATTGTCCTACAGGACGCATCTAAAAGGCACTCGAGCTTTCCTCAGTCCTTCTCCGCGGTGCCCGGACTGACAGAGCCTGTTCCACCCAGCCCTCCCGCACCGCAAAACTGATGAGATGGCGAATTTGCGCTCTAATGGGAAACACATTTCCTGCAAAAGCGCATAACTTTGTTCGTTCGGGTCAGGCACTGTGCAGCTGCCCCGGGTTTGAACTCCGCGCCCCGCGCACACCCACGGCCCGGCCGCGCTGCAGACAAAGGGGAGCGCGGCTCTTTGTCCGCGGCAGCGGGGGCCCNACGGTAACACCTGCACTATTTTCATCGTTGTTTGGGGGAAGGACAGTCAACACTTTCTTAGTTTTGAACAACTTAGCTAGTTTGTTCAGTTGTTTTTAGGAAAAACTCCTCTAAAAGGTTATTCTTGAAAAAAACCCATCAACAACAGTACTTAATTTTGCCTGGTACATGTAAATCTCCTTTCTGCTCCTGTGCTCAATTGGTTTGGGTTTTCCTCCTTCCAGTTCCTGGTACCCACTGTGCCTTGTGCAGTCCTGCTTAGGCAGCCGCCGCGCTCAGCCCGCCCCGCCGGGGGATGGAGCGGGGCGGGGCGGCGGGGACCCTCCCTGCTTCCCCTCCCTCCTCTGCCTGCTTCGCCTCCCTCCCCTCCCTGCTTTTCCTCCGTCCCCTCGCTGCTTTCCCGCCCTGGCGTCCCTCCCTTCCCGGGCTTTCCTCCCGGGTGCCGCCGCTTTCTCCGCGTCCCCGAAGTGCGGGGTCATTGCTGAGATGTGCGGTCACTGCTCAGCGCTGCTGGAGCATCTCCGAGCAAACTCTCTGAGAGGTCGCCACCAGAGAATGGTGGAAGCTGTTTTTTTTAAGATATTAAGGCTCTGGTTATGTGCACAGAGATGCCCGGAGTTTCCTGAATTCAAGCTGTGTTATAGAATCATGGAATCACAGATTGGTTTGAGTTGGAAGGGACCATAAAGTTCAGCTTGTCCAAGCCCTTGCCATGGGCAGGGAATCCTTCCACTGTCCCAGGCTGCTCGAAGCCCTGTCCAGCCTGGCCTTGGACACTTCCAGGGATCCAGGGGCAGCCACAGCTTCTCTGGGCACCCTGTGCCAGTTTTTCACCACCCTAATGCCCAATCTTAATTGACTCTCCTTCAGTTTAAAACTATTACCCCTTGTTCTATCGAAACAGGCTCAGCTGAAAAGTCTGTCCCCATATTTTTTTAAGCCCCCTTTAAGTACTGGAAGGCTGCATTGATGTCTCCCTGGAGCCTCCTCTAGCTGAACAAATTCTCTTGGCCTTTCTTCCCAGGAGAAGTGCTGCTATGAAGCGCCATCTGATGCCCTCTGAGCATCATCTGGATTCAGTCCAACAGGTCCATGTCCACCCTGAACTGTCCTATCTGTGTCCTATCCTCTGCAGCTCCTCCTGTAGAGCTGGTACATCACAGAAAGGTGCCTGTGAGCCAATAACCTGTGCCAGGAGCTCCTTCCCAGTGCTACCAGTGCTTCTACTCCCCGGTCATGACAAGATTATTGTCACAGAACATGGACATCAGGTATGTTTAGAGTTTGCTTTATCTGAAGGCACTTTGGGGTTTGGTTGGTTGGTTTTCAAACCTCTGCGGCTCCTTCTTGCAAGCTTTTCTCCAAACTGTTCCACCCAGATAGTTTTCCAAAGGCATGTCCATGCTTTAGGGTGTGTCCATTCACTTTCCCTGGGGTTTGACACCTTCACCACACACAGACTGGGTTATAAGCAAATCCATAATTGTTTGCTGATACTTATAAATCAGCAGAGGTAGCACTTCTGCTGACTCTGCAGCCATGGAAAAATGGGATTTCAAATCCAAGTGCAAACATTTGAGTCAGGTCACTTTCATGCTGTTGGCTGCAGGATGGGATGAAATTTTGGCTCCTGCTCAGCATCTGCAACCTGAATGCCAGGATGCAGGTGGGAGTTCTTGGTGTAATTACAGGGAAAAATTAAAGTCAAGATCTCTTAATCTCTCCTGACTATTGAGGTCATCTTTAGAAGGCGTAACTACACTGTATTCAACCATTTAGAGAATAATTAATTGTTTTTTCTTCCACCATAATATAGCAAAATAATCCCCGAATCCCTGTTCAACGTGGCAGCAGGCAGTTTATTTGTCTGGCTCTTTGAGACACTCAATCTGTGTGCCAGAACTGTTCAGATCTGTGTGATTCCAACACATATGTCAGATGGAGAAGATTAACATCTTCTCAAAAGTGAGCTCATGGTCCCCTCCTATGACTTCTCAGGAAAGTCAGTGTGACATTTTGGGCTCCTTCTGCTTTGTTTATCATGGTTCGTAAATTCCTAAGAAAGACATTTCATCTGAGAGAGTCATGTGAAGAATCCATCAAAAGGTGGCAAGCTAACTTGGATGAAGACTCCCGCCTGCTGAAGGGAGTTTTTGTGGCTATTCATTCTGGTTGTTTGGGGAGGTCCTATCTCATATGAGGGAGTTTCCTTTCAAAAAGAATAGAAACAAAAGTGAAAGAGAGCCAGGGCGCTACAGAGCACTCTTGTTCACAATTAGGAGTTGGTTTGGATTCTGTGTTTTTCCAGCCTCTTCATGGATTTCTCCTCACCCTACAACTTTTAACAGAACTATTTTGTAGGTTAACATACCAGTTGAAGAAAGATTTTTTTCAAGACCCATATACTCAGTTTGTTGCCCTCTACCAAGCATGGCCTGTGTCCCCCTGACCCATAATTTTAAATCCTCTATGTGTATTCCTTATGTTTCTGATTTAATACTTGTTTAATTAGTGCCAGTCTTGTAAAGCAAAATTAACCAAGTGTGATTTGAAAAGAGCAATGGGAAAAACACACTCAAATCCATCTCCTCAAAAAATTATGAGTTTGCTATCTTTCTGAATATTTAAGACCTGAAAATTTCATTACACGATGATAAACTATGAGTTTCCACACTGACAGAGGATATTCCAAAGGTGAAACTCCAACCATTTCCAGCATTGAATGCACTTGAAAATCTTTGCTACTTTCAATGCTCCCTTTCCTGCAATCAATTTTTGTCTCTAGTAAGTGTAAATTTATATAGAAAATAATTTATTTTAAAGGTTCCAAGAGCTGAAAATGAGTGTTTTGATGAAATTTTGCCACAGTAAAGCTGGGGCAGTGCCACCAGTGGGAAGGAATGGTATTAGCATTCTTTTAAACAGAACCAAGTCGTGTGTTTGTGTAGTGCTAGACCGGGGCAGCTCCCCAGCAAAACCTCTGATTCTTCTTGGCTCCTTCATCCTATTAAAGCTTACTCAGTGAGCCGTTTAATTAGAGATAAACCTTAATCTGCCCCGTGGACTTAGGATGTGTCACTTGGCATGTCAAGGAAACACCGGGCCGGGGACCTGCCCCACTTGTCCCCCAGCAGTGTGACCGGTAGGAATCTATAACGGCTCCGAAAATGTGCAAAAATGAAGGAAGAGTGACTTGAAAAAGTCCTTCAGTTCCCATTCCTCACTGATGGTAGCGCTGGGGGTGATGAAGATGTTTTCGGAGGAGGACAGAGGCTCCCGTGTGTTTGTACCTGCCCTGCTCCCAGCCATGCAGGTGGCTGTCACCGCCGCTGTCACTCCCTGCCAGCCCCGGCACTGCAGACAAAGCAGAGCTGACTTTCTGCTTGACTTTGATTTCTCTGCTGGGCAGCAAAGGGGGTTGTGTTTTTCACCACAGCATGTAATTACAGTGCTGTAGCTGCAGAGAGGGAGTGAAGCTGTTCCTCCTCCTCCCCCCCAGCAGAAGCCTGAATGCAGCTCTTGGTTTGGGCTTCGGTCCTCCAGCTATCAGTTCCTGCATGAAGCCGCTGATTGTTTGGCGCTGAGAGCACAGTGGGAGATTGCTGTCTCCTCTCCTTCCTGAAGGGAAGGGGAAGTCCCTGCCCGCCTCTGCAGCCTCCCAGTTCATCTCTGGGGCACTGCCACACTCAGCCTCAGTGCACGGGTCACGAACAGCCTCCCCCTGCCAAGCCCCTCAGTCAAGCAGGCACAAGGAGCCTGCAGCGAGCACAGAGTTAACCTTGCAGTGTGGTCCTCAGCCCCGCACATGTGCTGGACACATCACATCTGGCTCCTGTGGTTTGCTCATTCCTTCGTGGTCCCTGTGCCAGATTCCGACCTCATGTTTTACTGTCAGTTGTAAACCATCTCAAATCCATGAGTTCATTGTGATTTGTACCGTCAGGGGATCAGGATCTATTTATCAGAGCAATACCTTTGGCCTATGGTGTTACACAAACAACAGCAATGGCTTGGCTGGCTCAAAACACACCTAGGAATTAAATTATTCAGACCTGACATCTCTCTTTCAGTGCCTCAAGCAGTGGATTTGGTAAACAGAGCAGGGAATATCTGTGCCTGGACGTGTCACACTCCTGTCCAAAAGTGCTGTAGCAACAGCAAGCCAGATCTAACTTTGGATCTCTCCATTTTAGCTAAGAAAATACTTTACCTTTTGCCTGTTAATATACTATATATATTTTAAGCTTGTTCTTAAATTTTGTCAGTTATATAGGGGCACTTCCAAAAGTATATTGTTCTTTACGAGTGCTCATTATGAAATCTCTTTGAGAGATTTAGTGTCATAAAATCATTGAATGGTTTGGCTTGGAAGAGACTATAAAGCTCATCTAGTTCCACCCCCTGCATGGGCAGGGACACCTTCCACTACCCCAGGTTGCTCCAAGCCCTGTCCAACCTGGCCTTGGACACTGTCAGAGATGGATCATCCACAGCTTCTCTGGGCACCCTGTGCCAGGGCCTCACCACCCTCACAGGGAAGAATTTCTTCCAGATCTCCCATCTAAATCTGTCCTCTTTCCCCTTTGAAGCCATCCTAACACTAGTACTTCCTTAGCTTTCAAGCACCAGGGATTGTTACGAGGCACATCCCAGGAAAGCACCCACGTGTTACTCACTGAATGAGTATTGTTGGTTTCACTACGGTGCCCTGAACCAAGATTCCTTCTCACAGTGGGGGTATTTTTAACACAAATAGTTTCTGTTTCATTGTTTTAATTTTTACTTGTAGTGCTACAACTCGGAGTTTCTGTTTGACGGAAAAGTCTCGCATTTCAGCATTTCTGTTTGTCTTAGAGCGGAAGATTTTGGTCAAAGAAAAGTTTCTAAATATGTCATTTTGGAATAATTGAAACTACTTTATCATTACAAGAATGCATGTATCCATTGTAAGGGATGCATGGCTCTGCTTTCCTGTAGTCCCTGGAGATCCCTGAAGTAGCAGCAACTCCTTTCAACTGCAGATTCCAAGGCTGGACCTGGCCATGTGGCTGCTCCGTTATTACACAACCAGTCTTGTGTGAAGCACTAGATGCTGCTGAGGCTCCCTGGCTACGGGAGCACAGGGGATGTTTATGGATGCTCTTAAGACTTTTTCTATGTTACATTAACAAAGTGATAATGTTGAAATAGGTTCATTGCAGTCTCAGCTCTGGAGGGAGCTGGGAGGAGATCCATAACACATCCATCTGCCTCCACAACACTTCAGAAAGAGGAAGAATTGTCCCTGGCACACAGCAAAGCCTTGCTATGCAATCAGCTTAAGCTTTGAAGCATGAAATTTGATTTTCTTTACCATAGGTGAGTGCTTTTAAACTCCACTGAAAATGGAAAACAAATATTTCTCTTTAGGATGCCAGTAGTGTAGGCAGAGAAATTTTTTTTTTTTTGAGGCTTCTTCTCAGCAAAGCATCTGTCACACACCTGTTTATCTTCATCTGGGCTACAGATTCCTCCTGGGACAGATTAAAATCAGTAACAAGGCTGTAGGCAGAGAAGTGAAGGAGATTCCTGTTTGCTTGCTGGGGGAACCTGGCATTCACAGTCCTCTGTGCTGTTGGCATGGTGGCCAGGGTTTTGCTTGGATGTGCTCTCCCAGCTGGCAGCAAAATGCTGTGGGTGCAGAGGAACTGGGGAGAAGCAGGTGGGGATGGTTTGTACTTACATGAAGCCTCTTCCCTCTTCCTGGTACACCAGGACAATTAATTGGATGTGCTGTGTCTTCTCTTGTCGTTGAAAAAACCACGGCGTGAATTAAATTCTCGGTTATGTCCAGAAGAATCTGTTTTCCTGCTGTCGTAGTTTGGTTTCATCTACAATGTTGAATCTGTGTTGAGGATGTGTGGATTGGGTTGTGCACTTGTATCAGCACAGCCCCCATGGGGGCATACTGAGGGGAGAGGGGAAGAGGTTTGTTTGTGTCTGCAGCTACTGACCTGCAGCGGGAGCATCACCGTGACACGGAAGGTGATACCCATTGCTCTGTGTGCACTTTCTGGGCTTATTTACTCTGTCCTACTGCTGTGGAGGCTTTGGGGCTGCCTGGTGGCTGCTTCGTCCTGACAAGTGACACGGACCCTGGGAAACATCGTGGACTGCTCTGATCTGTAGCAAGTGGGTCTGGCTCCTGGATGATTGATGCATATTTCAGTCTACATACTATTTTTCTACTGTTTCATTTGGGTGTATTGAACGACTTTGTGCCAGTAGCAAGAAAAACTCCTCTGCTCAGTCCTCCACACTCTATGATTGGTATAAAACCCAGGGAATAACAAGAAGAGAATACAGCCATGAATATTGTAGCTATTTCGCCCTGAATGAGGGACGTGGGAGGAATTTCTGGGAGTGGGGTGCAGTTACTCTCACTCAAGAAACACTTATAAATCCTTCATTGTGGTGGTACCTGCACCATCTCCAGCGTGGTTCTTTTCAGACTGACTGCTGTGAATTCAGGGGGGCTGGATCAGGGACTAGCCAGGTGAGCCAGGGTTAGCCAGACTGACTTGTGAGCAGGAAACACGAGTCAGTGGAAGCCCTGCAAGACAGGAAGAACTTGAATTACTTGTGCAGATTGCTGGGTTATCAGTTAGTTGGAGCAAAGCTGAAAGGGAACCTTGGCCTCGGTGATATGCCAATCACATCACGGTGGTGATAAACAATACACGTGCTTTATGTTATAAAGGTACTTCATAAATGTCAGTTCCAGACATTGTACTGGAAGTTGGTGTATCTGCATGTTTGGTGACCAGTTTGTATTTCCAGTGATGCCTAACTGCAAAGGCATTTGCCTTCTGTCCTGAAAATGGGTCATTTTAGGGCAGGGAGCAGCAATTCCCCACAGCCACTGCCAAAGAGAGCATTGAAACAGCTCTGTGGCCAGTTTGCCATAAGAACAGAGTCTGAATTGATATGGATCTGATAGCAGATGGCAAATTTTGCCAGATGCAAGATGTTTTCTTGGGCTTGTACGACACTGAAACTCAGTAAACAGAAAGAGCGTGAGGAAGAATAGAAAGCGAAGCAGTCTCCTGGGTCAATATGCATTTCAGTTTCATCATTCCTACTCCAAAAGTTGTGTAATATTTAACTGAAAAAAGACATTTATAACTATAACAATATTTAACTAAAGGCAAACTGCAGTGTACTTCATCGAGCTGTAGTATATTTACTCTTGGACCAAGTTTTTTTGCTTTTTGCTTTTCCTCACTAATTTTCAACTTCAGCTAACATTGATTTGCAAAACAAGAACTTGAGTGTCTGGGAATGAAACTCATATAACAAACACTTCCCTGGGCTCTTTGAAACAGGATTTCCTTATTTACTTGGGAGGGAAGTTGGAAAAGGCTCCTGACAATAAATATCTAATGCAAAAAAATCTTCAAGTGGAGAAGATAACATTTTTTTAAACAACCCCACTGGTTTAGAGCTAGTGATTGCTACACAGCAATCAATTTGCTTGTTCTGGGTAACCCACAGCACTTGTCTTTTCCCATTAATTTTTAGCTAGCCCTGAGATGTAACTTAATACAGGAGTACTCCACCAAACAAACCCTGGAGACTTTTTAATATCTTAGCAAGCAAAACATTCCCAGCTTGTGTTTTCAACTTTGTTCAGTCATTACTCTTATTTGTCTGAGCACCACAACAATATCAGCAGATTAACTACTGCTCTGGTCACAGGGGTTTAAGTAATCTATTAACCAGAAAGGTGATTCAGGCAATGCAAATAAAGGCCATCTGAAAACAAAATGTAGCATGTCAGCCCTTGGAAGGAATGAGATTGCACAGAGGTGCTTTGAGCCTTATCACAGCCTCATCCTCCCTTGTTCCAGGTGTCTCCTCAGACAGAGTGCACAGGACTCAGGAATCCCTGTCATTTCAGATGGTGATTCCAGGTGGACTTTTAGGGTTGTTGGGCAGTTTTTCTGCCAAAGAAAATATCCACGCAATGACATAATCTTGATATAGGTGACCTTTTTAATGGCTCATCTCCTAGAGTTTATAAAGATTTGTAGATGTAATAAGGAAAAGAAAAAAAAAATTAGATTTTACAGTGAAGGAGGAAAGGCTGGAAACAGAGCAAAAGTATGTCTTGGGGGTTCAAACATAACCCCAGATATTAAAGGAATCCAGACTTGCCTGTAAAATATTTTCCAATAGTAAAACCATTTAAAAACTTTTTTAATGATGAGTGTTGGAAACTTGTTTTGGCAGAATCAGTGCATGAGACTGCCATGGAGAAGGCTTGGGAGGATGTTTGAGTCCTTATTAAAGCTACGTGGACATAAATAGATATGGAGGAGCACAGCTTGAGGTCTATGTTGCATGCCAGTATTACCTGACTGGGTAAGATTTTGCTCTTCTTTAGGCTCCTGGGTAATTTTGGGTTTGGGGTTTATGCTGGTTAAGCTGGTTAAGGATTTGTGGGGTTTGGGATAAGAACAAATTGGAAATGTTGCATCAGAATGTTTACATTAAAAGAATAAATCCAAAGTAATTTCTGTATAACCAGGAGGAGTTATCATCAAAGGGCACTTGAAAAATAATTGATGACTGCAATCAGCCACGAAAACAGTTCTTCAGCACAGTTAGATTGTAAAACTACCTCCGTGACTGACTTAATTAAAACAATTACCAAGGGACTTGCCTTGGCTTAAAATAATATGTCCCTTTCTATGACTTTTGGAGGCAGGTGAACTCGATCTCCTTGTCTTCTCTAAGGCTCCTGCCCAGTAACATATTTGGGAAAATTAGGTCCTTAATCACCTAGAGAAGAAATATCACTCACCCTGGCAGCAGAGAGCCATTCCCAGCACAGAGACTGTTCTGGTGTGTGATTCAAGGGCTTAATTTTAAAAAATGGTCCTTTATGTTGCAGATGCAGTTTCGTGAAAGGAAAACACCAGGAGATGATGATATGGCTTCACAAAAGTAACTTCCCCCCCTCTGTTGGTGCCATTGGTGTCAGTGGCAGGAGCAGGATGTGATAATTGGATAGGATCTGATACCCATCTATCCAAATCACAAATGAGGAGTGATGATTAGGAGGTGCAGCGAGGTGTTGGATGTGCTCACCCCTTCTCAAAGGAAAAAAGCTCCACTTCTGCCTTCTTCCCTTCTTGTTCCTGACTCCGTGGTCCTGCTGGTTACCTTGGATCAGCTCTGGTGCTCATCAGAGCCAGTACAGCTCATTATTCCCACAAAACACCAGAGCGTTCTCTGCTGGGCTAGCAATGGGGACTGGCTCAGTGAGGAGCCCACAGGCCCAGGGCAGTGCAAGGAGAGGTGGGAGCCAGTGCCAGGGTGAGGATGACCCTTCCCTGGCCATGAGGAGGGCTCAGCTGCCCATCCAGCATCAGCCTTAGCCACTCCAGAGTGTTTTTGTCAGTGCACAGGTTGGATCTGGCTCATCTTCAGGCACTGCCTTCATATCCAGTGGTTTAAAGGAAAAGACTCCGTGACTGGCTTTCTCATCACCCCTGCCATAAATTTTTAATGGGAGCTTTCAGGCTGCTGAAACTCTCCTGTCAAAGAGATCAGTGGGGAAAATCTTACCTCTTATGTAACACTCATTTTGGGAAAAAACCACTCTTTATGAGAAACACAATGCTTATTTCCTCCAGTGAGACTATCACTGGTTTTGTTTTCCTTTTCTTTGTTACCAGCAGTTTCATATTTAGCTTGAAGGTTCTCTGAAGGGAGTTACCAGCAGAGCCTCAGCTGAACCTGCTTTCTGTTTCTGCCACATCTTGAGGTGCTTTCCAGGACAGTCTGTGCCTCTGGGAGGTCTCACCTTGGGCCAGGTGAGGCCTCGGTCAGACACAGCTCAAGAGACATCACCAGCAGCGTCCCTGAGCTGGTGGTTTGGCCATCCCAGTGGCAATATCCGTTTACAGCTCCCACTCCTTTTCGCTGTGTTTGAAACAAAAATTCAGTTCCCCAGAGAGGTTTGTGGTAACACGGAGGGTTTTGCTGAGCTACTGAAGGGGCGAGGAGGTGCAGGGCAGGGTGAGAAATTCCCTCCAAGGCTGTGGCCTGAGCTGCCCTTTAGTGAACAGGCTGGGGCAATGGGCCAGTCCCTCACACAGGTGGGCCAGTCCCTCACACACCTCCTTCCACCACAGCCTCCCACCCAGATGTAAAAAATGCGCTGATGTCGCTCCCTGCCAGCACCCAGCTGTATAAAGGACATCTGCCTTATGTCAGGAAACACAGATCCTTCTCCCATATAACACCTTTTACAGAGGCTGAAGGTGGAGCTGGGGAAGCACCTCTGGCTTGGCTGTGAATGTCATGAGGTAGATGTGCATTTAAAACAAAGAGAGTAGAAAACATGAGACCTTTGAGCTCGCTGTTATCGACTGAAACAGGAGAACGGAGTGAAATTCCAATTTTAATTTGAGCAGTGAGGCTACTATAGAGCTCATCATGTTTGCCAGTGCTTCTGTTCTGCTGATTGCTGATAGATATGCAGATCTTATTTAAATCACAGGATGGCAGAAGACAGTGAGGTGCTGTCACAAATCTAGACAGAAGGGTTATTAGGATTGCCCAAGAGCTGTTGGAGTGAATACCCAAAGAGTGCTGAGCTCTGTATATAACTTTATTTTCTTTTCTTCAGTGTGTCTTCTTAAGAAACATTTACCACCGCTGGCCCTCTGTCACATGGAAGAGGTGCTGCTTAGTTTGTATCACTTAAAACTGATAAACTGTCCACAAGCAAGGGATGCTTCTTTAGAGAGCCCTTTTTTTTTCAGATGGTTATGAAACAGCAATTTCCTTGTCCTTGCAAGATATTAATAGGGAGGAAGTTAGAGATATTTTATAAATATCCCATACATAGCCCATTTTTTATGCTCATTTCCTCTTTCCTTGCTCAGAAACTGTCTCAGGGTCACTTGAAGCTGTAACTGAAGATGCACAGCAGCTCTCCTCAGGCTGCCAGGCCTCCTGCAGGCTCAGATTTGCCTCCTGTGGCCACGCTCAGAGTGAATCAAATTCTTTCAGAACGAATAACATGCAGTCCTGGAAACGGTTGTGTGTAGGTATGGCAAATCAGATACGTCCTGAATATTTATCAGAGTAATCTGTTTGTTTTCTTGTGCTTGCCGTGCACAGCTACACAGGCATTTATTCCCCAGGGAGCACAATAGCTGGATGGGGATAGCAGAGATTGCTGTGATAGTGTGTTTGCAAATCGTGAGCAGGACAAAGCACTGAGGCCCTTTGAAGCTTCCCACAAAGGATTCAGCGTGTCTCAGTTAACCAGGGCAAGGGCTGGGGTCCGGCTCTGGGGGAGGGCTACGGCAGCAGGAGATGGAAGCTGGCTGGAGGAGATTTTTGGTATGAAGAAAAGCAGCTGTGAGCACACGGTTTGTTCAAATTCCCTTCCCAAGCACTGCTTCCTGCCTGCTGAGGAGGCACTTTTTTGTTTTGGAAAGGCTGAGTCAAGTCCCAATGTTACAGAACTGATGCTCCTGAGGTGGGTTTTGGTGCTGCATCTGGCTGAGCACACAGAGGAATCCCCTTCTCTCCACCAAACCTGTGCCGGCTCTCCTGCTCCACTGAGTGCTGTGTAGGAACAGGCTCCCATCCAAATAGGACCAGTGCTGATGCCAGCCCAGATTCAAGTCAGAATATAGGTCAGCCATGCTCCATCTCTGCTAAACATGTCCCTGAGGCTGCTCTCTGATTTCCAGCATCAAAAACAACAGTGTGGAAAGAACAATAGCAACACCAGGGTTGCAGGAATCAGGTTGATTCTGTTGCCTTTGGGAATTTTAACGCTGGGTCTGCCACAAGGAAAAAGAGTTGGGAGAAGTTGGGTGCAACCGCTCAGCAAGTCGCTTTGGATTTTAACTTTCTTTGTGTTAAAAGTGAATCAGTTTTCTACAACACTGAGTCTTTTTGAAGGTTACAGGCATTAATTCACAGAGCCATCACTGCCTTACTCAGAAAAGAACCTGTTGCACATCAGAATAGGTTTAATAACCTCTTTCCTCCTCTTGCAAGTCTCCCCTTCAATCAGAGAGAGGCAGTTTTGCCAGCCAGCTGACTGCCAGAATCTCCAGTGTATGGTTCTTAAAATGCAATACAGGAAATTCCCCAAATTTAAAAAATGTCCCAAAGGCAAGATTTGTAGGAAAAAAGCAGTAACTTCTGCTTCATTTGCACTTTTGCAAATCAAAAGAGGGGCCTGAGGGGTAAATTGCATTCCTTGTTTGTAATCCTGGTTTGCTGTGGGCCTGACTTAGGCTGTGTCTGATCCTTGAGGTCACATAGTGGCTTTAATTCCAGATTTGCATATGAACAAAGCATTCAGTGATGCTCTATGTTTAGGCATGACTTGCAAGCAGGCAACAAGTGGGGAATGTGCCTTCAGTGTGACCCTTCAGCTGCTGGTGCTCGCCTCTGGTGCATCCCACTAGAAATGAGATTGTGAGTTGTTGGTTCTCTTCATTCTGCTCCTTAGAGCCAGTCCTGTAGTAACAGCCTCCACAGGCCCACAGCTCTTGTCACTGCTCATGATGGAGTGCATGGAGAGAGAAAAAATTTCCCTCTGACCTCATGATTTCTTGGCTAAATCTGGCTGAGGGCTGGATGGCTGCACCCTCCTCAGGGCAACAGGCTGACAGGTCCCCACAGGTCTGAAGAGAAAACATCTGGTGTTCCTTTCCCTACTTCTGGGTTTTTCTGAGCTCTGCACGTCTTACTGTAGTTTTTAGGGCTGGAAACTTACTTTTGTTTTCTTTAAGAAGGAAACATTTGTGAATCTACTCTTGATTCACCTGTTTCTGAGGAGGTGTTTCTGTGGACTGTAAACTGCATCAGGCTGATGGAGATGTGAACCAAGGGGACACCTGCCAGCTCAGAGCTCCTGAGAGCTGCACTGGGCTCTTTCTCAGATTTCTCCTCTGATTTTAGCCAGACTATTCAGCTTTTCTTCCACAGTGTGTCCCTGTCTTCAAGGAGACCATCAGGTGGAAGAAACCCCAGAACCCAATCCCACCCCCACAGGCAGATTATGAAGAATTCATGCCTGAAGAGCACTTTGTGGGAATTGACTTTCAAGGCTGAATTATTGATGCATTGACAAACCTCTGCTTTCTTTTCACAGGGAAGGAATGTCATGAGAAGCAGACTGCTTAAAAACCCTACTAATCAGATAATCCTTGAACATGGTCCTGCTCCAGCCCTGGAAGTCTCCATATCTGCATGGATGTAGAGGTCTATTCTATGAATGAATGCACACTCCTACCTAAACCAGCACACAGACATTCAAATATATGTATATATTACAGATGTAATTCCTCCCGGTGTACAGTAATCCTGGTTTGGGGCATTTAGCAAAACTTTGATTTACTGTGCTTTAAATACTCTGGATAACATTCATCCCCAGATGGAGCACTGCTGTAGTTGAGCCAAATATCTCTTTTGCCTGTAGGACATCTGCTATTACACTTTCTTAACATGGAGAATGTTCATTTTTCAAGCAAATACTGTTCACTGTTAGGTAAGCATGTAGCTCTCCAAAATTCTTGTCAGGTTTCTTTGCTGTTTCTGACATCCTGGAGCAGAGGTTTGATGTATGTTCAATGGGTATTTACACTGACCTGGAGGATTTGCAGTTCTTGTAAAACATCTTGTATTCACCTCTTGCTTTTCCTCAGCTTTATGTTGGTAGAAGGCATAATATCCAACCTGGCTTCCAAAGTTTTTCACCTCTATTCTGCATTTTGGTGGAGCCTCAGCTGTTACAGCAGAGGGCAAAGAGCCTTGCAAGGGTAAGAGAAAGTGAGCAGGGTGTAAGAGTGGGGTGATCCTAGACAAGACATTTATCTTCTGAGCAGAAATGTTCAGGTGCAAGAAGCTTTAGCTGAAGTAAATATAAAGGCTTTAGGTTGTGTTCAGATTAAGACACTATTCATTCACCCAGCAGTATCAATGCTGACAGATCTGTGTAGCTGCAGGAGGATTTGTGCTTTATCCTGACACAGGCAGCACCAGCAAAAAGGTCAGCCAGTGGTCACACCACGGAGCTGAATGCTCCCACAGATTGCACCTTTGTGTCCCAAGGAGTGTTCTCAAGGTATGTGGTATCTACTTTTGAAATCCAGTTTTCAATAGGCAAAAAAAAAAATTAAAAAAAAAATGGATCTGAAGCATTTCTTCCTAGCCATGGCAGTTTAACATTGCTGGACTCAGTTCAGTGCTGTGAGTGTGCAGAGTGTGGGGAACACAGCTCGGGCTGTGCTGCTGGCAGCTGAGATAATCTAGTCCCGACTTGCGGTGGCTTTCTTGTTATGAAATCACTGGTACTGGATAAACACAGAACATCTGCCTTCCATCCCTTCTAACACCTCCTTTTTGGCTATAATTAAGTGCTCTCCGTGGCACTGATCTGAACTGCAGATTGTAAATGTGCAGGTGAGTGAAGACACCACCGAGCTCTGCAGTGAGGCATCAGGGACAGGAGTGATCCCTGCAGGAATCACAGAGGCACAAATTGTGCTGGAGACTCGCCCAGCTAATGGGATTACTGGGCAGAAATGCTGTGCCCTTCAGGAGCTGGCCTTCAGCCATGCAGTGAGGGGTCTCTTGGAACAAGCACTGCAGTGTTGGGGTGCAGCAAAGCCAAGGCAATGGCTCGTGGATGCTGGGAAGGGACTGTTCTGTCACTCGGCTGCTCGCTCCCACTGCCTCCCTGGAAGCAGCATTCACCTGTTCCTGCCCTGGGCCAGCCCACAGAGCAACACAAGAAATGAAAACAGCTCCACGTAAACAGAGAATAATTTCTTTTGGCCGTTTGCTCCCTGACTGGAGTTTCCCCAAATGTTTTGTTTTCACAGCTGATGGTTTTTGGGTTTGAAATACGTGTGAGTGTCTTTGGGACCTTGCATTGGATGTGGGCCTGCCCTCGTTCCAATTCACAGCAAAAGCCACGTGAACTGCAGCAGGAACAGGCTCGTTTTATGGCTCACAGCCTGGAAATACTCTTCTCAACACAGTGTGGCTTTCCAAAACTGGATGTGATCAACAGCATCACTGCAGTGTTTTGTTAGGTTAGATGGCCAAATAATCTGCAAAGAAGCCAAATACACTATATACTATACAAATATAGTATAACCATACTTTCCTTTATAGTTAGTAAAAAATGCTTTTAAAAAAGGGGTGAAGATTTGCCAAGCGTTCCTTGAGTTTTAACGAATATTTGCGGTTTAGAAGTTATTTTCTCTGGCTGGATTTGTAGATCAAACAGGAGAAAACCTACCTTGACTTAAAAGTCAAGGAAAAGTACTTGTCTTTTTTACTTATTTCACCTTTCAGCTCTGATGGACTTAAAAACAAAGCTCTGGTAATGTGTTTGTGTATTTGTCTAAACCCATAAAGATAATCTTAGCCCTCAAGGGCTTACAGTCAAAATCATATCTTTGCAGCTCCTTGGGTACAAAAAACCAGCTGAGCAGCACCGATGGGAGTATTGTGATAGTTCACCTCCACTGTACTTGCAGGGCTGATGTCTTAAAAAAACCCAGCTGGGCATGGATAATTAAATCTGTTGCTGCTGTCAGGTTTGTAGGAATGTCTTTCTGTTTCAAAAGCCTTTTACCAATTGCACCTGTAATCACAGAAGAATCTCTCAGTAAAGCCCCTCAGGCATGCAGGGAATGGAGAGGTGCACCCAGCAAGATGCTCTGTCTGATCCTATTCCTCCCCAGTCACTCTACTGACAAAGCTTTCTCACACTTGTGGGAAATGCTGATGTGGGAGGGGGATTCCGTGGCTCCCATCCCTCCTGACATTTTCAATGCATTTCCCAGGCCTGTTTTTCCATCCTGCAGTGTAAAATTAATTTTGATGAGATCTTGAGTGAATTAAACTGCAACACAGCGATCTCCTTGCTCAACTCATATTTGCTGTCTGCCTTATTTATGTTGAGAAGAAGCACTTGGGCATGCCAATTATCCTGTCATTTATTTGCCTTGTGCATCGAGCCTTTGGCTACTGGAATTAAACTGGAAAATACAATTAAAAGCATTAGCTGTAGCAGACATACAAAAAAATATCATTACATGCTTGACAATGTTCTCCTTCATATCGTTAATCCCCGCAGATCTACCCGTGCTATTAGATTTCATATACAGATTTTATTTTTCTTGGAAGACTACATTAATTGGAGTGAGCATTCCTGGTTGTATAAGGGAAGAAAAGGAAGATGTCACCAAGCTGGAAAGCCTCACCTGACTTTTCTTGGTGAGTATGGTCTAAACTTGAACTTGAATTGAGCAAATATTATTCAGGCTTCAAAATGTTTGCAGATAGCTGGACAGTTGTTAGGTAACATGTTTGGCTTGCTGCACCATGGAAAATATTTGTGTGTAAACTCAAATTGTTATGTAAACACAAATTTTTACATAAACAAAGTTGGTCTGTGCTGAAAAGCAGAGAGAGGCAGCTCAGATGGGATCTGGACAGATCCTTCCTCCCCAAACACCTCAGCAGGGAGCACGGACTTGAGAGCCACGCTGGTGATACCCTGCAAGGAGCAAACTTGGGTACTGAGAGTGCCAATATCACTCACTCTTCACTCCCAGGTTAAAACACATGATCAAAGAAAAGCAAAATTCTTACACAGAAAGTAGCTAAAGCAAGTTGGAAAGCACTGCTGCTGAGCACAGCACAGCACTGAAATGCCTGTAGGTCTTTCCCTGTGAAAATATTTTGGGGGAAAAAAGTTCCTGATAAGATAAGAAAACCTGAAATAGTATTAACAGTGCAAACCTAGGTTATTTGCCTTATCAGTGAAACTGAGAATCTAAGAATGCCTAATGCTAGTGCCTCTCAATCCACTGAGCTTTATGGCCTTCTTTATGGTAACAATATATTGTTAGTCATATAAATAGCTCACAAAACACTTTAAAAATATACCTCTTAACCTGTAGTAGAAACACACCATTGCGAGAAGACTTTATTGCAAAGACATCACAGAAATCCCTGTTACCCTCAGTTTAAACCTCCTCTCTACCTCTGGCTGCCACCAAGAAAGTATTTCCAAAGAAAACAAACGTCTAAAGAAACAAGGGCAGGAGAAATAGAAGGGTGAGAAAGAAAGACGAATCTGGACAAGTCCCACTGAGCGGTGACATGTCTGCCTCTCCAGTGAGGTGATGGAACACAGACAGGCTGGCACCTCTGCAGATTTAAAACAAACCAGGCTGGGAAAAGGTGACTTTTTCCTTACCCAGGCCCTGCGTTTCCAGCCCTGCATGCTGTGCTGCACGCAAACATGCTAAATACCTGAGACATTAAATCCCAACTGTAACAAAAAGCTGAAATTACAGCCAGCTAGTGGAAGAACGGCGTTTTTAAGAATGGTAGTGCCAGGAGCAAGATACCTCTGGCTGTGTGCTGTTTGCAACATTTTATCATTTCTTGTTAGTCCTGATAAAGGCTGTAAAAGTGTGTACAAACCAGGCAACCTTGCCCAGCTGGACTTGTTTCATTTCATGATTAGTGCTCAAGGGAGACCAGAGAGAAAACAGAAATGAAACTTTCTACACCCAGGGCAAACAAAACTTCAGATTCATAGGATACGTCAAAGCACATTAAAGTACTCTTTTCCTCAGTTGTAAGGGGTTTGGTTTTGGCTGGTGAGATCTGGATACCTCCAAGAAGGTTTTGCTAAAGGGCAGAGCCGTCCTGATTTGCACAAGATCCCAGCATTTCCCAAGATTTCTGTTGAGTGCTGCGAGGGCTCCAGGAGGGCACGGCTGAGTCAGTAAACAGGCAGGGCTTTTTGGCCAGCCTCCTTCCTTATGAGCTATCAGCAGCAGATTGTTTCATATTCCAAGCACTCTACTGAAACCACACTGGCTCATCTATTTTCAAACATTTCAGGGAAAGGGAAACAAGCTGAGTGGAGGGGTGGAGCAGATAAGCGGCAGTGTTTTTCTCTCCTTGGCTATGTATTTTATTGATATTGTGGAAAGCACCGGCTCTAAAAGTTTTGACCTAACCTACCTGTGTTGCAGCTTGACTGCTCAGAAAAGTACAGTAAGATCCCATATTATTTTGTTAGTTCCAGTCCCTGCTCTCCCTGCTCTGGTGTCAGAGGTTCCTTCACCAGCACGTTAGATGAAGCAGCCACAAATAATGTGGGCAAGTTTTCTAATCTGAGTTAGTTGTACCCCTATTCAAACTTCACTGACACAGCTTGAGAGATGCTCAGAGATGCTCACAGACTCTTCTGGCTGGGGCAGCAATTCCTGCTGCTGGGCTCTTGGGGCTCCCTCTCGGTCAGCTGTGGGCCCAGAGCTCCTCAGGACAATGTCAGTCTCTCTTGGATTCAGCAGACTGTAGTTAAGGTCCTAAACCAACAATATGTCAGTCATCTGATTTTTTCCTTACTGAATAGCTGAGTCTCCTCAGCTGTGAGGAGTGTAATATTTTCGGAGGGCTCTCCATGCTCCCCAGCCTGCAGCAGCTTGGTGTTGTAGCAGCAGTGTCAAGGAAGAAAAGAGCAAACCTGCTCAGTTACGGGAAGTGCCAGCCCTGGTGCCAGCCCGCTGGCTGCTGGTGTGTTTGTGTCCTAAAATCCTTGCCTGAATAAACACTGCTGACCCTGTGGTGAGCTGGTGCATTCTGCAGTGCCTTGCTCAGGAGACAGAAATTGTATGGATTGTATGCAGCCCCTGCAGCTGAGCACCAGGCTAGTGAATCCCAGCCTCTGGCTACTCCAGCTGCCTTCGGGAGNGCTAGTGAATCCCAGCCTCTGGCTGCCTTCGGGAACAGAAAAGGGGCTCCCCAGGCTGCTGAAATAGTTCTTCTGGTTAAATTCACAATCTCTTCCTTCAAGCCTAAATGAGGAAACGCCTGCATTGTTTTGCCTCCCCAGTTTATGAAGAGCTGGCCTGTGTCCAGGCGCTGGGGCAGCGATGACAGAAGGGGTGGAATTCCCCTGCCCCACCTGGAGCAAACAGCCACCCCTGCCCTGCTGGGGCTGGCTCTGCCCATGGGAGAGCTCCTGCTCCCAGGCCTAGTGGAGGCACCAAAGTTTAACCCAGCTGATCATCAACCCTGGCTGGCTTGGTTGCTTTTTAAACTCTCCTCTCCCCAAGCCCAATGCCTTCCTTCCCAGCCAGTAAAGATCCCCTGGCTCCTGAGACAGCCCTTCAGGAAAGGATGAAGTATTAACAGGAAAATCACCTTCTGCTTTAACTTGTTATTAGTCTGGAAAATAAATGACTTCAGAATTTCACTACGGATCCTGGCACAGATCAGCTTTTAATGATTCCTGTGCCCTGCTAGACTTGGAAGTGGAAAGATAGTTGGTTTTGCTCCCAGCTCCAGCTTTGGGAACTGAGTCTGGGTCAAGGTGAGCTGCTTGGATGTTTGCAAGAACAGTGTGGTGACTCCTGTCAGCTGGGACAAAGAGGTGCTGAGTTAACCCTGCTGCCCTCAACCCTGCAAACAAGCAAACAAGCCTGTTGAGGAAGCTTTAGGAGGAAGAGCACCCAGCCGTGTTGTCTCTGCTGCATTAACATGCAAACAGCAAACGGCTTTTTACAGCTCAGGAGATACTGGTCTGGGCAGCACAGGAGAGGTGACACGATAAAAATAAACTCCACTCAAGCTAAAGTTGCGTTTCAAAGTGACACTGAAGACTAAGTTAGAATTGGGATCTGCATTTTGAAGTGAAGGCCCAAAGAAATTGCATGAGTGGCTGATGAAGTAAGCCTATGAAGCTGCCTCAAGGTGATAGGCCAGGAGACTTGGTCAGATCTTGTTTAAACTCTGACACTCCCTTGGAACCTCAGTCAGGTGAGAAGATCACCAGCCCAAGAGATCAAGAGAATGACATTTATTAAAATAAATGGCCTGAGCCCTAATTTATGCCAATCTCATCATTTTAGCCTGACTAAAAGGACTGTTATCAATCTAGAGCCAGCCTATAGTCCTTAATGGAGTGGCTCTAGGCTTGTACTATGTCAATTTATATGTATATGTGTGAGTGTATATATACATATGCAGAAGTATAATTTATAGCAAGTAGTTTCTGAGAGTGTGCTTAAAAATATACATTGGCTCAGGCTAAAAACTTCTGTTTCACCAGCTTCAGCATATCACTTATGGCGAGACATGTTATTCCATAGGCCTTTCTCATGTTTGTACTCCTGTCTTTGAGTTTTCATAATTCTACTGTGGAGTTGGCCAACACCCAATTAAATCTGTGTCTGTGTCCAAAGAGACTCCTTGCACTCCAGATGTCCTGTCTGTAGGCCACCACTCTGGGGTTTAACATCAAATGTACAATGCGATCTCTGGTTAATCACACGGTATTTTAGCAGATCACACAGGACCTGAACCCAGCAGCTGGTTCATGAGCACGCACTGTGCCCTGGGCACAGAGAAGCAGATTTCCCCTGGGTACACTCCCACGCCCTTCCGCCTCTGCAGACTGGAGACATGCACGGGCAGCTACAGCAAACCCGGGTCACTGCACGCACCCCAGCCAGGTCCCAGGACCTGAACTAACAGCGAGATCACCTGAAAAACACCCTTACGGTGTGCCAAGGGCTGAATGATTCATGCTGAGGAACCACAGAATGTTCGGGCTGGAAGGGACGTTAAAGCTCATCTCTTTCCACCCCCTGCCATGGGCACAGACAACTTCCACTAGACCAGGTTTCTCAAAGCCATGTCCAACCCAGCCTAGGACACTCCCAGGGATGGGATATCCCTGGCATGGAATGGTTAGGAAGTGCTCGTTTGGTTGTTTTGGGGTTTTTTTTGCAAGAAATCTGAGTAATTCCCCATTGGCATGACTTTCCTGCCTTGTTCATGCATGAATTCACAAGTCATGGCTGGGCTGCCCCAAATGTTCTGGTGCAGTTCCCACAATAACACTTCCCATTTGACAGTGTGGCCTCAGAAACTGCTGCACCAGACTTTGCTTTACACGCTCCCTCTGCTGGCTACACTGCAAATTATTGTCTTTTAATTAAAAACCTCAGACTGGAATTGGATTGTCATGACATTACTAGGTTAACAGTAAGAATTCCCTTTATTCCTCCACCACACCCTGAATCCCAGCTCTCAGTGGCACTGAGTGTACTGCACCTGTCCTGATTCTGGCACAGTGTTGGAGGGAGAGGGAATTTTCTGTAACATCAATTACTACTGCTGATTTAGGTCTCTTAATATAAAATTTATTCTCTCCTTTAACAAATTTTGCATCTCCTATACCCCAGACTGTCTTATGATGGGAAGTGCTGGGGTTTGTTGAGATGCTGCTTCAGAAATGAATAGTTGTTGTAATGGAAGTGTTCTCTGCATTTTATGAAGTCAGAAAAAGTTATTAAAAATACTGTTTCTGTAAAAACAGCTTTAAAGGAGCCATTGCAGGGTTTCTTTTTCTGGTTTTCTTTTGCCTGTGTTCCTGCTGAATAGTTGATAAACCCTTCAAAATGCTGTTGGAAAATAATTTTGAAACAAAAGCTATGTTTTGTTGGGGTAAATTTAGTCTTACATTATTGATATGCTGTCAGCTTTTTAGACATTTAGAAAAGAAAGAAATGCCATTGGATTAGTGCCAGAAAAACTGGAAGTAAGAACAAGGAGAAAACGTGTGTCTCCCCTGAGGATGGACAAAACAAAACATGGCTCAGCTCCAAAGAGTTTTTGAAGTGTGAGGCAAGGAGCAGCACCCAGCCAGGTGGGATGCAGCAGGATTTTGGGATCCAGCTGTGTCAGGCACACCTGGGTCAGGCACAGCCAGCTCCAGCTCCAGCCAGGCATGGGATGTGGTCACAGCCACAGTCGGCTGAGGGAGGCACTGCCCCAGCCTTGCCAAGCCCTGCACAGTCAGATGTTTTATGATATCTGAGAAAACATGACCGGAAAAAATGTTCTATAAAGCCCAGCCTGTTTTTAATTCATTCAATTTAATGCATTCCATTTAATGCAAGCAGGAGTATGACTCTTGCTGCCTTAAAAAATAGGGTTGTAAGGCCTTTGAAGCTTTTTTTCCCCACCACTTTTTTCAGAAGGAGAAAGGCTTTGTGTTCTGTGAAAGGCACAGGAGCTTGCTGGTCAAAAAGGGAAACCCCCCACACTAGGATATTTCAAAAGCAATGCTGCTATGATCAATACATGGGAAAGCAGGGGTGGAAAATGGGTTACAGGTCAGAAAAAAAGAATATAAAAGGAAGGCAAACAGGAGTGAAAAAGGAACCTGGACTTTTGCTGGCTGAACCAAATTTCAAACATCCACATAACCTACAGACACATAAACATGTGTTTATACATCAGAATGGAGAATGCGAGCTCTGCTGTTTATCCTGATAAAGAACAACAGCACCAGCAGGTGTGGTCACCATTATTTATTTGGAAGAAATGAAGTTCAAGGAGGTGACCCTCACAGCCCATGGACACACAAACGAAAATCAAACTGGAAATGCTCAGAAGTACATAATCAGTGGTCCTGGGAAGAATAAAATAAACCACAGGTATATTTCACTTTATTTATTTGTTCTTCATTTTGATAGCACATCTCAAATCACACTTGGTAATGAGATCTTACAAATCTTTCCCCTGCTCTGGGACAAAAAGCAAAAACCAGTCATGCATAAGGTATTGAATGCATTCACACCAAGTATGTTGTATGTCCGGGTTTTGAACATTATAAATATGAGAACATTAAACCAGCTGGTTTTGGTTTTTCTTTTTTAAACAACATCTTTGTTACAGATCATAGCAGCTTAAAAGGTTGAACTCAAGTTTACCTACTTCCAATATTTTTATTTTTAAAAGTTTCTAGTAAAGTTTGGTAAGAGATTAAAAAATAGAGAGGCCCAAACACTACAAAATAATGTTTTTAAGTATTTCTATTTAGTTTGTAGGGCTTAAAACTCACAGTGGCTGTTCTGCTTTGGCTGGGAATGCAGTTCTGGAATTACTTAGATGAAGGTTAGGAAATTCAACTTATTTGTGATTTTTATGCATCATGAAACTTCCTGAAAGAGGTCTGGGCTTCCAGAAATGTTGAACACCCATCCTTTAAGAGGTCCTCAGCTAGGGAGACAAAATCTCCATTTATTCCTGCAAACATTAGCCAAAATACTGGGGACCCACTAATACAGTTCTCAGGTCTATGAAAGCAGGATAAGAATGCTATAGGTTCTCTTATGCAAGTTGATTTTTTTTTTTTAAGCTTTCATCTAAATGCTTTGATGGCCACCAGGAACAAGATATTTTTGTAATCGAGAGGTAAAGTCTAATCGTAGAAGGGGAAGAAAAGCTACCTACAAAAGGTATCTAGCCATACTCATTGATTTAAGGAAAAGATAAGAAGACAAACTTATTGAGTATCTCCTCTGAGAAGACTCTACCATGCACAGGTGAAATATTGCTACAAACATTTGCTCTGATCCTACAACGTGCAAAGTGCCCTAAACTGCTCTGTGAAATAACCAAGGGATGAAGGTGCATGATACCCCCAAGGAAACACTTGGAGATGTAGGAAAACACAGGAACAAATCCAGGTGTTGTAACACGGATTAATCTTAATCCCTTTCTATCAGGCATCTGCTTTCTGTAACCCTGAGTCAGTTCCTACGAGCTTGTGGCAACACAGCTGGAAACAACCCTAAACTTTCAATTTGGGGCATGGGAACTGTGTGCAAAGGAGAACAGAGCAAAGGAGGAGGAAAGCTGGGTTAGGATTAACACTCACTTCAAGGTTTACATCGAATTTGATCAGTGTCTCGTGCGGCTGTGCGCTCAAGGTCTTTTTAGAGCTTTTTTCCCTCTTTTTCAGAGGAAAAGACCTCTTTTTCCATGTTGTAGGATTCCTCGGCTATCTCTGCGGCTATCAGGTATTAAACCATAGAGCTGCAAGAGCAAAGTAGCCCAGATGCTCTGACAGAAGCAGTTAATACTGTACATCACATCCACGTGGTGCTGTGATCTCGGGTATCGCACCAGGCTGCTCATGGCTCTGTAAACACGTTCACTCCAGTTATGAACTTACTACCATTTCTTGTGCC
Organism: Dryoscopus gambensis; assembly: GCA_013389985.1. Lineage (NCBI taxonomy): Eukaryota > Metazoa > Chordata > Aves > Passeriformes > Malaconotidae > Dryoscopus > Dryoscopus gambensis. The sequence goes on along the minus strand of WEIT01015113.1, from coordinate 35,560 downwards.
AAGACTTTAATGTGCTTCAGTGCATGAAGGAAATTTACAACTGACTCCATGAATATATATATATATATATTCCAGCTCTCCCTTTCATTTCAGTTAAAAAAAACCAGCAGCAATTATATTTTAGGTTCATAACAGATATTTATAACTTAGATATAAACAAATGCTGAGCTAAAGCTTTGCAGAAAGCTCTCAGGAAAACTTAATTATTATAGGATTTATAGGAATATTAGCCATTTTTTTCCAGTATTAGAGTTATGCTATCTTTTAATTACAGCGAGTGGATATAAATTACATCTTTTCTGACATGGGTTTAGTCTTTAAGTGGGAAATTCAGGAAGAAGCCTGCTGTTATAACTCAGTATAGCCATTTTTTTTTTTTTTACTGTTTTAGTCATAGTTTAAGGTAAATGTACCTGTCTCCATATAAAGGGAAAGGACTCTGGAGCAGATTAGTAACTTGTCTTTTGAATGGACATAACTTTGGTTGCTGTCTGTTTAAAGCATACAATCTATGAAGTTGTGTTTATTGGGAAAAGGAGGAAACGGTTTAAATCCAGATAAAAAGTTTGAATTCTTCTGCAGCGTTAATCAAGTTTCTTGATCAAAATTTATTCTGACTCAGACTGTCACTTGGCTGCTCGAATTCCACTGAGTCTTTGTAAATGCTAAATGGAAGAAGAATCTGGGCCACTGTTGAAAAAGCTTTGCCTTGTGATCTCGGTGTGAACTATGCTGGGAATGAGTTTTGGCCTGCATGACTGAGCCGACATCCAGGCCTTGTCTCATTAATAGCTTTTCTTAATACACACAACCACCTTAACAACCTGATGTTTCTAGGAAGCTGTGATTCAGCAAAGCCATTCTCCTACTTAATTTAAATCCCAGTGAAAGCGGACTGCTCTGTGTATATTTTAAATGTTAGAAGGCAGTTTGATCTACCAGTACCTGATGGGTTTTTTTGAAGAACTTTTCAGAATCCTGCCATAAGGAATGCTTTAATGCATTTGCCTTTGCCATGACCTCCAAGGGCCAAGAAGCCTCACCTTAGGGTTCCTGACAGGAACCAGGACAGAGGCGAGCAAACTGCTCAGCAGGACCTGAGCCCAGCAGCATCCCTGCTGCGGGACAGGCTGCGGGACAGGCTGCTCTGAGCCAGCTCTTGGGAGAAGGATGGAAAGTCAAAAACCATGGGAGCTTCTGAGTGCCTCTCAGTCACATTCACATCCGTGTGCTTTGCCCAAGCCTGACAATTCAGCTTCACAGCTCCTTTGTGAGGTAGGAAATTACTACTCCCTCCCTTGCAGAAACAGGGTGTAAGGAGATGATTTTGTTCTCCTGGGGTCCCACAGGAAGTCTGGTTAAAGCTCAGGACGAATTTAATCTCCCACTCTCTCCTCTGTGCCTATGGGCTTTTGACACCACCTTCATTTCTGCAAGCTGTGAGCAGCCTGGACAATAGACAGGCACAAAGTGGTTTCACTCCCCTGCCCTGTCTGTCTGAACTTTACAAATGGGCTCAAACTGTACAGATTTGCTGCCCAGTAGCGAGATCACCTTACCTAGAGCAGTCTATAGGACAGACAAACTCAGCTGCAAAGCTCAGATTTAAATCTTCTGTATAGATTGGGGCCCAATTCTGTTTGCTTGCTTCCCTCCTTTCATGAAGCAGGAAATAGAGTAAAAACTACAAGCACAAAAGAAAATTCAATGAACAAAAACTTCCACTATTAATTACAAACATTAGTGCAAACCACACAGCAGATTATTTGTATTAGGTCAGTATTTTCTGTAAGGAGGTCGTACAACTGAGGCTTTAAACACAGATGAAGTCACATTCTTTAGCCAAATAAGTAGTCAGCTTTGAAGGTCACTCACACAGGAAATCTGGATTCTGCTGCTACACATAATATTTTATATTACCTATTTGTGTATACGCTATCATACTTTTTATTGAAAATATATTTAGTCCTGTACTTTTTAAAAATGTAAATAATTAAAAGGCAGTAAAGACCAAATTCCAAAGCTGAATTACAGGTTTGGCTAAGAGAGTCGTCTAGCATCGTTTTAACTGTCTAGAAGAGCTTTCTAAAAAATATTTTAAAAAATTTAAGTGAGCCGTTTGTCTGTGGCAAAAAGCCAACACCTAAATCCATGTTTGTTATTCAAATGCATGGCCCTGCTGTCCAAGGTGAGTGTTCTCACTGTGACATCAGATGCTCAACACTGCTGTAATCTAGCTCACATTTTTACATATTCAGAAGTAGATGCAGGTGTTAGGCTTTATCTCACATCACTTGAAAGCCAGGGCCTTTGTACCTAATTAAGAGTCAAACCTTGAAAGTTGCAGCCAGGTAAGAATCGTGCACGAATGCTGATCTCCCTGCTCAACATGTGTTACGTTTGGCAACAGCCATCTGGGAGAAGGTGGAAAAAAACCTGAGGTTTGAAAAAAATACTTCTCAAAATACTTTACTGGGCAAGGCCAATGGAGCTGGAAAATGCTGCGGTTAGTGGTCTGCACCCCCAGCAGCTGCAGCCGAATGGTGAAGTCAGAATTCGGAAAAGTGCACTTTCTGACTGTTTGCTCTTCTGCCAGAACAGACACCACAGCGGGGCCCTCCCTTCAGAGGTTCTCATCCAGCCACTTGATGTAGCTGTTCCTGGTCTGCACGCCGGCCGAGAAATCCGTGGGCCACACGGTGAAGATCATGCAGCCGTGGAAGCAGTCGCGGAAGTGGTCGAGGGTGACGGGCACGCCGGCGCGCTCCAGGCGCCGGGCGTACATGGCGCCGTCGTCGCGCAGCACGTCGTTCTCGCAGGTCAGCATGTAGGTGCGCGGCTGCCGCGCCAGCGTCGCGTCGTCCGCCAGCAGCGGCGCCGCCCGCGCGTCCAGCAGCGCCGGCAGCTGCTCCACGATGGCCGCCGTGCCCGTGGTCTGCACGACGGGCTGGTAGTTCTTCTTGAAGGAGGGAGGCAGCAGCGACGTCCAGTTGAGGCGCGCCCGGAAGGAGAGCGCGCGGCCGACGTTGAGGGCCGTGTGGTTGTTGACGAGCAGCTCGTGGGCCAAGTCGTAGTTGCCGTGGAAGTAATCGATCCAGTAGTTGATCATGACGTGGCGAGGAAGCACGGGCATGTTCATGTTCTGCTGGTAAGAGGGTGTGTTGAAGTCAAACGCCTGGAGGACGGGATAAATCAAGGCCTGCAGTTTCGGTCTGACGGTCAAATTCTCTTCTTTGCTAAGCTGTGTGAGAAATGCAGGACAGAATTAAGATTACAAAGAAAATAAACGTGTATCAATGCGGAACTTTAGAAAAGCAAACATTTGGTTGACAGTTTTAGAGTGAATTCTGCTCTTATACAGGTAATGTGGCTGTTTTGTCTTAAGTACCAGCAGCCTGATCTTTTTCTCGTCTTGTAAGATGGCCATTCAGGCAGACCCAGCATCCTGTTTCCAACAGAAATCAGTGATAGAAGTTTACTGAAGGGAGTAAGAAGAAAAAAAACCATGTAAAGTGGTATTTCTTTAAAACAGTGCCCAGTTGAACAAGTGGCAACAGAAGGATTTCCTGAATCAAAGGATCTACTCTTGCTTTTAAGAGCTTTTCATGGATTTTTCTTCCATGAATTGATCTGGGGTTTTTTTTCAGCCAATGCAGATTGCTGGCATCCACAATTTCTTCTAGCAAAGACTCACCTGGTGCAGAAGCACCTCCCTGTGTCTGATTCAACCCTGCCAGCTGCATTTGAGTCTATCAACTATACATTTGGTGCCCCCTGACTGTCTTACTGGAAGAGTCAGCAAACTCTTTGTTTCATCTTCTACACAAGATACCCAGTGCCCTATCATGTCTCATCNGTGAGAAATGCAGGACAGAATTAAGATTACAAAGAAAATAAACGTGTATCAATGCGGAACTTTAGAAAAGCAAACATTTGGTTGACAGTTTTAGAGTGAATTCTGCTCTTATTCAGGTAATGTGGCTGTTTTGTCTTAAGTACCAGCAGCCTGATCTTTTTCTCCTCAAGATAGCAGACCCAGTATCGTGTTTCCAACAGAAATCAGTGACAGAAGTTTCCTGACGGGAGTCAGAAGAGAACAAAACAGGTAACGTGGNAGTGGTATTTCTTTAACACAGTGCCCAGTTGAACAAGTGGCAACAGAAGGATTTCCTAAATCAAAGGATCTACTCTTGCTTTTAAGAGCTTTTCATGGATTTTTCTTCCATGAATTGATCTGGGGTTTTTTTCAGCCAATGCAGATTGCTAGCATCCACAATTTCTTCTAGCAAAGACTCACCTGATGCAGAAGCACCTCCCTGTGTCTGACTCAACCCTGACAGCTGCATTTGATTTGAGTCTATCAATTATACATTTAGTGCCCCCCGACTGTCTTACTGGAAGAGTCAGCAAACTCTTTGTTTCATCTTCTACACAGGATACCCAGTGCCCTATCATGTCTCATCTTGTTTAAAAAGAATTATACATCAGGAAATCAAATTAGGAATGCTCTTCCCAAAACATGGTACTGTCGCATTTATCAGTCCTCAATACTGAAACTTTCATTGTAATTGTCTCTTATTAATTTTTCCACCCTAATTCAATACTGCAAGGTTGTCATGGTAATTAGTTGTCTGGACATGGTATCTGCTTTCTTATCACTAATGGTTATGGCAATAGGAATAAGTTAGTAATAATAATATTTCATTCAACCGTGAAAAATATTTTTACTTGCCTCAGGCTTCCTTTAAACTCTTTACTAGATCAAATTCAGATTACATTTAAACTGCAGATACACAAAAGAAATTTCCTTAAAATTGCAAAATGCTACAGGAAGACAATTTAACAGAAGAATTAAGCTCCATTTACTGTATATTTTGTCTTTCATTAGTATTTGAAAGAAATAAAAGCGTATTTCCAGAAACAATTACCTAAAAATAGGAAACGATATTAATAAATTACACCTTCTTGGAAAAATAAGGAGCTCACCAGCAAAATGGGTAAAAAAAAGGTCATTTAGCTACTTGCTCTTAAACTCTTGTCCATAACAACTTGTGACTGTAGTAACACATCACAACCTATGTGATGTCTATAGTGACTGAGTCACATTACAGAAGAAAAATGAGCAGATTCTGGCTTTCTACCATTCCGCTTTTAGGGGTGGCACCTCACCTGGTAATGGTGCAGCACAAAGAATCTGCCAGCCTCCCTGAGCTGGGCTGTTGCAGTGCAATACAGAACACACAGTGGATGTTACCTGCTGGCACACAGCAGCTGCCAAATTCCCTCCTGCGCTGTCCCCAGAGATTGCAATTCGACTGGGGTCCACTGAATACTCAGCTAAGACATCAGGCTGCAGGAAATGCTTTGTTGCACGAAGAGCATCGTGGTACTGCTCAGGGAAGCACACCTTGGGCACCAGCCTGTATCTGCAAAAGAAAAGGGATGAGAAACAGTTCTTACCTCTGCTTTACTGCACTGATGTTATTGTACCTCTCCTTTAGGATTCACAGGTGATATCAGATCGCCCTTACTGGAACTAAATATTTCATTAGGATAAATACCGCAGAAAAAGTAGGAGGTGTGTAATATGTATGTAAGACTTAATCTTATAATTAATGCTCTAATTTGGTAATGAATGTTCAAGCGTGGTAATGAACTGCAGGTGGGAAACTTGAGTAATTTTATCAAGTGGTTGGGTTTGCAAAAGAAAATATTGAAGTTGACAATAAAGATGGGAACACTACCAATCAAGCTGGAATCACTTAGGTAATGTATTCAGCTAGTCAAGAGGTTTGTTTGCCTTGGAATTGTTCAGCATGTTAAAAAAGCAGCCCTGCTTCTCTGTTGTCTGGCAGTCTTCTGCTCTTGAGGGAAAAACAAGGCTTAAAAGAGAGGACTGGAACAATGGGAGATTGTGAGAGCAGCAGGAAACTGCCAGACCCCACAGTGTATTCTAAAATAATTAGAAACCCAAATGAATTTCTGATACCATTCCAATTTGTTGCAATTTTAAAAGGATAAAGGTACCAGACTGGTATAGAAAATTACTGTCCAAGTTAAAGCTTTATACAAAAGCCACTAGCAAAGGAGAAGCTAAAAGAACTACGTTACAGATTTCTAATACCTTAAAGTGCTTGATCAGTTTTAGATTACTCACTCAACAGAGACAACAACAGCGTTCAGAGATTCAGCCATGATTCTGCAGAGATTGTTGTAAAGGCTTGTTCCTGGAAGCGAAGGACATGGTGTTAGGGACATGTGAAGCAATAGTCACAAAGCTGTCCCTTAGCCTTCTCAGAAAACATACAGCCATCACACAAATATAAGCAAAGTAAATGAGATCAGCCTGCAGCTGATCAAGTGTCAAATCCATACTACAGCAGAGGGAACGTAATTCATGTCTTCAGAATCCTGCAGTCTAATGATTCCTTCCTCATCTGTTTCTTGGTGACTTCAGACATGTCATTTCACCCACCTATCACAATTCTCTCATTTGGGCAAAATCTAAGGTACCCCGTGGTTTGGGGGCATTAACAGCCAGAGAGAGTTACTGCTGTATGAGTCACTGCCTGGTTCATTTTATTATAGCACGCATTGCTTTGATTCAAGTGAGTTGTCCTATTAATGTCAGCTGAGCTACTCATTTAAGGGAGGATTAATCACAGCTATCCTATTTATCAGAGGACTGATCATCTTTAATTTTGTTCCTTTCCAGTTACTTAATTGTTGGTTCCCAGTACTATAAAGTATACTAGGACTATAAACGTTTTCTAAAATATTCAGTCTTAGAAGTTAATATTTAGGTGTAGCAATTGTGTCTTTAACTTCTGCACCTTGGACTCAGGGATACATCTGACACAGCCAAGCTATAATCATCCTGACAAAGTGCAGCAATTTAATACAAACTTTTTGCACAATGGGAGTCATATGCAAACTATTATAGAACAAATGATGCAGGCAGGAGGTTAACAAATATCTCTCAGGCAGGTCTAAGAAAACCCATCTCAAAGCACAATTCCTCTGTAGGAAGAGAAGTAAAATGTTTAACTGCTACAGGGCACAGGACAAAGCAACTGGAATTTCCGGAGGCATGTGAAGGCCAGATTTTAGTTATTTAGGAACCTAAATCTCACTTAAATCATGGTCTAAATCACTTTGACATCCAGAGTCCAAATGCAATCAATACAGTCTGTGTTTTGCATCATTTTGTAAAATTCCATTAATGTTCTTTTTCTATGAAGGAAGCTGTAGAATGCATCAGGGCCGTCGGGATGTCATGGGAACACTGGGGAAGGAAAAGAGAGAACACTCCTCTCCGATCTGGATCTCAGAGCAGCCATAGGAACCACATGCCCTTTCTCCTCCCAAGGCTGTTTTCCTCCTGTACGATGTGGAAGCAATCAGTGGTTACCTTATCACTGCCTATAGCTGTACCTCGCTTCCTCTGATCATATTTGTGGTTTCCAAGTTAACTGGAGTAAACAGCATTAATTTTCAAGGTAATTATGCTAGTGGTGGTTGTAGTCTCTAAGGAGCAACCCTAAGAGGAACCAATTTCTACCTGTTTCGCTCACGCTCCCGCTGTGTGTGCTCAGCAGTGTGTATTCCCAGGTAGGTGTTATTTAGGAACCAAACATTAGCACGGCTCTTACATGCAGTGTTGATCAGCTCACTCTTCTGCTAATTATTCTCTGAAAATGGGGCAAACCCATGTAATTTCCTTACATGTAGCCACTGGAACCTGATCACCAAGGACTGACTTTTGCACTTTACCTCAGAAAGTGAGGGACCGGCCAAAGCAGCCCACCCAGGCATCACAGAAATTTAATCAATAAGCTGTTTTTTCCTCTCAGGGTATAACAAAATTAACCTTTTGGTCCTTTTACTGCTCACACGCAGATAAGATATGCATTTCTGCTGTGTGTTCATGATATTTTTCTCCCTCTCTCCTTAGACTTGATCCACCAGAGTGGAGACAGTTACTCCTGAATTCAGGTACATGTTAGCAAAATTGCCATTCCTGGCAGGAAAAAGAACTTTTGGCTTTTCCTGCCAGGAGAAAAGCAGACTGGAATCCTATTTAATTACTGGCAGACACCTACTTGCACTTGCCAAGGCCCAGCCCCCTCCGTGGATGTAAACAACGCTGCGCTTGAGGCTTTCATCTCCCTTCGCGGGCGGTTCAAACACTCTCACTTCCACACCGTCAAAAACAGCATCCGTGATTTTAATGTCTTCAGAGGAGACATCCTGCAGCTTGTCAAAGGTGCAAATCAAATAATTCAGAACTATCAAGTGATGGCTGAGTCTCAGATAGTGAATCAGGTGACACTAGTGGGGGGAAAAGAAGAAAAGAAATTCCTGTTACTTCAGAGCATATCAGATGCTACCTCACTGATGTTTAATGCAAATGCCTTCAAAGGGCAGGTCCTACACGATTCTTGCAATATTCATTGGAAAATGAAATATTATCAAGAACCTCTAATGCTTTCAAAGCTGTATTAAAACAAAACACTGTCCATAAAAGATGTTTTGTGGTCAGAAACAAAGCAAACCACGAGCACTTCGTGGATCACAACCATGAATGAGCACTCGGATCCTCTGAAAGATGCCTCGGAAGGGGACAAACCTCGTGTTCCACTAGGGGACCTATGAAGCTCTTCAGACGGGTGCCAGCAGAGGGCAATACTACACAGGCAACGTTTTTTGGTGGAGAAGTATCAAAAATGCAGATTATTTCTCTTGTTCCACCCGAAAGCCTAAGTCTTTCTACTTCCAAATTAAGAAAAATTCCCAAGGAATTTTGGAATTTGGAAATTCTGCAAAGAAATTTGGAAACAGGAATAGTCTTTAAGGAATATAATGGTGTTTTTTGGCTGGTCTGTGTTTACCTGCTGAATTGAGAAGGATCTGAAATACAAGCCAAGAACAACAGTAGGTTAATGACACCTTTTTTCAACCCCAGAGACTCAAGTGTGCTACTTTTTTATGTGAGTAAAAGACTGAAATGGAAGAATGATCCGATCCTTCCATCTCCTTATGGTAGAAGGAGACAGATTTTATCCCCTTTGGCTATCCAGGACTTCTACTTTCATGTTTATTTTAAAAATTTTTCCCTGACTCGATTAGAAACCTTTTTCTCCCAGCAAACAGTGCTGGGATTTAAGGCACTCCTCCACTTGAAATGGTCATGACCTGCTCCCCACCCATGACCCACACACTATTTGTACTGCATACCTGTTTCCATGCCCTGAAGGGTGCACGAGGGGTGGCAAAAGGGCAGCCAAAGGACTGCAGGGACTACAGTGTCCAGACTGACCATCTAAAAAAAAATAGTGGAGGTCTTTCCCCTCTTGCAAAATTAATCTCTGTCCTAGTGATGAAGCTCAGAAACCGGATAACTGGCGAAGCCTTTTGTACAACTTTCTCAGTCAAGGCAAGGGAGTTGGGAGGTAAAATTAACACAAATACTTAACATATACCTGTAGGAACAACTACCATTGGGAAAACTGGGAAAAAAGGTCAGCCGGGACCTTTTATTTCATGGCCAGGTACCAAATACTTGGAACAAGCGGTGTCCTGTTGCATAGGGCTTTTCTACACGTGCCCACGTTGCAGTTTGAATTCTGCCAGTCCCAAGAGTGCAGTGCAACCTGCTACAAAGAATTCAAGATACTGACATAGAGCGAGCAGGGTCACCCAGGTACTGGTCTAACCACATTCACCTGCTGAAGAACAGATAGCTGCCAGTTTAATCTGTACAAAATCTGCACACACACCCCTCCAGAATAAAAGCAAGTTTTGAAGCATTCAGCATCCTCTCTGACAAAGATCTGTCTCCTACAGCTGCAACCTCTTACATGTAATGTTTTTTCTCTGTCCTAATTAGTTTGAATGTTAAAAAATTTGAAATATTTGCTTTCATTCAGGTGCTCTACAAAAAAAGCCCTGCACAGCTCCCACTGCAGACTGCTGTAGAAAAAAGACAAGTTTGATATTTAAAAAAACCCAAAAAATCCACGCCAAATACAATGGGCTGTTATGTGACCTGGGAGAGGAATACACTTCCAAAACAAGAATTTACAAAAATTACTTTCTTTCTTGCTTTAACTTGTGGTAACATCACCCTGCTGAGATGGTTTGGTAGGAATCCAAACTTTAAAATGTTTGCTGCTTTTTGGGTGGAATATCATTTCTTCATACGGCAAGTCCTTTCTCTGGGAGAAGAAACACACAATACCCACCTGGCAGGAAGAAATGCTGACTTCACAAGGCTGTTTGCATCTCTGAGTTTCTGCCCATGTTTTTTTCCCACTATTACTTAAAATTCCCACAGGAAAACCCAGGACTGGTTTGGAATCTGAAGAGCAATACGTCTATTAATAGTCTGGCACACGAATTGTTGGGCTGCCACCAATGTAACCACATAAAGGTCTGATCCTCCCTGTGCCCTGTGGAAGTTCCCAGGGGAGGTAACCACTGGGAAGCAGTTTTAGAAATACCACTAAAGAAAATAATGGTTTTGTAGATTGTATTTAGCCTGACTGTGCTGCAATAGACATCTCATTTTTGTTTTCTCCCACTTTAGTTTGCATTCTTTGTAGACAAGATTACCACATGTTCCCTGCAATTGGGAATGTTTTGTTTCCAAGGCTAGTTAGTGGTGTTTACCAAGAAGTGTTTTGCCCTGTTCTTCAAACCACAGAGCACCCTGGCTGACTGCAGGCTACCGTGCTCTTTCATGCCTATTTCTCCTGTAATAGACCACTCTTTCCAAGAATCTGTAATCCTGGAAGAGATGCTTTCCACATCAGGGCACAAAGGCAACAGTCCTAATTATTTATCAGACATGGGCAGGTTTTTTTGCCAAGCATTTATCAGATAGATTGTTGTTAGTCAATCTGCCTAATTAACGTATTGGTTTGTTATTTACCAGGCATCGGGACTGCACTTTCTGCTGGCAAAGAGCCAGTCTTGTCCAAAGTTGTCACAAAAAATCTTTTTCTCTCGTTAAATATTAAAAAAAATACATCGTATCTTAGCAGCCTGTAACAATACTCCTGGCAGAAGATGGGGTTGGCCAACTCTCCTCTAGGAGTGCCTTGCCACTCAGAGGGCGGCCGTGCCCATCCTGATGCCTGTTCTTCCCTGTGCCACTTTCTTGTGGTGCCACTGGAAGCCTCAGAGCATGATCTTGCTGCACCAGCTCAGTACAAACCAAGCAGAGCCAGAGAAACATTAAACTTCAGCCATGGCATCATCTTACTGATACCCCAAGGCAGGAAAGAGGGAGCAGGGGAAAGGATGGGACCAGCCCTTTTGGCAGCAGCCCACATCTGGATTGCCTTAAATCCAGTATAAAACTGGAACTGCTCATCTCATATGAGCAATAACGGGTTTGATCTTTGCTGGTAGTTGTGATTTTTACAGCCCTTTCAGTTACAACCTGCAGGGCTGCTGCAGGTTATCCAATGTAACACAAATATATTTGGGAATTATGTGTATGTGAGTGTTTGTGGATGTGGAACAGAAGAGAAGAGAAAAACTGTGATGTTCTCTGGTGAAAAGGGAGAGCAGACAGTGCTGTAATACTAAAAGCCAGCAGAAAGGAAGAGAGAGCATAAGGAAAAGGGGGAGGTAAAGAGACTACAGGGAAAAAAGAGGAGATAGTATAAAGATGAAAAGCCTGTGGGCAACTGGCCCAGAACTGCTGTGCCAGCCACGGGCACGGCACATAGCTCGCTCTGGGTCACAGCTGCAAGTCTTCCCACTACACCAAAAACTCCTCTTTCATCAGGACATTCCCATGACTGAGATTTTAGGGTAAGGACTATGCAGGGACTCACTAGAGACTGAACCGTTCAAGACTGACACCTTCCTTCCGGTAAATTCTTTGATAAGGGGTGCCAGATACTGAAAGATTTAATTGATGTAGGAGAAGTTTTTCAGTAAATGGAGAAATGATTCAGGGCTGTGATAAAAAGCAGGTAGAATGAACAAAGTACTGCACCAGTGAGGCACCATTACTTCACCTTTAATCACCAGTATCTGTCCCTAAATTATATGGATTCTTCTACTGGCTCCTCACCTGGTAATTTCATCAAGAATCCCACCTCCCTCAAGGACTTGAATTCCATACTTGTCATGTGTTCTGTATTGCAAAAAAGTAACCTAAAAGTTTTGTTGCTAATGTCTAGCAACCTCTAACACTGCTCAGCACGTGTCCTCAGATGACTGCCTTGGCTAACCCTGGCTCTGACCTTTAGCCACGGAATTATTGCGACAGGTCGCGCTTGCAGCGCACAGAGGCCACACCAGAGCCACCAGCTGCTCCCTGCAGTGCCCTCCCAGCTGGGCAGAGACAAGGTCCTGCTCTGACCTTTCAGGCTTCAGGGGATCAGGAACTGGGCACGCAGCTAAGGCGCTTTTTACCTCCATCACTACTCGGGACTGAGCCAAATCTCACTCATGACTCAACCGAGTACTGATGCTGGAACTGCAAGGCTGAACTGTCTAAAACTCAACTTCCTACCTCAACAGACGCAGACACTATCGTCAGTTCTGGCATTGCTTTGAAGAACACACTTCTATAAACATTAGAGGCCAAAATGCCAACGACAATGTCTGTAGTCAGTAACAGATTAGTGAAAAATAAACAGGATCATTTCCACATTTAGCTGTGTGTGGAACGTAAAGTTTTTTGCGCATTTTGGGCAGTTTACCCTGTTCAAGGGTGATTTTACAAAATGATTTCTCAATGCGAGTGTCTTGTTGCCCAGTAAAGAACATGTCTTTTTAACACTTAGATAAAGACAGTTATCAAAACGAGCACTCTTAGTTTTACGAATTTCCTTTAAAACTAAAAAGGAAACAGGAAGTGTGTTTTTCAGTTTATTAATTAGAAGCAAAACCTAGATTACATTTTAACGTAAGGTTTTGTGCACGTACCTATTCAACCATGATGATCTGCTTTTACAGCAACATCAGTTACCTGTTCCTGCAAACAGGACTTACAGTGTGGTTCAGTTTGTGCTCATGTGCCAGTGCCATGAGACCTACATGCCATAACTAAAAACCTGTTTTACTGTAAATCAATTCTAAGACTGCTCTTGCATCCAAAACCATCAACAACTCACTTTGCTGGCTGTAACTACAACTTACATCTGTCCAGAAGTCAACCACACTCTGAAATATGTGAGTAGAGAGAAATTAAAATGTTAGAAAGAACTAATACAGTTTTCTTTACTCCTGAATGTTGATATCCCATGGTTGATTTTATTCCAAAAGTGAGTGAGTGGAAAAGAAGCACAAAGGAAACACTTGGCTGATGAGGAGTTTTCTGCCCTGTACAGCTGCCTACCTTCTTCCATATACATCTATCTGATGGCTTCTATTCCAGCCCGTTTATCCTTCCAAACCTTTGCTAACAGCTGTCCCAGTTCCAAAAAAATCCCTCCTTCCTTGCTGTGCACCAGAATAGCAAGTGTCTTGACAGTGGTGTTCAGAAATAACTTATTTCAAAGGAGCTGAATAAACATGTGCTGCTCTCTTTCCTCCTCTAAGGGAGAGTGCTTAGAGGAAGAAGTGAAAAACGCTTGTTATCGATACTGCTGTTACAGCACAATTACGAAATGTTGCTCTAGACACTTTTAAATACACACCAACTGAAACAACAATTATGGTTAAATCTATGGCTCAATCCCATAATTAGCATTATGTGGCTTCCCAAATTGCAGTGAAGCTGAGTTCTGATGTACCTGTATACATATATATTCATACAAGTTTTTAATTTCTGATCTCAAATTGTGTTATATCACAGTTTTATGTAAAAATGTTACCATGCCCCATTTTGAGACAGGTGACGGGCAGATTACTCTTTCTCAGGTAAGCATTTTCACATCAATTCATTAATATCAATAAAGTCTCATTTTCTCTGTTTTCTTTCCAGGGTAGTACAGGGCATTAAAGAGGGCACAGGAACAAGGCTCAGAAAAGTTATCTCAGTTTTCAGCTCCTTCACTGGAATTTCTGTGACCTCAGATAAGTACTCCATCTCTTCCTATCTCTGTTCCCCCCACTTTAAGACTAGGATAAAAGTATCGGTTCCCTTCTGTAGTATGTTTTTAAACTTACTCAAAGAAAGTGCACTATAAGCATTACGCACTTTTTAAACATGTGATTATACTTGAACGTTTGTTGGAGTCTCACACTGAGCCAGGACACTGACTCAGTCCCAAGCTTGTAAAGAAATTTGTAGCTGACTGGGACAAAGCTCTACATGCAAATGTAAAAACCTTATCATTAGTACACTGAAAGCCAGTGACAGCCCTATTGTGTTTTATTCACAGTGATTATTAATGCACTGAGCAAACAAACACATTATCCCTAGCAAGAAATGGTCACACTTAATCATCAGACTCTTGCCAAATCTATTTCAAAATAAGCAAAAGACTATTAATTGCATCTGAAGCATGTGAAGTTTGTAGGGGAAAAGTACATTTCAGAGATTTTAAAATTAGAAAGGTATTTCTGTCTGCTATTAGACCTATAAAGCAAAGTAACAAACAGCAAGCTGAAATACATTCAGAAGTGGGTGAAAGTTCAACAGTCACACTGAGAGAAATGTTAAACCATTTGGCCTTGAAATAGCTGGCAGAGAAAGAAAGAGGAAGCTGAGGTCTAGGAAAGGACATACACTTTATTATATATGTACACACACAAAAGCTGTCTAACAAAGAAAATACACAAGCTCAACTTTTATTTCCTAATGACAGTCATTTATTCCTGACTATGTTGTCTTGGTGTTGGAAAGACTTCTGAACACTTGGAAAGCACCTTCTCTTTCTCTCCAGAAATGAAAGCCCCAAGGCTCACCTGCTGTGTGACTGGGGCACCTCTAACAACTCACCTCCTTTATGCTTCTGTGTAAAACTCACTTGTCCCTTTGGTTTGCAAGTGATGTTACAGGAACTGTTCCTTGCTTGGTAGTTTTTCTCGCTATAGAAGTTTTTCTTTCTAAGGCCAGAGATGTAAACAACTAAGAAATTACCATGTTTCCCTAACAAAGACTTCCCCGCCCCAGAGAGTGGGATGGATGTGGGCACCTCAGCCCGGCCGCCAGCCTGCTCCAGCTGTCACCCACCAGGCTTTGTCCTGCCAGCTCCTCCTGGGACTATGACCTCTGGAATAGCTCAAAAGAGACACTCTTCAGACTCCAAGCTAGAGGAACCAGAATGCATCTATGCCCAACATAACACATAAACAAACTGAATGTGTACCTGAGGCAGCAGCAATACTCATATATATAGTTACAGTCACACCATTTTCTAAAGATAGGTCTCCTTCAGCCAGAGGTTCTGGCCTTGATTCGGGTGTTCCTGCACAAACCATGACACTGTGTTTTGCAGGCAGCATGCGGGGCAGGCACCACGGCCCTTCTGTCTCTAGGTATCAATGAACCTGGGCAAGCTGAGCACCTGCAGCTCAGTTACTTGAGTTAAAAACATGGAGCAAGTGAATGTCAAGCCGTAGATTTTACTGCAGAATTTAAGCTATTGTATTGCATAATTTTCCTATCAGACACACAGGAGGGTATACAAGTGATCAGTGATTTTTAAATCCTGTACAGCAAATAGGTTTTATCATTTCATCCTAAAGGCATGCATTGATTCACCTACACAACTGGACCATAAGATGTCCCAGGGGATCAGATGCGTGATCTGTTTAGTCCCAGCCTCTGTCTCCAAAGGTGGCAACCAGAGAAGCTATTCAGGCAGAATATACAAGTTTGGGCACTGCGTGGTCCACTGTCCTCATGCTTCCCACTATCCACTGTTACTGCATTAAGAATGTAGCAGGTACATTCCCACCTAGTCCATTTATGAGCCCTCTGTCCATTAACTCATTTTAATCCCTCTTTGAAGGGATCATCATCTGCTCAAAATAAAAGCTTTTGCACATTTCAAAACCACTCAGTAAACTGAAATTAAAAACAAAACAACTGAAATTAAAAACAAAGCAACTTTCACATACATAGTGCCTTACATCAGTCCTGACCATGACTGATCAGTCCTCGTGAAAGATCAGATAATCCTAGGAGAAAACAAACTTCACAGCTAATGCAATCTCTGTTGTTTCATGTCAGCATAAAAACACTGGCAGAAAATAAGGGAAAAATCATTAAGTGACAAATACTTTGTGACAAAAAGCAAGCATTCAGAGAGGTCTCTTTAGTAATAAGACTCTGCATCAAGACAGTTTAATATCTGAAAGAGCTTCATATGTCTTCTTTCCTTTAGGCAAACGGAGGAATCAGATTAAAACTCACTAATTCTTTTTTCCTGACCAAGAGCCTGCAAGTCGCACACCAGACCGAGCCCCATGCGGTGAGGCTGTGCCGGGAGCCCCGGGCAGCGGGGGCAGCCGGCGGTGCCGAGCGGCGCCCGCCGGACGGACGGACGGACGGACAGGGGC